>VXBU01005724.1:959046-1041259 GCA_013400315.1 Bombycilla garrulus
GGTCCGGCGGCGGGGAGCGCGGCCCGCGCTGAGGGGCGGCCCCGGCAGCTGCGGCCACCGGACGAACCCGCCCGGACCCCGCGGGGACAGCCGGAGGGACGGGGAGGGACAGGGAGGGACGGGGAGCGAGAGACCCGCTCCTGCAACGCGATCGCCGCGCCGCCGAAGGTGCCGCCGTTGGCGGGAGCGGCCCCTTCAGAGCCCGCCGGCGCCTCTGGCTGTGCCGCTCCTCCTCGGGCCCGCCGTGACCGCACACCGCCCAGCCCACCCCGCTGCACCTTCCCCTCCCGCGACATGTAACGCCAAATTAGTGCCTGCCCGTCTCTGGGCACCTGTTCGCCCACCTTGAGCGCGTTCCCCCAGGGGTCGGTGTGTTTAATTAAGGGGGTCGGTGTGTTTAATTAAGGCGCTGTCCCATCTTCGCGGTCTCCGCCGTCCCAGCACCCGCAGAGCCCGCACACCAGACCGGGCACACCCCGGCATCGCCACCTCCGCAGGACTCACCTCTGCCTCGGCCAAAAAAACAGAGGGAAAGAAAGGTACAGAGATTATGCCCTATGATTTGAGAAAATAAATGCGTTTCCAACATTGGGCTAGAATAAAAACCCTAGCTGAAACAATTCCTAGGTACCGGAATTGTACAGGGTATCTTTATCAAGCACTACATCACGCATACGTGACACACCAATTCCACAAGCTTATAAACACCTAGGAAAGCTGCAGCCATGGCTGATTTTCCCTGAAAAAATAGCAAAAATACCTATTTGGGGGGAAAAAAACTCAGAAATTGCTACTTTTCACAAAATAAGGATACAGCCCATTGACAGAAAGAAGAGCTCTTCAGAGATACGGTGTAGCTATGCACAACATGAATTCAAATGATTCGAGTGTCTTGCTCCCCATCCTTGGGTCATAGTGCAGACTTGTACAATTCATTCTTCTCATCCGCAGAAATGAGAAGTCAGTGAAGCCACAGGAATTTGGTTGAGTTTGTGATGATGACTGTCACAGATGATGATGAAGTTCCAAAAAACACGCTGGATGCAATATTTGCTTTTATATGCATTGCATTCCTCTGGATCTAGTGCATTAGTCTTCAGAAATTACAAGTTCATGAAGTCAGAAGTCAAATTTAGGCAAATGCAAAACTGCTGGCTGTTCTATAAATAGATCTGTTAAATGTAAACATGACATTGCCTGTGGGCGTTGGGAGAGTTGTTGACATTACAGAAACTCTAAACAATTGTCTGTTTCATGTCTGTTTCATGTCTGTTCACATATTCTAGAGGAAGGTGCTTTCTGAAGTTTGCTTTGTTTTGGTGCTCAGCTGAAACATGAGAAACAAAAATACATTTTTTTTAAGATTTAGTTTCTATTTCTATTTCTAATAACTAATTGACCAGGAACAGACCCAGGCTTGTACAGCTAAAAGCTTGTTAGTGTGTTCCCCAGTACTACTTCCAACAAATCTTGTTTGGCTTCCATCATCCTTAGACCATCACAGCTCTTGCAGCTCTATGACAGGCATGAAATGTCTTGTTCAGTGTTATGAAAAGCCTAACAACACAAAATTCAGATATTGTAATTTGCCTTTTAGTCAAGTTGCTTTTATAGCACCTTCAGGTACAGTCCCATTTCAGACAAAACATTATTCAGATTTTAAAAGTGAAATGAAATGGTAGCAGAACATAACAGTGTTTAAAAATTATAATGGAGTACTGCAGGATTGGGGAGAGGATTTAATAATGTAACAAAATCAAAAGGAGGAATAAGTAATAAAGCATTTTTTGTGTACATGATTTTTCAGAAATCCAGAGAACATCAAACTGATTTTAACATGTTTTTTTTTTACTGGGGAGAAAAGATAAGTTAAAAATTAGGGAGGTAAAGACCAATAATTCAAAATTTTTGATAGTACAGCTACTAGTTATTTTGCAGATAAGACTATAAAAACTAAATTTTCAACTTTCTAAAAGAGCTAATTTGCCTATGAAGATTATTCATATTGATTCACAACAATCCTAACACATTTTGTTAGCACTGATCACATCATTTCACTAAAAGCTACCAGCAGTAGTATTAAAATATTTACATTACAGCTCATCAGGCTTATTATCTCAACAGCTCCTGTTTGTGAAGTGAGACATCTATGCAAAAGGAATTAGCACATTTTGAAATGCTTAGGAAATCTGCTTTAACATTAATGAACCTTCCATACACCCGAGACTGCTCTGAGAAGATTCCACTGTAAATGACCCATAATGGAATACAGTAATGCATTTGGAATTAACAGCATAAAAGTAATAGAGAAAAGAAGCACGATCCTGCACATTTTGTCAAATGTCCCTTATTTTGTCAACCTCAAGCAAAGCGCTGTTTTCTGGAAATGACCTATTTGTTACACTGTTGGGGCAGACCAAAGTGTGCATGTACTTGGCTAGAAAGTGTCTGCTGGGGAGGGGAGGCTGCTGGCCAGCAAATACAGACAGATACCTGGCTAGTGAAAGAGAGGGAAATTCAAAATGCAGGAAGAGTAACTCCCCCCACGCTTCCCTTTTCCTGGGCTCTACCTCCCACCCCCAGCAGCACAGGCAGGTAGGGAACAGGGCTTGGGTCAGTTCAGCACCTGTTCTTTCTGCCTCTGCTCAGGGAGAGGAGCCCTTCCCCTGCTCTTCCAGGAGAGACAGCTCTCCATGAACTTCTCCAGGGAGTCCTTCCCACGGGCTACAGCTCTGCACGGACTGACACGTGGGTGCAGTCCTTCAGGCACAGGCTGCTCCCGGTGCGGGTCCTCATGGGATCACCAGTCCTGCCAGAAAATCCTCCCTAACCTGGGCTTCTCCCTCCACAGCTCTGCAGATCCCTGCCAGGAGCGTGTTCCACGGGTTCACAGCCTTCCCCTGGGCATGCCCCTGCTGCAGGAGGATCTGTGCTCCCCATGGACACCACGGGCTGCAGGTGGATCTCTGCTCCCCCAGGGGCTGCAGGAGGATCTCAGCTCCCCACTGACCCCCAGGGGCTGCAGGTCACAGCAGCCTCTCCATGGTTTTCCCCACAGGCTGCAGGAGGATCTCAGCTCCCCACTGACCCCCAGGGGCTGCAGGTCACAGCAGCCTCTCCATGGTTTTCCCCACAGGCTGCAGGAGGATCTCAGCTCCCCACTGACCCCCAGGGGCTGCAGGTCACAGCAGCCTCTCCACGGTTTTCCCCACAGGCTGCAGGAGGATCTCAGCTCCCGTGCCTGTAGCACCTCCTGCCCCTCCCTCTGCACTGACCTTGACTCCTGCAGAGCTGTTCCTCTCACATATTCTCACTCCTCTCTTCCTGTCGCATTCACATCTGTGCAATAACTTTTTTTCTTTTTTAAGATGTTATCCCAGAGGCATTTCTATCATCTCTGATGAGCTCAGCCTTGGCCAGCAGTGGGTCCATCCTGGAGCCAGCTGCCACTGGCTTTGTCAGATGTGAGGGAAGCTGCAGCAGCTTCTCACAGAAATCACTCCTGCAGTGCTCCCTCCACTACCAAAACCTGCCCACACAAACCCGATGTGTATTGTGCACTCTGAGATGGTGCTCTCATACTTCCCAAAACCTGAAAATAAACCTGGTACAGAAACTTTCTGCACTAGTACTCCACCCCAATCTATGAGAAACAGGTGTGATGGGCCTTTAAACTAGTGACAATGTTGAAGTTAGAGAGAATAGAAACTGACTTAAATAAAGCAGCACTTTAATCTCTGCTAAGATATGAAACATTCTATAACAAGGAATCAGATAAATCAATTCAAAAAGTACTTGCATTTATAAAGGCAACAAATGAAAACAGAATGCTCAAAAACCAGAAGAGAGGAAAAAACCTCCTGCAAGCGAACTTGCAGGGTCAATGTTTTTTTTTATTCCAGACCGAATTTTTGGCTTCTTAGACGAATACTATTCAGCACTGAAGTGGCAGGGAAGAATCCAAGATCCACTGCCAGCATGTGTCAAAGGTTGGCAATGCCTAATGGCCAGTGTTGTTTCACTGGGTAAAGAAAAAGTGTTTAATACACAAGTTTACCTACTGCTCTGGTTTTAGCTTGGCACACTGACGAGCTGTATGCTGTTTTTTTCCAAAAGGTTTGTCTGAAATGCTGATCATTAAAATTATTTTTCTACCTATAGCATACATCAGAGAAAAAAAACAATTTTGAGGGATTTATGATACTACAGAAGAGAGCATAAAAGTCCTTTTTTAATATCCATATTAAAATAAAATTAAAAGTAAACATTAAAAAGCTTTTCGTCAGCACAAATGGTAATTCTACCAATCTTTTATCTTTCAATTAAAATCAATATTGTATTAGAATGTTAAATATATTCCTACTGCAAGTGATCAGAGATGCAGTTCAAATACTATTTGTATTTTAAGGCAATCATAATCAACTCCTACTACCGTCTGCTATTTTCTCAAATGTGAAGTGCAAAAATTCTCAGGCCAAAACTCATTAGTGGGATAATTAATTTCTCTACAGTGAAGAGCACAGCTCACAATCATTAAGGGAAGGAAAACTTTTACTGGAATCCAAATTGTTTGGTTTTGGTTTTTTTTCAGTTAGTGCAACATTGTTAGTGAAAGGAGGCAACTGCACAGTTCTCCATTCCCACTGAAATCAGGAATCTCTGTGAAACTGAGAACAGCCCATATGAATATTGTTTGAGGAAAGGATTTCACAGTGACATTTGTCTCCTTTCTGAGAGTATAAACATGCTGTTTGAAGGGAAGCGAGACTGAGGAGTACCCACTAAAAATCAACAGTCTGACAACAAGCCCATTACAAAACCTGCCGCCTCTGCCTCATAGCAAGGAGGACAGTCATGTAAAAAGTGAAATAAACTTCATCAAATTATTTCAACATTTCAAGATTTTGTACTTAGATGAGTTTATTTTCTTAGAGATAAAATAGTTACATCTGCAAATGTACATTATTTTGTAAACCATTAAGCCCTCATGACTGTTTGAAATTTTAAATTGTACATAAAACAATTCAAGAAAACTTAGGAACCTGAAAAGCTTTCTAAACAATGGACTTTTGATTTTTGTAGTTTGTTGCCTTCAAAGTGATTCAGTTCATACTGCACTTGTGAGATAATGGACAGTTGATACTGAAAATGGAATGTGTGCCTGTACAATCAGGCAAAGAGATTTTTTTTACTATTTTATGAAGTGCCTTGATGTTAATTCACAGTCTTTAATAAATGGCAGGGGACAGCACTACATTGATATTGATTGTCTGAATCCAAAGTTTAATTACTAAATGTGCTGCAAAAAAAACCCAACTCGGACTCCAAAAGAGGTACTTTCCAAGCCCTCTCATGTGAAATGGGAGCCAGCAGTGCCAGTGGAAGGGCAGCAGGGCATCACTCAACTGCCAGTGTCTACTAAAATCACGTTCTTCCAGCTCAGTGTTTCATACCACATTTTAAACCTGCCACACTGTGCCTGGAAATATCCTCTGCACCACAAATGCACAAACTTACACACACAAACTGTCACCTCCCAGAATTAAAAAAGAATGCACTCCACTGTTTTTTGGGGGCTGAATAAATGTGTGTATATCTGAACTGCAACTTCCCCATAACTGTATTTTTACAATGGTATGGTGCCAGTAACTTTGTTATCCTATATTAATGTGTAGTAAGAAATAGGAAGAAAAAATAGGAAGAAAAAATGCCATAGTTTGCTGTTTCTCATTTTAACTGTGTCAGTGTAAAGCATTTCAGTCTTGTTCAAAGACACAAGGATTTCAGATACATGCTTTGGCTACTCTTAAGTCCAGGGGAAAGCCAGGGTAGGGTCTAATCGTGGTTCATGCATTGTGCTACTCTCTTGGTCAGCCTCTTTCCTCCTTTTCAAACTGCTGTCCAACCCTGCTCACAGGGGAGCAGGTGAAGAGGGACCCTGCACTGTCCTTGCACAATAACAAAACTTACAGACACAGTAGAGCTAAATTCTAGCTATGATACAGATTGTAGCTTAATCTCTAGCTTAAAAACAAAAAAAGGAAAATATTCCTAGATAAATTGAGCCTCAGAGGCAAAGACGTTTTCCTATTCTTTTGACTGACTTACGAAAAGAGTGTCCAGAATAGTACTTTGGATTAAAAAAAAAAAAAAAAGTAATTATACGTTTTCAGAAAGATACAACTGTTTTGCACTTAATTAGGCCTCTACTTTTCAAAACAGAAAACCAACTATGTACCATTTTTGACAATATCTTCAGGCAAAAATAAAATACAATGTCATACTGCATTCAAACGCGTTGCTTGTTGCAGCCAGCGATAGTTAAATTATCTGCCAGCTCCATTGCCAGACCACCAGAGGGAGTCGAAAGCTACAAATAACCTCGGAAAATTTCTAAACCTGTAGGTAGCTTAAAGCATTGACAGAAAATACTGCGTGTTGTGAGTACTATGACAAATGGCTAAGAAAGTTGCCGAGGACAATGAATAATTTTATCAACATCATCAGTTCATTACTATCCAGAGGCAAGAAAAATGTTGGAGACAAAGGAGTGCTCAGCAACTATTTTTGTACTGTGTTTAGAAAGAATGAAAAAACAAGCATTTAAATTAGATGTTTCAATTATGTTAATAACTGGAGAGAAGTCTTTAAAAAAAACAGCAGATCCAGAATTAGTACAAAATAGTCTTAAACAAAGCCTGGCTCCCCTGGGGCTCATCATGTGCCTTTGACAGGTCATGGAACTCCAGGGGCGTCCTGAGGACACCGGGCTCGTGCCCGTGTGCCAAAGGAAGGAGAACACAGTCTGCCCGGCCTGCTGTGAGCCTGGGAGAAAATCTGCACACAGGGCAACGTTATTATGTTCCAAAAACAAGGTCCTTAGCAGCGAGGGGAGAAGGAGACTTTCTAGGATCAGCTGAGGGAAAATTCCAAGCGATCCGTAGTCTTACTAGTCAGAAACAGATTCTCCCAGTCTTGATGTTTGGATGTTTTTCAAGACTGGATGTTTTTCAGGCAACGTGAATTGGTCAAACACAAGTTATTTGTTGAGAGACAACTGATTTACATTTGATACAGGATGCTGGGAAATCACAGACAATTCCCTGAAGTCCTTGCTGCAGTGGCAACCTACAAAACACCAGGCATCACCAAAAAGTCTGCTGAGGACAAAGCAGCCAGCAGAATTCTGCCGCAGTGGAGCCCACACTGTCATCTGCGCTGGAGCGCTGCCCCCCTGCTTTGACTGGCACTACATTCCTGGTGTCCTTACAATATTCAGCTGGCTTTACACACTACAACTTCACCTTATCTAGTCTGACTCAACCTTTCAGAACTCTACTGCCTAACACTTGCTCTTGTAGGTCAAAAGACAAACTCTGCTTGCAGCTTCTGAGATTCTCTGAAATAAATTTTTTTCCTCTTCATATTCTCTGGTATGTCATAGTCCCTTTCTATGAAAAGCTGAACTTGGTATCTCCAGAGAAGATTATGACTGAAACATGGTTCATTTAAAACACAGCAACATGATCAAAGAAGTCTCCAAAAGGTCTAAGCATTCGTCTGAAAGCACAGAATATAATTTCCAGTCTGCTTCACTGCCCTGGAGATCATTCTATCAGCATAGATAAGGTAAGAACAGCCCATACGCTTTTTTTAGCTGCTTGATAAAAACTCAAGTAGAAAACAGTAATGTTACTGTGACTACAGCGGGTTGGGAATGGATGTGAACTATCCTCCTGTGGGCTTTATCTATCTTCACAAACATGATTCCCTAACAAAGCTTCTGGGGACTAACTGCCAGTTTTCAGCCTCTTACTGCTCCTGCTGGATCCAAGTACCAGTTCCTGAAAATCTGAAGTTCCACATATGCAGGACAAAGCTGATTTCTCCTACCTCCTGCTGACCTAACTCTACCTCAAAGTGTAAAAGGTAAGCCAGCCAGCCAGATCTGGCACTTGTTCAGAGTGTATTTAGATCCAAGTTTGGAGGTGCTACTTCGGCTCATACCTTTCAGTTTGCACTTATTTCCCCTGTCCAGTTATTTTTTAAACCATTATTTTTATACTTCTAACGCTATTCATTCTGTTTGTCACTTAAGTCATCTGAAGAGAAAGGTATCTATTTAATGACCAGTGCAATTTAAGCTGTGTATTTCCACTGTGATAAAGGAAAATGTCTATTGCATAGCCTTTCTTCATACTTTTATTTCCTTTTTATATTGGCCATTTGACTCTACAGTTCTTTTGGGGCAGAAATAACCATGTATTACCATACAGCACAAGCAGAAAGATTATAGAAATCAAAGAAAGTGGGTTCACATAAATAGAATGGCCAGGAAAGTAACAGAACTAAGTATACAATATGGAGAGTAAAATAAGTAATAGTAATGAAAAGCAAACACCATAGACACACCCCTGGAAAACCCAAACAAAACCTGCATTGCCTACTGAATCCCCAGGTGTACTAGAAAAAGGCAGGGTTCTTTGGCAGCACTATACCATGGGGTTTTACCACATACAGGCATATTCACACGTTTTCCTCCTAACCCAAGCTCCTGACAGTGCTGGAGGTCAGTAATAGCTCAAATATCTCCAGTCTGTCTTAGAGCTTTGTTCAGATACATCTCCCTGCTGTCCCACAGCGATCCCAGGCTGACTTGTTACCAATGACACGGATTTCTCCAGATTGCTTTGCCTTAACTTTGAAGCCACCACAGTGGTTAACCACTCCGTGCAGGGCAACAAAACAAACAAAAAAACCTCTTCCTGTTCTGAACACAATAGCCTGAAGAAAAAAACAGGGTGCTGAAGATGAAGACCTTCACCACAGTTATCATTCCAACACAGTGGAAGAGTCTGATTTGGCAAATGTTGATTATACCCTGGTGGTTAACAAGACTTGAAAATAAGGTGAAGTGCCTCCAAGACAGAAGCCCAGCAACAGATTTTCCTAAAACCTGACAGGACTGGCCAACAGGCTGGGCTTATCATCCTTCTAATAAGCATGGTTAGGCTTTAAGAGCTCTAGAGACAGGAGCATTCACCTGAAATCTGGTTCTACTAATCTTCCACAAGTCCTGAGCATTCTTCTTCTAGAACAGCCTTCCTGTATTTTCTCCACCACTGTATTCACAAAATTCTCCTTTCTTCTAGTACTTTTCCCATCAAATTCAGAATCATCCTCTGGACTCACTCCAAACATCCTCATCCATTTTCTGAATATTGGGCAAAATAAACCAATTCAGTTACTTCTCTTGCTTTTTGATAAACTTCTATCACAAGGTTTTGCACTTTGTTGCCATGAGAAAGAACTTTAGAGAGGTGTGTATTTGTCAGAAAGAAAATGTCACTGTAATCTGTTGATAACTGGCATTAAGGAAATGAGGAAATCAATGTCCATGATTCTGTATTTGCCATTTAAAAATGGCACTGTTTCCAAGAAGAAAAGTTGTCAGGTTAATCTGTGTGGGGTTTTTTTAATTGAATGTGCAGATCACTGCTCCTTCAAAAGCAATGGTGTGCAACCAGAATGTCCTGTAAATTACAGAGAGGCAAAGCACTCAGCATTCCCTTCTTCCCATTTCTTTCCCTCTCCCCACTCCCTGCCCACACTGACACACGAAATAGAACGCCCTGTTCCTCTCGCTGCAAATTAACACAGCCTGCTCCTTTATAACCAGCTGTCAGAATCTGTCACCAATTCATTTTTTGCCTTTACAGCTTCAAAGGTAAAGGTAGAAATTAGGGATGATTTCTTCTACTAGGACTCCAGCAAAAGTTTTTATCTGGCAAGAAAAAATTTTGCAGGTTTCTTTCTCTGCAGGTGAAAGAGATCAATACTGTAAAGACATCTGTAAGCATCCATATTTGCTGCAGGAGCATCCAAAGACTGTCAAGGTTGAAAGCCAATGCCAAACTTTTATCCATTTTTGCAATCCAGATGTATGTTAAGACTCAAAGCCTGTTCTCACTTTGGTCCTGAAGTGGATCTCAAGTCCTCCATTTAATCTGACAGCAATAAAATGGACGTGACTGCCCCAGCTGCATAGCAATTGGGCTGACATGGTGATACAGACAAAGCAGAATTGTATGAACACCTGAACTTAAAAGCAGCAGGGACACAGCACCTTGAGCTCTGACCTGGGACACCCCTCTAGAGTGAGCACATCACCAGAGAGTGCACCCTGATCCCTCCAGCAGGCACAGCTTCAGCACAGGAACTGTCGCACACAGAGGAGTTACCTGTTTAAAGGATGAGGACTCATTAGGAGACACCTGAGAAGAGCTCTGAGGTATTTGCTGCTTTTGTGGATTTAGTGTCTGTTCTCCACTGTATATTGCTTTTAAAGGAAAAAGAGCACATGTGCTGTTCCTGATGAGTGAGCTCCTGCAGACCATGTATCATAACTCTGTAACCTGTCACCTCGAGGGACAAATTTCAAGCACTGTCCCCTCTCTGCAGCATCATCTTTAAATTTCCCCCTTTCTTCTCACTTTCCTGAACTCCAAAGACTTTACACTTGAAAGCTTTTTTAGCATAGCTGAATGACACACAAAATCACACCTATAACTTAGATAAAATGTACTTGGTTAGACATAGTTTTATCAGCAAATATCATAATATGTATGCATATTTTGAAATGGTTACGTTTTCAAACAGATTTCTTTTGGTTATTCACAAGGCCTAATCCTAAATCCTTTGATTTTTTTCTCCTACTTACAAAAATGGACCTTTGGTCATCATCATATTAAGACAACTACACATTTACAAAATAAATTAGAAAAAAACAAACTGGGGAAAATCAGATGAGACCAATTTTAAAATTTTATGCTGGACTTGTTGCCAAATATCTTTGTATTAAGAAATCTGTAAGAAGTTTGCATTTCATCTGTTAGGTTTTTGGCAGTTCCTGAAGGAATTAAAGAAGAGCTCTGTTTTTCCTTCCTTTATTATTGGCATTTCAAAGGAAATTAGCAGACTTCTGCATGACTCTTGTAAATACAGTTAGATTGACTGCCAATTTTTAAAAGCAATTTTATGTGTGAATAATATAGATTCCTTTCTACCATTGAATAAAATATTAGTCAGACCACCCCATAAGATCTCTACCTAAACACTTACAATTGTTCCCCAGCCAGTTGCTGTCTTCTATTCCTATCACACAGAACATGAAGGTTGTCAAAAGACATGTTTTCTTGAAATGTACATTATTGCAGATCTCTAGCATTTCTCCATTTTCCAGTTTCTGGGTACAACAAACAAGAGGCTGTTTCAGCTGGTCTGTATAATTGAAAGCATCGCTTTATTCTATAGTGCAGACTACAGGCTGAGTTTTCTTTTCTACACAGCTGTTCTGAACATTCAGAATCTATTTAATATGTGATATATAA
Organism: Bombycilla garrulus; assembly: GCA_013400315.1. NCBI lineage: Eukaryota > Metazoa > Chordata > Aves > Passeriformes > Bombycillidae > Bombycilla > Bombycilla garrulus. The sequence continues at coordinate 970,437 of VXBU01005724.1, forward strand.
AAATGTGCGATGGCAGGTGAGAGCTAGTGAACAGCTCTGCATTTCTTCTGCTTTTAGAGAATCCAGTGCCTTGTGGGCCAAAGGACCAAACTGAGAAGGGTTTCTCACTGGCAGACAAGGATCAAAGCACTTTTATCTCTTTACAGCTGAAATACCCATATTATATTCTGTTCTCTCAATCCAGAATATTCGCTCAGCTATCTCAACTGAAGGAAGGGAATATCATGTTTTGCCATGTAAAAACTGGATTTTGAAAAAGACTGTCACTTACAGGGGAAAGAATGAAGACCATTAATTTAGTACAAACACCTGGAATTACACTTCTGACATAAATAATTTCAATGATGAACTAAATGTTATAAAGCAACACACACACACTCAGGGACCTGCAGAGGTAGAAAATATGTTCATGCTGGACAACTGGCAAGAAAGCTTGCAATTCATCGTCAGTGAATAACACACACACATGGAGAGAGCCAGGGAAGAAATTACCCCTGAAAATATCTTTCCAGAAGCTTCTCACCTCTTGACTTCCTTTAACCTTCTTCCTCTTCTGTGGCAGCCCCCTTATCTGGTCATCCACGCCTGTGTGAGCCCAGAACCCCTTTTTAAAATACAAGTTATCTTAATCAAGACATATTACTTTAAACTGAGATCCAGACATGCAATACAGCATGTATCTACCTGCATGCAGAAAACACATGCACAGATTAAAAATACAAGATGCTTGTGCAACATTTCATTACAACCAACAAACACATTTTCTGATGAGAATTACTCTGTTCTCGGATGACTGAGAAGGGATTCCTACAGCTGTGCAGGAATCCTTATCTTGTTGAGAAAAGCAGCCATGGAAAAGGGCTGAGAAAACGCAGCCATCAACAGAGCCAGACTGAAGCCTTGATCCATTCTGTGATGCAATACATGCTGCCCCTCACCCCCAACTGTTTAATGAAGTATTTAATACGTTTTTTTGCATAAACAATACATATGCCAAATACACTGATTCTTTTCCTTAAAGTATAGAAATTTCACTAAGCCAGAGGAACAGTGGCATGTTATTTATTTCCTTTGTACTTCTCCAAACCCTTTAGCAGAATTACCTGCTAATACTGGTATTTGTGTTTCCAAAAGTATTACAAAGAAATGGCTTTACCAGGTATTGAGTATTTTGAGGATTAGATTAAAACCCACACTAATTGAAATCTTTACTCATAAGAAATCTGACTTTTCACACAAATCTGCCTACAGCATCGCTGACAGCACTGTACTTTTGCCAGCACACAGATATCATTACTAGACCTTAAAGCTAATTGAGGTATAGCAGCACTGTGAAGAAAACTTAATCTGACTACACACATAATTTACATCTAACATCTCCTCACCAAGACAACAGAAAGTATTTATAGTACTAATGAAGATTAACTTGTACACTTCAAATTTGAATCACTGCTCTGAGGATGAAAAACATGACCTGTGGTCTTTATATGACCTTGAGTTCCAGGCTGGTCTCCAGATTAAAACACTGTTCTGCCAAGGGTAAATACTCTCCTGCTGCAGGGACATCAGAACTAGAAGCAAACTTACCCTTGAGCGGCCTAGTTTGCAGCTCGGGTTTTATCAATGTGTATATACATCAGCAGTTGTTTATCTCAAGGTGCTAACCTAAAAATTCAGACAGCTTAGTGTCAAATACACTCCCTCAAGAGCTCTGTTACCTGGAGGCAGCAGGCAGACAGAGGTCAAACACTGCAGCCACCCTGGGTAACTAGTTCAAAGCAAATACAAGGTGACACCTAAATGTAGTTAGCCCCCTCCAAAAGAAATGCCCTGGGTTTAAACTTTTATTAAACAACTACTGTGAGAGCACAAAGAGGACACAGAAATATTCAGCTATAAAAGTTGTCTTTGATACAAGTGATGTATATTCTAATAACTTTAGTCTCACAACAGTCTCCCAAAACCTGTGTAGAAAAAAAAGATTGACAATACAGCCATTATCTCTAGCATTCAGTATCTTGTTGTTTCATCAGTTTGTCAAGAAACAGTTTTGATTTCCCAACAGACAAACAACTGTTCTGTGTTCCTAACATTTAAGTTCCTTCAGCTGGGTCACAATATTCCAAATCCACCTGGTATCCAAAAGTTTCTTACACTTTAACGAAATCAGACTGAAATTGCTTTTTGTTATCCTCATCCTGAAGACAAGTTCCACGAATTCCTCAAAGTGCAAACTTTACAAGCAACCTGTTCTCCAATCTCCCAACTCAGTTACACCATCTGCATAACAAATATTAATGGTGGATTGTTTGTTGTATTTACAGCAAGTTTATTTGGGAGAGGAAAAGTATTCTTTTACAAATGAGCCATGTTCACTATTGAGATTACTTCCAAAGAGAGCATTCAGAAAGCAAACCTGAATATATTACATTGACAATTATTTTTCAATACTTTAACATCGGCCACTTAAAATTGGTTGTGTTATTAGCACATAGACTGATCTTTAAATATACTACTTCTACATAAACAGTGCAAATCTCAATATTCACATCAACCTGAAATTAATGCTGCAATTACTGTTGACATTCACATCAAGAAAGTAGTAAACTATTTCACATGAGCAATTCCAAAACCTCAGAATGCCATTATTAATATTAAAGAAACACAGAACAAACATGTTGGGCTTCAAAGCCTTGTTTTGATACACACAATCCCTGTAAACATGGATGTATTGTATTTGTCAATACTGGTATCTGATATAATTCTATAAATAAAACCACTGATATAAACAATTTCTGTAACTTTTTTTTTTTGCATAGGGTTTGATTAAGGTTACTTTACGATAGAGACAGCTGTTAACAAAATCCTCTAGTCAATTAGTCTTCCATCACACAAATTTAGGCATATGACAAGGAGCCTCTCTGACTTCAGTGGAAACTTACACATGTAAGCATTTGCAAAACTGGAGTCATCTTCAGCACTTAAGTTACACCTAGTCATTGAGAATACAAGCTATAAAAGAGCTCTCCATAAATTTATAAAATATACAGATTTAAAAGTTTATGCTGATGTTTCTCTAAGTCACATTTATGATTCCAAACAGTTATGTACATACTATACTATCACAGTAGGAAATACTTCACTGTAGAACACCACAGTGAGCAAGTTGTGAAGCACAGTGTTCAATATAATTTCCCTTTAGTATTCCCAGTGCATAAGTTGTTAACACTACACTACACAAGGTGCCCAGGTCTAGTATTTGTTATATACAATGTAAAAGCAAGATAGAAAGAGCTTTGCATTTTACAGTAAGGAATGAAAACAGTGGGTAATATACAGGGATTCACTCCTGCAAAGTACAGAATTCTCCTTCACAATGACCACAGCCACCAAATATGGTGGATTTCAGGTCATTCAGCCCAGTAAAACAGTGCTCAGCACCTTGTAGGAAGATAGATCTGAGTGCACTTTATTCTAAAACATCTCCTTTGGATGTTATAAAGTGCAAAAAATAATACATTTATTCTAATATTTTACAGTCACTATTAGACTGCCATATTTGCACAATGCAAAATTCAAATAACTTGGTACGCATTTTTATGGACCCTATAATAACAAATGTTGAAACTGGAGTCTTCTCATCTTTAAAAAAATCTTAGTATTTTAAAATTATTGTGTGACTATAAAAAGAAAATATAAATTATAATTCAATCTTGAAATAGGTATTTTAACATGTGACCATTTCCCAAAGCATCTAATACGAAATTTAATTTCCTTTTACAGCATTACATTTTAGAATCTGTAAAATCTTTTAGAAGTTAATAACCTCAAAAAATAAAAATTATTGTATCACAGTACTAGACATCTCACCTTATCAGATATCTTTCACCCTAGAAGTGTTTAAAAAAATAAATAAATAATAAAAAATCTAAGACTTCTATTCTCAGCTGTTTAGAACAAGATACGTGGAGTTATTTTTTAAACAAAACAAGAGTTCCATAGTGCTTAATTTTGATCATAAAATTCAAATAAATGGGACAAAATGTAACCATGAATTTAAAAAGCTTTAAGGTACTATACTGCTTCGGTGCATTGTACCAATGATTCTTTACGTGCACGAAGAATCAAATCCTATAACATTCTTCACAGAGCTGGGTAAGAGCAGAAGATCCAGAAGTTCTACGTATGTTACAGAGCTTTCCTTTCTTTGAGCAGTGGGGAAGAAACCGGGAGGCAGATTGAGACACTGAGGAACAGTCCTCTTCCAAGCAGTACCACGAGCAGCACAGCTACTTACCTCGAGCTTGACTGCACACCAGTAATTTAGCCCTCAGAGAATACAATGCTGGTTGTACAACAGCAGGGCTCTGTATCCAGTGATACCAAACAACGCTAGAAGGAAATGAATGGAAATACAAAGCTAAAAAGGCATGACTAAAATACATGTCTAAAGCAACAGCCGTGTTCCTGGGGCAGCCTGTAAGCCACGGGAGGGAAGGGCAGGAGCAGCCAGTACAGGCGCTGCCAAGTCTAGAACCACCTCACTCCTGGAGACAGGACATCCTCTGCTTCTCACTCCGAGAACTGGAAGATGGTTTCTGGGTTATTGCTGTCTGCAGGGTTTGTGGGCTGCAATGTCTTTGTGGGTGTAGTTTTACCATGAGAATGAGAGGAGGAAGAATGGGAACTTTCACTGGAGCTGCTACGTGTCTCTGTGCTTGTACTTGTTTTTTTCATTTTCCTTCTTTTTGCAAGAGGTGCCTTGTCCACATTCTGGAGACAGAATCCTTCCCTTTTGTACTTGTTAAAGGCCTGTTTAAAAATAAAAGGTAATTCTAAGTTTTTCAAGAGATTGAACACATTTTGTGCCTTATCACGTACTATGGTCGGTCTATGGTACACCACAAGATAAAATGTCATTTCTTGACTAATTCCTATTGTAGCTGCAGCAATGACTTCACCAGCCTTTAAAGGTACATAAGAGCCAATACAAAACATTATTGATTGGCATCTTCCTCTCCCTGTTCTTTTTACTTTAGAAGTATTTTTTTATTAAGCCTTAACCTATTCAACACTATATTTTCAGAGAGGACACTGCTAAATTACAGTTTTTCTTTCAGCCCAAATTATGTTGCATTATCAGGACCTCTCCAAGAAACAATTACTTTGCTTTTCTCTCCTTCCTAAAAAGCACCCACAAGCATTTCAGCAAAAATCAGCTCCATTTTGGTTTATTTTCTGTAGAGGGTATTATGAGAATCAATGCTTTGTTTGTAAAATACAGCTGCAGTTCAAATTATTTTCATAAATATACATTAGTAGACAAACAACTCCACTAAAAAAAGTATCCACGATATAAAAAACATGAACTACATATATTGCAGAAATTCTACCTCAAATTAGGAACCATAAGGACAAAAAGTCAGTTACTTAAGTTAAAGGTTCTTCTCTTTTTTTTTTAATACAAGTTTGAAGACCTTTTAATAGATTTCTCTAAGAAACAGAATACTTTTAATAGCTGTTTCAAGAACAGCACTCAATGCCAAAATCCTCGTGAATATAAATATCTTAAAGAAATTTATTCTTGTTTCATCATTCATATTTTCATGTACTTCATCAGAGATATTATGAGGAAATGTTATTGAGGAAAAAAAATCCAGCTCTAAGCATATACTGAATTATAAGGACAGATATGTATTGTTGTTAAGAGAAAACATATACAAATGTAGATGACACATTACAAAACAGCATATGACATAAAATTTCTCAGAACTTACATGGAAAGTGGCTTTGACATATGTGTGCACTGCAGCTCCTGAAGAGCCCAAGTTATCAGGTGTCATCAGAGGGTTAGATGAGAGCTGGCTGCCATCCTGAAGCCACTCGTTGTATCTCAGGCTGGACATTTTGATTCTTTTGTTTGGATCCACTGTAAGAAGTCCTAACAGGAACAGATTACATGCTTTAAAACTGTCAGCTATTTATCTTTGGTCAATAGAAAAGGCAGATATCTCTTCATAAAATCTCATGCATTGCTTTGACAAGTAACTAATGTCAATATTTATCCTCGGTATGCCAATATTTATCCTAGATAAGGTTCACACAATCCTATCATCCTCTCCAGAAGAATCTTAAAAGTAAAAGAATTATATTTAGCTGTTTGATAACTCACATCTCTCTTCACACAAACTCAGAACTACCAAATTATTTCTTCACTTAAAACACCTGTCTAGGAAGAAGTTCAAAAGAGTAAGTCTCAGATTCCCTGCACAACTCACCCAAGTCTGAATCTGGAAATCCCTACATTTTTGGCAGAAAAATTCCTTACAAGTCTGATTCTACAGAGATTCAGAACTCCATCTAATTAGCATTAAGGTAGGTATCTAGTTCATGATGAAAACATAATTAGATGCTGAAAAGCTTAGGGGAACCAAAGCACAGCAAATGTCAATGAAGTAGCTCAGAAATACAGTAAGAGGTCTTGGTACAGGAACTAAAAAATAGCCTATGGAAAAGAAATAGCAATAAATTCATTTTCTGCAAAAGCTCAGCTATTAAGACATTTACCTCATAAGCTGTTTTGATTTTCTAGAAAAGCAAAAATAACACAATAGAAAAACTCTGCTTTTAAATATGTTTAAGAGTAACTTCACTTTTTCTGAAGCTCTTCAGTTCCTTCTGACCACAGTAACCTTTTCACCATGTTACCAAGTCAGCAAACTCTGCCAGGTGTACAAGCAATGTGTGATGCATTCTGGTGTGTCCACCACTACTCATTGTTTGTTCAGAGGTCAGTACACAGCTCAAACTGTGCACATTACTCTGTCAGGTTGGACACTTTGGAACATCCAGATATTGTATGGTTCTCAAAATTTTATCTTTTTAAATAAAAACATAATGTACATGGAATACCTGTAAATACATACCTCGAATTAGCTCTTTAGCCTCTTCAGAAACATTTTTCCAAGCCTCTCCTTCAAAGGAGAATTCTCCCTTTTTTATTTTCTTCATAATTTCCAATGCACTGGTACATGTTAAACTTCTGTCTTGAGACTGAAATGGTACCTGTCCTGATAGCATTGTGTACTGCCACAGGAACAAAAGCAGCATTAGCAAACACAGTCTATTTATAGACATCTCTGCTGTTAAATATGAAGGGCTCTTGTTTGCACCACCAACGCTACACAATAAAACTTGGCCTAGCGTAACTTCAAGCTATAGAAAATTTATAGTATAGAAGACATTCTCTGGGGTCCTTGTTAGAAAAAATTTTCATCTGGAAGCTATGAACAAAATATATTTCTACCCCATTTATATCTAACGAAACTAATTTTCTGCAGATCAAAACACAGGCTAATTCCTTCTCTGAAGTAAAACTGTAGAAAGATTATATGGATGCCTGTAAAACACCTTAACAAACATATATCTTTTTGAGAAGTTGACTGTATCAAGTAACTTTTCCATTCCCAAAAATGTAAAATTTTATTTCCTACTTGGTTAAAAAAAAACATTCCTGCTCCTGGAAAAGATCTGTCTTTGGAACATATTATTTGTACAGCATTATTTTCACATCCCCTGAATTCAGCATGTACCCAATTTATGTCTGAAATCATCTCAAGTCCCTTTTTAACATAAAGTCAATAGATTAATAAAATTGTAGTTAAAATCCTCAATCACTCACCAAAATGACCCCCAAACTCCACAGATCACAAGACTCATCATAACCATTGTGATTCAGGAGCTCTGGGGCAGCATAATGAAGAGTAAAACAGGGAGTCTTAAGAGGCTGATTATCAGGTGGTTTCAAACGAGCAAAGCCAAAATCAATTATTTTTATTTCTGAATTATCACTTTCATCTGTAAATAGTAAATTCTGAAAAGCAAAGACAAAAGTCAATATTAGCACTGGGTAGAAAACTGGTCATAACTATTTTGCTACATCTATCACTACAGAAAATTTTCCATTATCTACAGGAAACGTGAACTGTGAAACATTGAAGGAAGAGAAAAGCAGAAATAACAATACTCTGGGTTGTAGGAATTGTGATGTGTTTACCTGCCCCTGCATACCTGCAAGTCAGGACAGTTCTGGGATAATTAATGAAAATGGATAGGTAGCAGAGAACAATGGGGAAAAGAATTCTGGGAACACTGACAAGAAAACAAAACCAAAGACATCAACATGTCTGGAGATGGGAGAATTGCCTTGTTCCTCAAACAAAAGCAGATTTTCTTAAGCTTCCACTTCCTTCTGGCATGCTGTGAACAGGAGCTTTCTTGTGTGGGGGTTCCCACTGCTGGCACGTCTTGTGACTGAAGAGCCCATGGTACTCTCGGGGTACCGCAGGACTGCCACGAGGACAGCAACGCACACGAGCCACTTGGAGGTGCAGGATGGTGGAAAACAGGGGCACCTCGGCGTGAAGGGCTGTTAGGGAGGGCACCAACAGCTCAGAGGTTTCACTGAGAGCTGCCTGGCATGGGGGGCAAAGCCAGAACAGCTGGGACCAACAGCATCCGAGCACTGAAGGTCACACAACAGCCCAAGCACAAACCCACTCCTTACACCAACAAGGTACAGATATTGGTACAGCAGTCCCTGGGAAGTCCAGCTTCACACACCGGAATGTGGCACTTTGGACTTGAAGACAGACAAGTTGTAATCAGTTTGGAAAACACAGGGCAATCTGCCTTTTCTCCCCTGAGTATTTGTATGTGCCAAGAAAGAAACAAGGGGGAAGCTAAATCACAGAAAAACTGTCTGAGGCCAAGATGAATTATAAGCTAATTCTACTCTTCCCTTCAGCTTCTGAGAGAAGAGCATCATTTTGCTACTGCTTTTACTGTTCAATTTATAAATGCTAGGAAAAGTCTCAGTATCAGAAATCCTACAGTCCTATCTAACTTTGTATTACAAAAGGTGAATGACTCACACAAAGTAATTAATTTCAAACTCATTAACAAGGGTAAAAAATGGTTGCTAGATTGCCAGCAGATCAATAAGAACCTGAGAGCATTCATTATGGATAGAACAAAATGGCTGATACAAAACAGCATTTTTCTGTACTGCTGATATAGCTTAATGCACATTCAGAGAAGCCAGTTTTTAAGTGTTGTGCAAATGGATCTAAAGGAAGACTAGTTTCAGCAAAAACATTCATACAACAAGGATAAGTGATTAATACAATAATCTTTTTTCTATGGTGATGTTACACAGTCTATGAGTAAACAAACAATGAGTAATATTGGTTTAAAAAGACCTTTCTTATGATAAAAATTAAATTGGTTATGCATGGAGAGAAAGGTGCAGTCCAGGTGTCCTACACTGGGTTCAGGTATTCCTGTTAATTAGGCAAATGAAAGGCGTTCAGAACCCTCCCATCCCCCAGATATTTACGTCTATATTCCACATACATTTTAGGATATATAAACAACATTCTCTCTCACATGTTATGTTTTGTAGCAACATCATTAGAACCCAGTTTAAAGATTAATGATCACTTCACAGAAACACTCCTCAGATTCTTTACTGAGAGGCTCCAAATATGGTCACATATGCTACACAAACTCTTTATTCCTATGAATTCTCTATTTTCTATCCAGTACTTTTCCTCTGTTTGGTAGACCAACATATGTGATCTAATTACTACTGCTAAACAGGAAGTCTTCCAGCCCATGAAATTCAAAAAGTCTCATTCTTAGTTACATTTAAGCAGACTTTTAAAAAAAGAATTATCAGCAGCACATTAGATGTCAAAGCTGAACATCAAAAAATCTGACTGGAATTCTCAGAAAAGCACCAGAATTTCCTATATATCTTTATACAGAGAAGTGCACCAACCATATCTATATTGGGAAACCTGCCTATCCCTAAGTTCATGTCAGAACCTAAAATAGGAACTTTCAAAACAAGCAGGAAGGAGACAAGCAGATTAAGTCCAACTTTGTGGAGGCAATGGATTCTGCAAGCTGTTTGCTAACCCTTCATTACTTGTATTTCCCAGACTTCTGTTCTTGAACATCCTGTGGAACTGAAGACTGCCCAATTTACCATGCAGCTGAAGCTCTGCTTTACTGTACCTTTATATTCCAAGTGGCAGTAAAACTAAGATGGTAAGAATAGAAGAGAGAAAGAGGTGTTGGTTTCATCCTTTTAATAATTACTTGTTTCAAAAGCTGTTTTCTTACCCTGATGATGTGAACTCTTGGAAAAAGTTTCTCTGATGACATTTTCAACTCACACATTGGACTTTCAAAGTAGTCCCACTTTAACTGTTTACTTACAACAGGAGCCCAGGACAGAGGTTCTTTCAAACTCACATATTTTGGATTGGTTTTCAAAAACAACCAGCAACACCTAGAAGACTTCTTCACCAGTTGGATTGGAATTACTATAAAATACCATGTCTTTCACATCTCAGGAAGTATGTTACAAACCCATGAAACACCAGTAGGAATGGTGGATTATTTTTTAACTCCAGCTACAAAAGAACAGCTATTTCCTGAGGTATGATGGCTGTAATCACCCTACAATACAACATCCTTACTGGATGAATCAACATTAATCTACACTATTTTCATGCTCGAGAAAACATGCATCCCAGCCCATTGCTGGCAAAGCCACCCAAGAAAACACTGGCTCCAGGAAGCAGAACAAAGCCAGCGGTCAATCTTGTAGCAGTAAACTGAATGGTCTAGAAGGCACAACGTTGCTGCACAACAAAACTACCAGAAAAGCAGTTATTGAAAAATAGACATTAATAAATTGTTTCTTTTGGGAAACTACTGAACTCACTGAACTCAGATCACATATCTCTGCTAGTGCTCATTTTGTACTTAACTGGAAAAGAAGCCCTACTGAGGAACTTAAGATCAAACAAAAGGTGGAAATGCACAGGGAGAATACCCAAACAACCCAGCTCTGCTTATGAACTGTTTCACACAATAAATACACGCCAGTGAAAAGTGTCCCCAAATAGGCAAAGAATTTTTTTGAACAAGAGTACAGATTGCTTATAGAACTACAAATGTTTCCTAACAGTAACTTTTACCTGTGAACAGAAGAGTATCTACAGAATTTGCCAAGTGAAAGTAGTAACATCTAATTAAAGACACAGTGGTAGAAAACTCTGCAACAAAGGCTGAAGAAACAGATACATCACATTCCAGCCATGTGATAACTTCCTGTCCAAACACACACATACGAGTCACCGTACCTCAGGTTTCAGATCTCTGTGGACTACTCCCACATCATGCATGTGGCTCACTGCTGAAACCAGTCTGCGCATGATGTGGCTGGCCTCAGTCTCACTGAAATGTTTCTTTTTCTGAATGCGTTCCAGCAGCTCTCCTCCCTTCAGCAATTCCATTACTAGGAACGTGTGAAGCTGAAACAGTGAGAGTATAGCAGGTTAGAAATTTACCATTACAAACCAACATTTATTCAGGAGATAGGTGCTATTCTGACAAGTTCTCAGTGTTTGAAGAAATAGCACTGCCGCTTGTAGTAATCTGCAAGGGCAAAAAAATGCCCCAAATCTCACATGGCATTTTTCCCATCAGTATTGTTGAGACTGAAGAATAATGTCTTCCCCATGTGCACCCATATTTATTAATAAAAATGCAATGGCACCAGCTAAATGGATAAATTTGCAGGGAGATGAAAAGGCTTTACTTAGGCTAACAAGTAAAGCTGGAAAAAGCTGAACTTTTGCTGCTTAAGCCTGTTCTGATATATGGATATGTATCTATTAATATGTATAAGGAAGGAGTCAACCACTTAAATGTTACAAAACCCTTTAAAAGCACCCTGAAACTTTACCTCTGAAGTCAAAGATTATCTAGAACTTGAGATTATATCCCCTACTGAGCAGCAGCCAAAACTACTCCATCATTAGAATTACAATAGACATCTTCCCAAAAATTAAAGAGCATTTTTTAAAATTAAAAAAGCAATGGGTTTTTAGAAGGCTGCTCTTTTCAAGGCAATCAATAAGCAGGGGCTTCCTTTATTATAAGACAGCATTGGCACACAGTCAACTGCAATTCAAACGTCTTGCCATCAAACAGAACAAGGAAGTGAAGTCAGCATTCTCAAAAGGCAATGGAAGTAGGCATGCCATGGCTTCTAGCCCTTCCCTCCCCTGAAAGACAGTAACAAAAGTAGTATTTGCAAGCAGAGCAAAAAAGTTCTGGGAAGTGGCCAAAAATAGAATTCAAAGCAGTAGTCAGAAGGTGCACACTTCAGATACCAAAAACCAGAAGCAGAGCTATGTGGACAGGAAACAGTAACATTTCTTAGAACAACCAAGGTGTCCAGCAGTGCTTGAATGATATCCTCTCCTGCAAATTTTCTTTATGCCTTGGGAATATCTGACAGGGAAGTTAGAAAGGACAAAAAGACTTTTTTCACTAAAAAACTTCTGGCTCACCAAGAGCCTGCAACCCAATATTATATGGTTGGAACACTAATGTGGAATTTGAACAGACTGGTATCAGAGCAAGTTTGTCTTTTTATTAAGACAAACTGCAGAAAGCTCAAAACTAGATTTTTTATCGGTTTTGGTCTTCAGAATATTGTGGGCAGGTAATCTGAAAGGTAACACCTGTGAGTTACCAGAAGTAGCTAAAAACACAATGGATTGACTGGTTGAAAGCAGCCCATCAGTGGCAGAGCAGTCTGGAGAACCTTTTCTTTTATATTTAGTATCTTCATTATACTTGAAGGAAATTGAAAGAAAGGTCCTGTTCTACTGATGTGTACTCATACTGTCCATATATGTAAAAAAAGGGTTTTCTTGTCATTAAAAATTACAGTACAGCCACTGTACCTTCTCAGCTAATTTCAAAGTGCTCTACATGAGCTCTCTGCTGGTCCCAGTACAAACAGCATGAGGGGGACAGACTGGGATATGTGGAGAGGCAAGAGACCCCTTGTTTCATTACAAAATCACAGACCAGAACCACAGAGTAGTCCAGGCTGGAGGGGAACTGTACAGGACATCTGGTCCAAAACCCTAGCTCAAACCAGGGCCAACTTCCAGTTCAGATCAAATTATTGTTTCTTACATGCTGTGGAGTTTGTATTACATTAAAGGAAAAAGACAATTAAGGTATCTAAATCAACTGATCTTAATAGATTTTCAAATAGAGGCTCTACTTTCACATTTGGTAATTTGGCAAGCTATTTGGTTATCTCCATCGAGTTACAAACTTGCAGGAAAAGATATAATCTTCATATGCAACATTTGTAAATTAATTCACAAATACTGGTTTAAGATCTATAATGACCCTGGGGGAAAGGTGGTCACACATTTCAGTATCATGGATACAGAAACTGGGCCATGAACACATTGTATGATGGTAAACAAAGACAAAACAGAACAATATAACAGAATCTGAGCCTCTCCTTTCTTCACATATTGTTTTGATTTGCTGGAGTAGCTGCAAGATTACAGAATGTTTGAATGCAGACTTCTGTTTGAATGTAGAACTTCTGCTTCATTTTCTATACTGACTAGACAAAAGCCCTAGGAAAAAAGTTGCCTCCACAGTTACAGTATGCATAAGTCCAGAAAGTTCTTGGGAAAACACATGGCAATATGTTTGGTAGGTGCTGATTACAGTGTCTTCAAAATACCTGGTCATGAAAAACTTCATGTAACTTCACTACATTCGGGTGTCCTTCGCAGAGTCTCAGAGCTGTTATTTCTCTCTGGGTGTTGGCTTCCATTCTGGAAAAATTGAGCAGTCATTTTGTACCAATTTTACTGAGCAAATTGCACATTCCAAGTGTTATTTTTTAACTGCTTGCAATCCGTATTTTTTTTCTATTATAACCACTTGAACACAATGAAACGCATATTAAAAGTAAGTGGAGAAAAACTCTCCCCATAACCCTGCAATTTAGTCCATTAAAAAACCCACACCCAATTCAAACAATGTTTTTATGCAACTGCAATTTCCTACAGCAAAAGCTGATGTGATATAGAATAGTTTTAATCTAAAATAAACCATCCCCTTAGTCCAGAGCAATTTGACTTCACCTCTGTTACTGCCAATATTTGTTATTTGTTTGCCCAATCCTTTTCCATTCTTAATGGGGACAAGTACTTCCAAAATGATATGGAAACTATGAGCTCTACTAGAAAAAAAGAGTAATATCATCTATATATGAAATGTGTTACAGAAATGAACCCCTAAACAGACCACTGTAAAACTCTGAAATGGAAGAGATAAGAGACAATCACCAGAGAAAAATCACTATGTAAGCTCTCTTTCAAGTGCTGAAATCTACAGCCATAAAAAGTGAAAATGGTGATTGTTATAACAAGTACATGAATGGTGACAGAGCAAAACATTTTTTCCACTAGTTAGATATGTTGATTTATTTTTAGCAAATAATGCCTGAAAATTTCTGCCAAAACTCTCCGAGAAAGGCTAATTCTGTACTGATTTAGAGAATGGCTTCACAGGCAACTGATAGAGTCCCTCACCACACATGCTCTTAATTCTTGGTTGCCTTTTTTTTTTTCCTAATTAGGATGAGAACCACAATGAGAATTCTGTGCAAGAGAATTCTGTCTTTCTGTAGGCTTCATATAATCAACAGTAAACTAAGCTGTTCCACCTGCATCTCTCTGCTGCTGAAGTTTTTAAACTGAAAGTGACTTCTGGTCTTTAAGGAATTAAATAACCTGACCCACAGAGTCTTTCCCCCTACACTACTATCGGAAGGAGCAGACCTTGGAAACACATGAAAAAGGTTCAATCATGAGCACAAACCTCTGAAATTTGTACCTGAGTTTTTCTGAATACTTCAGCTCTGTAAATAGTTACCAGCTCAGATTTTAGACAACCTTGTGAGAAACAAATGGGTTGCTCTAAAACAGTAACTCACGCAGGTTTACATTGTTTCAGTGGCCATCAGACATACAGATAAACCTAAAATTGTTGGCTGGGGGCAGGTCCAGCACTACTGAAAAAGCAACACCACAGAGGAACTGTTCATATGAGCTTTCACCTCAAGTATCATGAAAAGGTTTCCTGAGGTGCAAGATTCCCTTTTTGGGCATGTTTGCCCAGTAGGAGTGAAAGACTGACTTTGTTGAGGCAAAGAAGTTGCTAGAAGCTTATTACACTTTTCCTTTTAGCAAGATTTAGTGGTGTGATCCTCAAAGCAGTATTACTTACAGATTCTAATTCAAGCTGGGTTTTGGCCAACTGTTCAGAGTGTGGGTTTACTGCTAACTCTAAATACTGTATAAACATGCTGAGTCTGCTCACACCCTGCAATACTAAAAAAAAAATTTCACATCTCTGTATACAGATTACTTCTTACCTTCATTTAGGCTGAGCCACCAAGATGAAGGAGAAAGAGCAAAAAAAACCCATGAGTAATATAATTCAGGGACACAATTTCTAAAAGTTAACTTCTAGAGGAAAAGTCAATACTAGTCTGCTCACTTATCCAGAAACAAAACACACATCATGCTAAGATGAGATGGGAGCACTAACCTACAGCTCTGCTGATACCATCGAAAAAACTTGTGAGTGGAGAGAGACACACGGCAGAGATCTGCACATTAAAATGCCCAAGGCAGGTGTCTACCACACACCACTGGAGGTCTCACGACAGTGAGTGAAATGCCTGTGAATCCAGCTTACAGGGTGAACTAGCTCACTGTAACACACCCACCTAGAGTAGGATTCAGTGGCCTGAGCATAGCAAAGAAGGGCCTGGAAGACGACATCAGCCATGGAGACATCTACAAAAAGGTAGCAGTCACAAGACTGATGGGAACTGGAGCACACTGACACCGACAGATGCCAAAATGGCATCACTATGTAGATGTCTGTGTTTAAGTTACTGAATTCCACTTCTAGTGCAGGACTGCTTCAGGCAAGCTCCCTTTAATTTAGCGACCTCAGGAAACTAACTCAGACACCTACACCTCAGCTTCTTGCTCTTGACCTTGTCCTATTCAAAAAGCATACAATGAAGTGACAGACAGGTCTGGCTCACAGCTTCTTCTAGAGTCTGGAAAAACAGAGGTACAGCCAAATGTCTTGGTCAAGAGATCACTGTGAGCTATCATTCTGATAGCAGAACACTTCTGCTCTCCTGCCAGCATTCTACAACACACTAGGGATGTACTTACTAATGAACTCTGCAAAATGAAGGCAAAAACCCATCTGCTACTCAAAGAATCCCTTATCTTTATTTTTCTCTGGGCAGAAACTCCCAGAGATATCCATTCTGAAGAGAACCCGATGGTACCCGTGTACAAAACAAGCCAGTTTCTTCCATTGTGGTGTTCTCTTCAGAACACCCAGGGAACAAGATGCAACTCCCAATTCCATAGTCTAATCCCATTTTATATACACACACACACTGAGATCTGAGGCAAACCACACTGCAGACCATTCTTAAAAGCAGTATCCCAGGCAATCAATCGGGCTCTGAGGAGAGGGAGCTAGCATAAGCCTACCTGCAGATCACTTAAGTCTCAAAGTAGAAGAACCTTAAGCCTTACTCTGTTAGAAACAAAATTTGGAGAAATAATGGCAGACTACAACTAGGAACCAGAAAAGTACTCTCTAGCTTTCTTCTTGTGTCCCAACTAAAATAACATTTTATTTCAAAAGATTCTCAGAATCTTTTTAAAGTCATAAGGTTACAACAAGTTTCTGTAGATTCACAGAGCAGGAAATAATTTTCAAGTTATTTTTCCACTTCCAAAAATGTAGTGAACTCCATGGGTGACAGTAAGCAAAGAAAATATTTTTATTGTCTTATAGAATATTTATACCTTTTGCTAATTATTTTTACTGCATACTCTTGGCTAGTTTTCTTGTGTAAGCACTTTCGACAAATGGAAAAACTTCCTTCTCCCAATGGTTTCTCTTTCAGATCCAGTTCATAATGATGATAAAATGGAGAGTCCTGTTAGGAAACTGTCTGTATTTAGTTTTGCAGAATACTTTTAGTATACACAGTCAAAGACAAAGAGTAAAATTTCATGAGAATTTTTCATCTACATTTAAAACTGTAAAAGAGCTCTCTTTTTATTAAAATATAATCTTAAATTTTATTGAATAAAATGCATAAACATTATTCTAACAATCAAAGATTAAAGCTTGCATTACATTAAACAATCACTAAATAAATCATTACTACTACAACAGTTCAAGGTTCAAAATATTCAGACAAACAGGACCAAAGATGGTCATATATACATTTATCCACAAAACTATGTGCTCATTTCAGGACATCACAATAGCATGTGTTCTTATAAGGCTTCACATAACTATATGCTCTTTTGGTTAAATATAACATAGATGGAATTATTATATCATAAAGTAGCTCCAGAAATATCTGCAGTGGTTGGCTGATTAAGAACTACCAGGAATATTATTATTATTTTTAATACTATACTTCCGGTCTTCTGGAAAACTAGACAATCATCTCATTTTTCAGATTAAACTTCAACCACTTCTTAATAGTATCACATGCAAGATTTGATGGATCGTCAGATGCCTGAATCATCAGAGGAGCCATTACAGAAAATTAATAAATGAATGATAACTATTTTGTAATTCGTAGCCTACCTTATGATTGCTGCTTGGAAAGTTATACACAGTTTTAATTTAAGCAAATTAATTTAAGTCTTGATATTATCATTACCTTCATCATAGCACTTCTGGCAATAGTTGTGGTTCCAGGCCGCTCATCCCCCACATAAAACTGAAAAGGATCTACTGTAGCTGCATTGCGTTTAAACAAAATAGAAGGTGCAACGAAAGAATATCCCTATGAAATTAAAACATCAGAAAAGGGAATAGCTTGATACTGCTGCACATTAACTACCATACTACATGTGAAACATCAGAAGTTTCAGGAGAATTTTTCAAGAAATCAGAATTTTTGTATCATTATAGAGAAATTGTAACTTACTCTGTTCAACATGAATAGGTATCTTCCTGGAATTAGTTATATGATGCTCCACGGTTAAAGACAAAACAATAATACTAGAAGAATTTTGATTAATGTTAATCTGGCTCAGCTACAGTTGCTTTACAACAGTGACAAAGGCTTGTACTTCAAACTAGCCAGCTTCGCAGGACAGCTTAAAGTTAAGGCATGAAATAGTTTGTACACTCTGATATTGTGATTGTATACTTTAAATGGATAAACTTGATACCAATGTGTGTGGGCAACAAAAAAGCTCTTTTTACATGTGAAATTGTTCAATAATAATTTTCTTTAAAAAATTAATTTGAGTTCTTTAAATACCTGAAATATTCTTTCTGAAGTCTGAGGGGTTGCTGCAGGAGAGTATGTTGGATCCATTTCTGTAAACTCTTCTGCAAAATTACTGACATCCAATTCATCTCTGATTACTGGTTTAAATGGAGCTGGTATTTTTTTGGCAGCTAAGTCCTCCCAGTTCATATTCTGAAAAAATAACAAACAGGAAAATAAGTTTGAATTAAAAGAAAATTGTACAGAAAGAGATATTGGAAAGACAGACTTGTCCAGACACACAGTCCTAACTCCCTTTGCCATTATCCACAGGCAGATGAAAAACATTCAAATTGTGCTCTACTAATTTGCTTAGTTAAAGCCAAGCAGTATCACACTTATTTGTACATACAGAGAATACAATCAAAATGAAAAAACAACATAATTAAATTTAACAGTGGAGATGTGCCAAACAATTAGCATAATGGTCCTTGAATTTCTTCCTCTATTTCAGAATAAGCAGTATTTATATTTTTGTGAGCCACAGCACATGTATGCAGTATCTTCAACTCTTCATTGCCACTTTCTATGCTTAATTACTGATGTCAGCCTTCAGAGCCCTGAGAGCATAAACCTCCAAACTCTTACTTAAAGGCATGACTAGAAAGAGGAAGCATAGAAATAGCAGTTATGAGAAAACTGCCCTGTTACTGTAAAGCAGTGGAACTGAAATTAAGTAAAGAATAGAAAGTGTTATATGGTGACAAAATGCACCCCCCAAAACAAACAGTGAATTAAGGAAGTTTAACTCTGTTTAACTCAACTTCAGAAGCACCATAAATACATAATTTGTTTCTTCAAATAAAGCACACAATTTTAACCACAGTGGAAAGAACAGTAGAGATATTGTATGGAAATCCAGTCTTCATCATGGTTTGAAAGCAAACGTTAGTACACTGAAATCTGAACAGAAATAAAATTTACTAAACAAGACTAAAGATTTGATTAGGCCAAGGAAAATAGAGGAGTTTGGTGAATTCTATCAATATTCAAATTTTACTAATAATGCTAGTGGTGATCTTTAAAAAAACCTTTCAACCAAAAACCCAACAAACAACACAACACAAGTGCAGTGTTTTGCATTAAACCCTCTGATTTAAGCAGCGTGTGTGTTGGCTTCTTCAAACAGATACAGAGAGAATATATTAAAAGCCTAGCATGCCCCTCCAATACCCACAAAATCCATCCATACAAACACATGGATACTCTTACTAACTTCGATGCAATTATTCATGCAACCAATATGTCTCTAAGCTGTTCTGTTAACAGAACAACAGAATTTCCTTAGGCTTTGTTTTCACAGAGACTAATGCAGGAAAAGTGGGATCTGGTGAGTTTTGTTGTTTGCTTTACCTGGAAGAAGGGATGCTGTTTGATTTCATCAGCATCAGTGGGACCACAGCCCAGCCTCTTCTTGGGGTCTTTCATCAAAAGCCGCTGAATTATATCCTTAGACAGAGCACTCATTTCTTGTGGATAAGGTGGCTCACTTTTCAATATTCTCCTTTAAAACAAACAAAATAACAATGTGGGAATTACTTAAAATGTTCAGAGGTACAGTTACCATACTAATGGACCCGTTAACATTTTACTTAAACTTCTACGGTACCCAAAAGCAGGAGGATGGCAAACATGAAACCAACATTTTTCTTAAATAAAGGAAGGTTTAAGGAATTGCAGACATGAAACACAACATCTGAAGAGATAAATTATGTAACTCAATCCACAAAAGGAGAACAATCCTCATTTCACATACTGAGTTTATTATTTAAAAGAAATCTCACAGTTGCAATAGATAGCTCCATGAAGAAATCAACTTGATGCCTAATTGCAGTCCAACCAAAAATAGTTCCAATATTAAAGAAAGTATTAGAAAATCATTTTAAAAAATCCTATATTTGGGCCATTGGAGGTTTGCCTTCACCCTCCATGTTGCGTGCAGTGCCCATGCCCTTGTCTCAAAAGAAGGCACTCTAACTGGAAAAGTTTTAGAGAACAGTAATAAGACTAATCAGAAACACAATGTGTTTTTATAAAAAGGACAGGACTACCCAGCTTACTGAACAGATGACCCAGGGGAGCTGGGCAGTGTTTCCTTCAAAACAGTAAAAAGAAAGTGAACAGGGACCTCACCACTTTTTCAATACAAGAACTAGAAAACATCACGTTGTGCCAGTGGAAGTCAAAATCTCGGAAGCCTAAACAGAATCACCTTTTAATAGGTAGGCAAGTATTCCTTCAGTTACTCCAAATCTAAATACTGAAGCTAAGCTCTAAAGGAAAGTAACACATCCAAAGACATGTGAACAGGTTTAAAATAGAGACACAAGAAACCTTTTAGCATACAGAATCACAGAAGGGCTGAGGTTGGAATGGATCTCTGGAGGCCATCTGGTCTAACCCCCTGCTCAGTTACCTAGAGCCAGCTGCTCACCACCACGTCCAGAAACCCTCTGAGTATCTCCAAGAAGAGAGACTTCCCCGCCTCCTTTGGGCAGCCTGTGTCAGTACTCAGTCACAGTCACAGTAAAAAGGTGTTTTCTGGTGCTCAGAGGGAACCTCCTGTGTTTCAATTTGCAGCCCCTGTCTCTGGTCCTGTCACCAAAGAGCACTGAAAGAGCCTGGTTCCCTCTTCTCTGCACACTCTCTTCAGGCATTTATGCACATCGATGAGGTGCCCCTGAGCTTTCCCTTCTCCAGGTGGAAAAGTGCCACCCTTCTCGGTCTGTCCTCATTCTGCCCTCAGCCCTTTGCTGGGCTCTCCCCAAAATGTCCAGTACATCACCCTCGTGCACTGGAGAGCCCAGAGTGGAACCAGTGCTGCAGACAGGGCCTCACCAGCGCTACCAGAGTAGAGAGGAAGGATCACCTCCCTCAGCCTGAGTGCTCCTGTGTGTAAAGCAGCCCAGACAGCATTTGTGCCTTTGCCCAAGGCCACACTGCAGGCTCATGTACAGTCTGGTGTCGACACAGCTTGATGCATCCTCTCACCGGGGTGACTTCAGAACAGGGCTCACAGGGCCTCCACTAAACACAAACTGGAAGATTTTAAAGCCATGAGAGACTGAGGCTGAAATGACGTGAATTTGTGACAATACTGAGATCTCAACTATTACATATTTCTGCCAGAGCTTAAGTTGATCGCTGCAGGACGTTCCTAAATTCTGTTTAGAATTACTGTATGACATACCCTCAGAGTTAGTTATCCCATGAGAAAATTTTTATCTTGAAATCTCTAGCTTCTTAGATTAGTCCCAAAATAGAAGCAAACAGATTGCTTTCTAAATAATCCTGTTCTGGCAGTGTGGAAGGACAAAACCAAGTTCAAAATGTGCTTATCCCAGGGGTAGCTTCCATGGACACAGTATCCAATTTCAAGCAAACAAAAAGACAAAGCAAGCTAACCTCTAAATCCAAGTAATGCTGAAAGGCATTAGGAAATTGTCTGAGTGGAGAGATGGTGTAGAGGTCCAGGACTGTTATTTTTTAATGATGTATATCTGCCAGCAAGGTTCTAAATCACAGCCTTTCTGCTAGCAGAAGTAACAGCAATCATAAGACTTTTCATCAACTTCTGGACACATTCCACTTTACAGGAAAAGAGAATGAAGCAAGAATATTATCAAATTATTTTTTAATTAGGGATCTTAATAACAAATTTAAACATCAGTAAACAAGAGTATTCTTACACTGCAAGAGTGGTGGAGAAGTAAAGATCCAGTCTCTTCTAAAATCACCCAGTTTCAGAAAGGGGAAGCAGGTAAGGAAGTAAGAAAACCTCCTGTTCTAGGGATAGAACACAGGCACCTTGATAGAAAAATTACTTTATTTACAGGGGAGCCAATGAAATCTACAATCTTTTCATAGGCTGAGGATCACTACAGTTAAATAAGTCTGAAGAAGATTCTTTATGAACCTTTCTGATAAAATAATCAGAAAGACATGTAACAAAGATCCTGGAAAATGACAAGTTCTCTTTGGGGTCTGGGAAGGGAAGAAATCCCCTCCAATCACTATTTTTTTTTAAATTGATTTCTAAAGCAATGAGATGGAATCTCTGGGATGTCCTTAGAAATCAGAAGGAAAATTCTAGAGCAAGTTCTCTGCTACACACTCTAGGAACCTCCTAAACTGTTTCCTCTCTGCTGCACTGTATTTCCAGCAGATGTACAGTAAGTTTTGTATTGAGAAATATCTTCCATCTCTCGACCCTCCTAGAACCCACTGCAGAAAAGGCAGCATTTTGCCATGTTCTATTCCAAGGAGATACATCTAAGTTGCCAGTGGGTTTAATTCAAAAATACTTTTGAGTTTGACTGACACTAGAAAACACTGACGATGCTCTGGACAGAACCATAATCAGAGGTATTGAAGACCGAAGCTACCTTCTTTAGAAGTTCCAGGAACTACTTAAAATTATCATGGGACTGAAGTATGTGAAGCTGCAATCACATTAATTAGGATGGAACTCAAGCTGCCAGAAAAGAAAGACCAGATTGGATCAACATGTGGGAGAGCAGAAGTTTGTGAAGCAGCTTGATCAAGTGAAGAGAGTCTGGTTCCACCAGTTCAGCATTACTGAAGTGCTGCACTGAAGGTTACCCAAGGCTCTAGGAGCAGCCCCTACAGTGCCCAGAAGAAGGAAACTGCACCAAAAGGATCCAAATCCTCTTTGGGATGTGTGTGCCTCTGTAAAGAAGCTGTGGCCTTCAGCATTAATGACCCCTGCCTTTTCTCAATCACCACCACCCTTCTGGACATTTCACGCTCCTGCGGTTGTCCACATTGTCCACAGCAGGGACCCAGTAACAGGGACAGACGCAAGCAGGAAAAATTAACAATCACAAGTGGCAATTGGGAAAGCTGAAGGAATACTCTGCTCTATTTATTGCTTTTCCTGGCCTGGTATAAACCCTCTAAGCTGGGGCAAAATGAGATTACCCTGCTGATGAGAGAACTCTGACCGTACTGAACACTCAGAGAAAACACCCCTTGTGGATGTCAAGAAGTTTAACACTTTGCAGGAATCATTTCCATCTTACCCTTCTCTATGGCAGACTGCAGAACGAGGAGTAACCCCACTGGTATTGTTTTCCAGGAACTTGGGCTCTGATGAGTTTTCCCCACAAATACTGCAGACCAAGAATACACATGACAATGCCAAGGACACACCAGTGGATGATAAGGAATCTAATCCTACAGTGCCTTGAATACTGTGTGTCTTGGGGTGATTTATGTTGATGGTCTATTCCCTGACCCTCTGCTTTATGCCCAAAAACAGGTGCTGGATCTTTAAGGTGGGAAGTGGGGAAGGTGAGCCTTGAGCTCTTTGGCAGATTTTTTTCAAAGTCTCACTGCCCAGGTGCCCAGGGTGCCAAGGGATCTGTTTTTTTTGCCTGGCTAGCTTGATTTTTTTTGTTAGCCCTAGCAAGAAGAATTTTTTTTCCTTTTCCCTGGCCTTGGAGAAGCTGCAGCAGCAATTCTTCAGCAGCTTTTCGGAGGTAAACTGGACAGTTTGTTTAATTCTGAGACAAGAGGAAAAGGGACCTGCAAGACAGGACTTGGTTGGGACCAGAAGGGCTGCTCCATCCTGGCCCCACACCTCAGAAAAGCCGAGCTGGTGAGAGAAAGCCCACTGACCCCACCTGCCTCCTCTGCTGTGAAGAAGGGACCAACACCAGAGAATCAGGTTCCCACCTGTTTGCCCAGACTGCTGTTTGAATCTCCTGTCTGCTTTTCTGGGAATTTTCCCCTGAGAGAGGAGCCACTATCTTCTACCTACCATGTAGCAAGCTGGTGGTTTTGGTTTTTTTTCTTTGCCTGGCATTCTGGGTTTTTGTTCCAACCTGGAAGAGGGGGAAAGGCCTGACAGTTTAATCTCTAGCATTTATTTACCTTTTCCCCATGCTTTCTGGGAATTCTGTTTGTCAATGAACCACTGGAAAAAGGTTTTTTGTTTTCATCCACCAGTATTTGTTTTCTATTGGTGGAAAAGGATTGTTGGAACCCTTTTTAGAGGAGATGACTCATTCCAGAGTGTTTTCTCCTAAACTTGTCTCTAAACTCAGACACTATGTTACAAGCATCATCAAAAAGATACATATCCATCTGGATGTACAGTAACCCAAGCTGTAACCCTGTTAAAGGGCAGACAAGACTTCCAAAGCACATTTTTACCCTAGTATTTGAGAACAACTCTGTCACCTCGGAGCCAGTCATGCCCAACTCCCTTGTTCTTTTGCTCCACCTTGGAGCAGTCAGATATGTATGTGTATCCCTGGTTCTAGGCCAGTCAGAAACTTTGCTACAACACCTAAAACTTTCTTAAAACCATCTGTTTTACTGAATGGTCGAACAGATCTACAGGCAGGCTCACTGATGCAGTCTGACGTGCATCTAAACATAAAAAGGCTGTCCATTATAGACAGGCAGCTAAAAGCTCTAGGACAAAACACCTGGAAGAAATCAGGCAAATTAGAAGTTGGATTGAATGACTATTCCATCCTTTAAAAGATCTAGCAACGACTGGAGTGAGTCACTGATTAAAGAAGGATATCAATACAGAAGGGCATCCCAGAATACAGCAGTGATGCATCTGCCCAACAGCTCTATGAAGAAAAGGTTTCTTGCAGGATCACAGATGAAGTACCTCCACAGCATCTAACTGATGTCAAATTTCAGCTGCCCTCCATGGAGTTTGAATAAAGTCCAACCAACTATGTCAAATAAAAACCACGGGCTGCTACTGGTGTCAGTATGCTAATATGGCATCATATGCTTCTACAGATTATTTTATGGATGCATACAGGTATTTAAAAAAAAAACTTACTATCTATTCATATCCTAAAGCTGGTAAGATTTTCTAAACTGCTGCACACTAGTACTCCAAAACCTTCCTGCTCATTTTAAATCCCATACATGACAGGGCCCTCAGAAGTCAGCCCCCTAAAACAGATCTGTCCATCTTTCAGTTCAGCACTACAAACTACTCACAGTCGAAGTGAAAATCCTGGGTGTGTAGTCAAACCCAGCCCTTGCCTCTGCTTTTGCAGGACGGCTCTTATCCCTGGCCCTGCGGCAATATAAGTCCAGAATTCTCAAAAATGAAAGGATGATTTGTGAATAAGGAAAAAAAAGGGGAGAGGGTGCACAAGAAGATATTGGAGTAGTTACGTCTTTTTTTTTTTAAATTTAATCGAGTTTAATAACCCGTAACACAAAGCATGTGAACACAGAAGTCTTCAGAGACAGAGATAAAAGGCAAAGTTTGCACTTACTCAACTTGCATTTTCCATGAAAGAGGTCCACCATGTTGCCAAAAAGATTATGATAAAAAAACAACAATTTTTCATCAGAAAGAGAAAAAAAAATAGAAACTACACAATGTTTCCGACACAGGAGCTGAACTCTCTCTTGGAGAGATATTTTAGAACGAAGTTTCATGCTCAAATTTAACACCGACAGCCATTGTGCCACACAAGGGAGTAAAATTATCTAAAAATATCTAACATTACTTCCTATCTAGGTAAAATAAAAGAAGGAACTGGATCCATGTAGAAGACAACTTTTCTTCCCCTAAACTCAGAAAAATAAAACCATGCTTCCAACTGCCTGTGAGCAAGTAAAAACCTGAATTCTCTAAGTCTACTGCAATTGGCAAGTTTTAAACATATTTAGGATAATCAGTGTAATTTCTGGTTAGAACAACCTTGCTATCAAGAAAGAAGTTTGTACCAACTCCTATCTCTGTGCCAGTAATTTCACTGTCAGTGGCAATTGGCACTGTTTGGTTTCTGTTTGCCTGCTCCACGCTACCCCCAGGGAAAGGCAAGCTCCAAACCCACTCCTGCTGCTCCCGAAGGCACACAGCAGTCCCCATTCCCCAAGGGGCTCCACACGACTCAGGGCAGCAGCAATGCTCTCAAAATCTGCTCTTCAAAGGAACAGAACATTCCTGACATGAACTGCAGGCACGGGACACTCCAGCCATCCAACAAAGAAATGACTATCAGTGCAAAGGATTTAGAAACCACTGTGACTTAGGAGTGCAGGAGTGACACGAGACAGATGAAATCTAGTCTGAAATGCAGTCATAAAGCTAGGAACAAGAAGATCTCAGCTATACAGCTGGGAAGAAGAACTATAAACCACAGGGTCATCAGTTGAAAGTGACAGAAGAGGAAAAGGAATTAGATCTGTCACACCAGCACTGGCATCAACAAGAGGAACCCAAGAAAATGCAAGAAGTACTTTTTTGTTCAGATGGTAAATTATTCCTTCCCTTAACCAAGATCTTCTTGAAACATCAACAAGAATAAGTTGTCTGTATGTAAGGAAGAACAGCAGAAGCTGAGTTAAGAAAAGGCTTTTTCAGGAAACAGGAAGACTGGGGAACATTTTCAATATAGGAAACTTTAAGAACTGAACTCCTAAAATTATCAAAACAAAAACTGAACTACTATAGGACTGCTGTCTATAAATGTGTAGTATAAACACCCACCAGAACAAAAACAGATTGAACAGCAACAGAGTAAACTTGCCACACTAAAGAAAGTAAGTTATTAGCTGTCAGAGGACAGATGTTAACAACCTTCTGGTTACTCAAATTATCAGAAATATTATTATCTTAAAAAGCACAGAAGGGTCTACCTAAAGAAGGTCAAGTCCTGTAGAATACATAACTAAAAAGCTAATGAACTTCCCTCACCCCCTGTATATTTTCTACTGATCATCCAAGTTTCCTGCTGAGTTAGAGAAGTAAAAACCAATAAACAGGCTTTAGTCTCCCAAGAAATTGCCTGAATTTATAACACAGGTAAAATAAATTATCTAAATAATGGAGGTATGTTTGACATCCATTACAACCTTAAATATCAAGTGATTTCAGTGAGGGTCAGAACCAGGACAATACCTTCCAACAGAAGCAAGACTTCAGTTTGAGGACTGGACTTACAAGCTCGTTTTGACAGCAGTTAGTAACTTCAACAATATAAGACCTCAACTTTCTGCTCCAAAAGAAATGCAGTAAAAGAGAATTTTTGTTTTGGGGGAGATTTCAGTAAGCTTTGAGGAAAGCTTATTGCTTTGCCTTTAAAAAATGCTCCAGTGCTTTTACACACGTACTGAAAACGAACCTTTAAAGTGTGGAGATCACTGAATGTAACAATGAGTTCGTATGTAAAAGATAAGAGTGGCATACTTCATTTCATTTCTGTAAGTAACATATTCATTTCTTCTCAGATATGCAAGTGGGGCTAGAAAAGATCTTAGTTTCATGCTATACACTAATAAAATAAACATCACTTGTAATGAAAAGGTGAGAGTAGGGTACATTCTGACACTTTAAATCTGTAGTCTGCCAGAACAACCCAGCAAGAGCTGATAAAAAAGTATTTCTAGCTAAAGATATCTTTAATATATTAAGATTTGGAATCACAACATACTTTGATATTTCATTTGAGTTCCTTTTCAACAATAAGCATGCAACAGGGCTAAGTATCTACAAGGCTGTGGCTCCACTGTTTAACAAAACAGGTCTTTTGTAAAGTCAGTTCTATTAACTAATAAAAACTATCTACGTTCTGATGTCATTCTATTGAACAAAACTGGAGCACATGAAATGTTACCATGGCAGCACTTTCTTCTAAATTTTAAATTAACAAACTATCACAAAATGTATATTATGGCACAAGGATCATCTGTTAGCAAGCACATACACTTCACTGCTTTGAATCTTACCTAGAAATCTCTGCTTGGGAATTCTTCTCTCCGTCCACTGTAAATGGTGATGCTCCAGTTAATAATTCATACATAAGAACACCAACACTCCACCAATCAACAGCCTATAGAACAACAGTAATTATGTATGTTACCATACACTGAAGTAAAATTGCTGATAAAAGAAGGAA
This sequence comes from Bombycilla garrulus, assembly GCA_013400315.1. Classification (NCBI taxonomy): domain Eukaryota; kingdom Metazoa; phylum Chordata; class Aves; order Passeriformes; family Bombycillidae; genus Bombycilla; species Bombycilla garrulus. The sequence goes on from VXBU01005724.1 coordinate 998,649, forward strand.
CAGAACAATCCACTTAGAAAGCAACTAGCACAGGAAGAACCTGCCTATATACAAATACAAAGGCAAAATGGGATACAACAAAGCATAAACAACTGTGGTACTGACTGAAGGTATCTTCTGTGATAAATTAATTTTATATTGAAATCTCTCCATTTAGCTTCTTCAACTAATTTCCCAAGCTGAACTGTTTCCACTGACTGCTAAAGGTCCTTTTGTTTTCCCAACAAAATTCATTTTGATTTTTACCATTGTGATGTGATACAAATTCTAATACATACTCAAAATAACAGAGGAACCTAAGGCTTGCTAAGAAGTGGTGGAACTTGAACTTTCATGAACTTGAGAATGAAATTAAGGAATGTTCAAAAAGCACAATTTAAGATCACAGTCCAGTTAACCCAGGCACCTGAAAATGCTATGAAATCATGGAATGGTTTGGATTGCAAGAGACCTTAAATACCATCTTGTTCCAACCCCCTTGCCGTGCACAAGGAGACCTTCAACTAGATCAGGCTGCTCAGAGCCCCATTCAACCTGGCCTTGAACATTTCCAGGTACAGAGCATTCACAGCTTCTCTGGGCAACCTGTTCCAGGACCTCATCAACCACACAGTACAGAATTTCATCCTCACATCCAATCTAAATCTCCCCTCTTTTAGCTTAAAGCCATTCCCCCTTGTCCTGTCACTACATGCTCCTGTGAAAAGCCTCTCTCCATCTTCTCGTAGGCTCCCTCCAGGTACTGGAAAGTCACAGTGAGGCCTTCTGCAGGCTGAACTCAATTCCCTCAGCCTTCCCTCACAGGGGAGGTTCTCCATCCCTCTAATCCCCTCGGTGCCCCTCCTCCAGACTTGCTCCAACAGGTCCAAGGTGTTGAGGACCCCAGAGCTGAAGCAGTACTGCAGGTGGGCTCTCACCAGGGCAGAGCAGAGCGGAGCAGAGGGGCACAATCCCCTCCTCCCCTGCTGCCCACCTGCTCTGGGTGCAGCCCAGGACACGTTTGTCCTTCTGGGCTGTGAGTGCCCATGGCTGGGTCCTGTCCAGCCTCTCACCCACCAGCACCCAGGCCCTTCTCAGCAGGGCTGCTCTCATCTGTTCATGCCCAGCCTGTGCTGATGCTGTGCCCTCACCCTCTACAGCACCTTGCACTTGGGCTTGTTAAACCTCATGAGACTTGCACGCCCACTTCTTGAGCTTATCCAGGTCCCTCTGGCCAGCATCCCATCCTTCAGCTTTTGGTTGTTGTTGTTAATAATAATAACACCAATAGCAACAACAACTGCTTTTTAATGTATAAATACTTGGACCATCCCACTGCTGCAATGATCATGGGTAAAACAGAGGTTTTGTTTGTTGAAGAACTTTTGTAAGGATCTAGCACGAGCCTCGTTACTCCCACTTTGACAGTTTTCTGCATTTTGGTTCCTGTTACTTTCCCTGCCACTCATTTTGCACGGCCAGCTCCACGTGGCACAGGCACTGTTCAGCCTCAGGGCATTAGAGAGATGGACTGTGGTAACACATGGGCTGTTTGCCTTCCCACAGGCTGATCACATTATTCATATCTCCCATAGCTCACAACTTACAAAAACTTCTTTCTTTGAAAAGGAAGGACGCTTTTATGAGTAATAAAGGGAGCAGTTTAGTCCTTTTAACAAAATTACAGGTGATTGAACTTCTCAGGTTTACAGCTGTGAAATCTGCAAATCAATGAAACTTCTGCTTTACTTATGCTGGTAATATTAATACAATACAGGAAGAGAACTAGTGAAATCACGATGACAACTGGCCACATATTTTATCTGGCCACATATTTTATTTGGTTTTGCTTCAAAATACACAGCATCTGATGTCTTATATATTCAGCCAAGATTATCTAGAACTACCTGATGAGGTCTCTGTACTGTTACTAATTATCTCTGCAAATATATAATTCTCAGAGAAAATCCCAAAGAATTTCTTCTTGGCATGTGTTTTTCCAAAAGAAAAGGAGGATCTGCAGAACCAGAAACCAAACTTTAAAAGAATAAATACTGAAATATTAGAGCAGGTCCTTAAGACAAACACTGCAATCATCTAGAATAGATTACAGAGGATAAATATTGATTAATGACAGCATAGCATACTAAAGCAATCTCGTTCTCTCTTTTTGTAAGGTCTTCGAGTTTCTAGATATACAGTAAGTATAAAATACACTAAAAACCTTCTAAAATGACCGTACATGACATTGCCAATGATAAGGTAGTGAGTGTGTGGTGTACACAACTAACATCACATACATAACTGCAAAATCACTCCTATTGATCAGCTAACAGTCACTCTCAAACTGAAGTTATTCCTTACAGAACACTGCATGACTCTGAACAACATCTGATGAAAGTATCAGACAGAACCAAAGGTAACAGAACAGAGATTCCTCTTTACATCAGCGACAATACTGAATTCATAAGCTTTGAGAAGCCAGACTCATAATTCAAGGTGACTGAGAAATTGGAGAGATGCTCTGGAGGTGGCATGACTAAACTGAGAGAGTGCAGGAAAGAGCTTCAATTTGTAAGTTTTTTAAATTCCATTTTTAACAGCAACTGGGAAAGTAGTACAGTAGAAAATGACGAAGAGATTATAGTGGAATAGGAATTCAAGGTAGGTGTGAGACAATGACTAAGTGAAAGACAAAGCACACTCTCTCATGCGTGGTAGAAGAATCAGAGAGGTCATTCTCCTCTACCTCAAACTGCCAGATCCCAGCTGTGCCCACTACAGTGCTCCCTAACTGAAGGCAGCCTCAGACCAAAAGAGACACAGAATACATACAGAAGGAAAAGGAAGAATTTTCTCAGGCAAAAGCCAGACTTCTGCAGTTCTTAGATATGCTGCTACAGAAGGAACCACAATCAACTACACTCCATGATCCACAACAGAAATATAACTCAACCTAGTCCACAGCAAAATGTCCAAGATTAAATATTCTCCAAAATTTCCCAGTATAGTGAGCAATCAGTGTAAGTTATCTAGGAAAACAGCAGAATTATTTTGGAGAGTAGGGTTTTTTGTTTGTTTCAAAAATGATCTCTTAATTATTGTTGTCTTCATCTTTTCTATCAATTACTGACTCTTTATTGCATAATAAAACTTGAATTGCAAGCCTAACAATTTTACAATATGAGAACACTTGTACCATTAAACAACCTATCCCTATATCTCAATAAAGACAGCAGATTTCTCTGATGTCCAGTTTAAAATGTATATCAGAAATAGCCACAAACCATTTTCCACTCTGAACTAGTTTTTTATGCAAAGACAAATAAGTGTTAATAAGTTTATTGTCCCACAGCATATTTAGAACACATTTTGAACAAAACACAAATAAGCCTCAATACCTTTATAATTATGCCTCTTACTTCAGGAAAATATATCAACATACAACTGAAGACACAGGAAACAATCTATCTTAGGAAAACCTTAAATAACACATACTTAGATAAGATAACACATCATATTTTAATTAAACCCCTGAAGCTGAGCAACGTGTTGACTGAAGAATTAGTTTATTTTCAGTAATTAACTTAAAGCATACCTTATCATGTCCTGTGTCTCCTCCTCTCACAATATCTGGAGCCATATATTCTATTGTTCCACAGAAGGAATATGCTCTCTCATTCTAGAAAAAAGAATAAAATTTACATCAAAAAATTGTACTATACAAATAATGTGGGATAGATATGGCTAACAGTTCCGAGATGCTGGCAGCAATTCTTCTCCAAATAGCTCAGAACTGCTAGCTAAATAATATTCCATCCTATGTAGAGATGTATCACATAATGCTACAGAATACTTTGTCTTCCATGAAAAAATAAAATGTCATAAGTTTGTGTTGAAGTCTAAGATAAGCACAAAAAAAATTAATCTACTAATATTTAGAAAAACTCTCCCGTAAGTCTAAATGATCTACAATTTCTAAACTTGACAAGATTCCCCAGCTAACAGAGATATACATTCTGAAGGCTGCAATACCAATACTCTAGATAACAAATGAAACTTTTCATTAAAAAGGGAATTACTTGTAAGATGCACAATTTGACTAAATTGGATCCAAGATCCTTTGAGTTCCCCATATTTAGGAATTCATTATGACCTCTAGAAAAGTTGTTTTCTTTCACAACAAACACATATACAAAAAACAACATTCTCTCAAGAAGAGACTTGGAGAGAGACAAGACAGAGCAGGGGAAAGGCAGACAGTGATGTCAGTTCAATTTTATTCTATGCACTGAATCATTCTCTTGTTCAAATCTAAGCTGCTTTCACAGGCATGTATAATGGTTCCCTGGTAGCCATTTACCTTTGAGGTCAACATGAGGTCATGCTGTACCTTGCTAATGACGAAAGCACATGTGTTTGGGCCATGCAACATTGTTCCTCCCTTATCCTTCATGCTTCTAGCATTTTGGGGAGAGATCCTGATAGGTCCTTTAAAGAAGAGTGTTCAAAAAAGCAAATATTTCAAAAGTCAGGTTTTACATTTGTAGATTCAGGTTTGGAGTTTAAAACAGGTGCTATATAAGAGACTACACTAATAAGAAGAAGCTTCTAAAAGTAGAAATAGTGCTCTGTGCTACCCTAAGGCATAAAAATTAAACAGTCCAGCAGCATATTATTAAACTGTATTTCTTAAAATACATATACTGTGACTGGTTTTTGGGGGTAAAATTCTGAGTTCTGAATAATAAGGCCTCATTTTCTTTAAATATTAACTTCTGGGACAAAACCACATAATAATGAACTTTTCATGATTCCACTTCCTTTTGACACAAGTATTGTTTCTCTTTGATAATCTTTTCCAGTACCTGTTATCTTAAAGAAATATAGCATGATAGAAAGCACAAACAAAAATGTCAGAAATTCCTAGCCCTCCACCAGAGAATCTAAACTTACTCAATCTCTGTTTTTTTTCCTTCAGCAGGGAGGGAGGGAGGGAAGGAAAAGGAAAGGGAGTGGAAAATGCAGAAGGAAACCGCTCTTCACTTGCTACCTCTCCAAAGAGTAAAGATAATGCAGCCTAACTGAGATTTCAAGACAACTGTCTGAAAGCAAAGCACTCTGATTCCAAGCATAGATTGACACAGATCTGCCTTCATAAGATACTGTCCACTGTCCTGACTCCAAAGCAGCTGAAATCATAAAATCCAGATACCTCTTTGTTAGAAACCTTTGTTTACGTTGTGGTTTATTAAGTTATGAGCTTCATCAATTACATCTAGCTGATACTTAAAAAACACAGGTTTTAGAGTATGAAGTTTCATTAGAAACACTTAGGTAAATTTGTCACTGTTAAATACCCCTCTTACAGGAAGTCACTAATAGTTTCTGCTGTTATGCACTACATGTGGGTTTAGAACCATTTTCAAAGAATGTTATCTCCAATCCCAGTTTTATTTTCTGTCATTTTCTGGTCTCCTGTGTATGAGAGAGACACGGATATAGGGGGGAGGATCCAGCAAAGAACCACAAATATGATTAAGGAAACCTATGAGGAAGGGCTGATAAAGCTGGAACTGTTTCACCTGAAGAGGTGAACCTTAAAGTTCAGGGAGATCTCATCGATGCACAAAAATGCCTGAAGGAAGCATGCAAAAAAAAAAAAAGAGGGAGCAAGCCTCTTTTCAGTAGTGCCCAGTGACAAGACCAGAGGAAGAAGCACTTTTACTGTGAAGGGTGACTGAGCACAGGCACAGGCTGGCGTGAAGGTTGTGGAGCATCCCTCCTTGGAGATATTCAAAGGCTTCTTGTGGGCAACCAGCTCCAGGTGGCTGTATTTGTGCAAAGGCTTGGCCAAGATGACTTCCATAACCCCTTCCACCACTCTGTGATTCCAACACAAAATGCCATGCGTAAGCCGTATTTCAAAATCCATTTTGAAACCACAGCCAAGTCTTATTTTGTACCCCCTCCAATTTTACATCTCATTCAACTGTATAACTGAAATCCAAATTCCAAAAGTGGCACACCTCCATGTTAGGAGATGTAAGACAAGAAAGGGTGTTCTTAAAAGACAACTGAACTTGGATTACCTACGGGTGAATGCTCACTAAACACGTACATTTTGCAAATAATTGAGCTCAAGGATTTTTTTGTCTAACATAGAATGCTCACTTTTCTTCCCTTGTTCAGCATACCTGCCTTAAATACTGTGGCTCTCTCCTCTGTGCTGCAGAACAGCCAGCAGTCAGACATGGACAAAATGGACAAAAAAAGAAGTGTGGCTAACCCATAGCTAATAACTCACTACAGTACTGACTTTTGTCTTTGAACAGGTGTTACTACGTTTGTTGCAAATCAGTTCTCTAATGTTTAGAGATAATCTGGAGATAGACATTAGTCTTCTAGCATACAACAGATGGTTATGATTCCTCTTCCTTCACCAAGTTCAGCATCATTCCTGAATGCTTATGCAATAACCCATCTTTTAGTAAAGGTAAACAAAGTGGCTACCTCAAACCAGTTAGCTGCTTAACAGAGTAACAACTTCTCATGAAGCCACAGACAGAGAATTTTGTTAAGAGCTCTTGAACGGTGAAAGACAGATACATTCACATGGAATGTACTGGTAGGTAGTTCATTCTGTTAAACCATCTTGCTATCAAATTAGAAAACCAGGCTATATTTTCCTTACACTTTTTCTTTGAGATGAGCTACACACTGACACAGTGGCAGTCCCAATACATATTACCAGACTGCTTCTAGTAAGTACTGTAAGTGGGCACACAGGGTAGATTTACAAATTTCCCCACACCAGCTACAGTAATATTAAAAAAAGATAGTGCACTGCATTCTTCCCAAGATACCTGCTATCATTCTGACTGATCTAAGCAACATGGTGAAATGTAACTCCTTTAACTTGCCAAGGCAGTTTCAGTACATCTCCATATAATTTATGCTAACATCCCATTTTCCTTTTCCTTCATCAAAAAAAAGAAAGCACACTGAGGAGCTTTAGTATTGAGTGTTAGAACTCTGTGACATCCAAGAGATGTGTAATGCAGATTAGCATTTGTCCTGGAAATACAGCCACTTCACCAGAAAAACCCCATCTCAGAGCAGTGTCTCCTTTGCTATGACTATGTACCCCAACCTGGGCAGCTTCATCACAATTACACTGATTGCAGAGATCAAAATACTCCAAAAATCAACCAAAAATGCTCACAGAAGGATGGCAATCTCACACCACCACGTTCTTGATGACCTCGTGGTATCATCCCTTGGCTCTGCTTTATAACCAAGGAGTTACAGGCAGGCCTTTGAAACTACCTGAAAATGTAGAAAGCATGTGTGCAAAGTTTTCTCCTCAATGACAGAGAGGTCTTATGCCTTCAGAGTTGTCTAATGACCTCCTTCAACAAACAAAAAGAGCACATTAACAGCAACAAAAAAGGCAAAGGGATCAAACTCCGTTTTGCTGCAGACTAATCACACTCACCACGTCTACAGGAAAGGCCTGACTGATGGAGAAACAGTCACTACTGTCATAGAAGGATGTGTTCTTCAGAGCATACATCCTAGCCTACAGCAAGACAAAATCAGTTTCATGGTTTTTTACAACATATGCAAGGGTAGCTCAGACAGTTATCAAGTCATGCAACTGCTCAACAGCTCATAACAGTATGTGGGACAAGAACTGCAATTCCAAACTAACAATAATTAGATGGGACTTCAAGGTATCACTCATACTCAATATGCTCTTAAAAGGCTCAGCTCTACTGGGACAATCTGTCTTTTTGCAGCCAGCCTTTTGGAAAAAGGGCTACTCTATTATGTCTGATTTAAGAAGATACTGTGCTGGAAGGATGGTGTTACTTTCCAGTGCCACAAAACTCACACAGCCCAGAAACACTGAAAACGTCTGATTCAATGTCCTAATATGTCCAAAAAGGGCATGCAATCTGGGCAAAAAAACAGTGAAGCAGATTCTGGATCAGCACCTTGGAGGTGAAAGCCTTGCCAATATTCTCAGAGCAGAGAATCTGATCCCAAGGAACTGTTACACAGTATTATAACTACTTCAATAAACAGCATTAGTTCAGCTCCTCAACAAAATCAAATTAATCTACCTATGGAAACAGAGATCTGCATAACTAGAATATCTGGCTTAGAATACTGAGGTGTATTCCAAGTACACTGTTCTGCACACGTGCACAGGACTATGGGCAACATTTTCTTGCCATACAAATACTCACTTGAGAAAATGCTTCAGAGCTTGAGCAATTGTGATTTTAATTCCAAAGAGAAAATGCACCTGCAGAAAATACTCAAGTGTCTTAAGGCAGTTATTTTGCCATTTGAAGATGGCAAAATAACACTTAACATTTAAATGTACAGCCTTTGAAGCACTTTAACTTTATGAACTTCATGCAAACAATATGTGCCACCACTGCTCCAACAGACACTTGAGTCATAAAGTCTTATGGCTTGTTTAATTCACAAACCTTTGTGCAAACATTACCTAGACAGAGTATTCACTGAACCCATTCTTTTCACCATTCAAAATTAGGACCCACTTCTCCAACTACTTGAAAGGTCAACTCTGAAACACAACAGACTGCTTTCTGTTCTCCAACTACTTACTGTACAAATACTTTGTTCTTAACTGAGCTAGACTACTATCTGGAACATCAGATATGACACATTCTGAAACTGTAATACTACCCTATTCCTTCAAACCATGAAACTTGACTCCTTAAATAAAACTTGTAACTTGAAAAAGTAAATAAATAAAACTAAAGCTACTTCTCCCCTAAAAGTTCTTTAACAGTCTAGGTATTGTCTAACAGGAGACCTTGCCAACAGAATAGATGGTAGGGTAGGGTCAAAAGGCTAGAGGCTGAAATCTAGAGCAAGTAAGTTCTACTATTTTTACAAGGAAAAAAGTAATTAGTTAGGAAATGAGCAAATTCAGACAGCAAATGTTGAAAGGATATATAATGTGACTGTATTCAGAAGACTTANTCTAACAGGAGACCTTGCCAACAGAACAGATGGTAGGGTAGGGTCGGGTCAGAAGGCTAGAGGCTGAAATCTAGAGCAAGTAAGTTCTACTATTTTTACAAGGAAAAAAGTAATTAGTTAGGAAATGAGCAAATTCAGACAGCAAATGTTGAAAGGATATATAATGTGACTGTATTCAGAATTAAGACTTAATTGGGTGTATAGGCACACCTAAAGTACTTCACAGGTTATCAAATTAAATAGCTTTTTTGGCCTTTCAACAGCAACAAAAAAAATCCATTTCTTAGTCTCCTTAAACACCTAAAGTGGTAGATAATTTCCAGGCCTGAACAGATGCCAGTGTTTGTGCTGCACCAGAGAACTCTCACTGTTATCTTCATTTGATTAATCCAGGGAAACACACCAGAGTAAAACTACCTTCCTCAATTGCTTACACCTCCGAACAAATGCTTGAAGTCCCAAGTTGTCTTTCTTCCTTTGTTAAAGGTACTGCGAAGTTCCAGGCTGTATTAATTAGATCCTCTCTGGGCTCTATCAGCAGTGTTTCAAATAGCACCCATCAGACATGGAAAGACATACCAAAAATTCTAGAATACAGAAATCAGTATCATCATTGCTCTTATTTTGTGCAGGTGTGAGTGTATGTAATCAGAGTCTGAAATCCTAACTTACAGCTTTGCTACAAGCATAAACAGTGAAAACTTGCCCAGGATATCAATGTCAGGGCCCTGAGCTTATCAACCAGCTCCACAACCCCTTTCACCAATCCTAAGGGTTAAGGCATCCCTGCCTAAGACCAACTCTGACAAAATGCAGCTGAGTAACTGTGGAACCTTGTCAGGGGCCTCCTCCACTTTCAGCTGGGAGCAGAAGTGCAGGCTCCCATTCTTGAATCTTCATCAGCTGTGCTGTCTGTACTTGGCTGGGTATCTTGGTGATACTGATCCATCAAATTCAAATCCTGACCTGTCCTCAAGCCTCTCCTCACAACAAACTTTAGTGATAACCACTGGAGTGCTGCCCAAGGCTGTTTTTCTGGCAGCAGACTCCCTCTGATCTTCCTGCACCACTGGTCAGTGAGCACATGGATCCATACTTGCCCTGGTCACCCTCAGCTCACACTAATGCAGGGAGCAGTCTCCCCATCCTGCTGCTTCCTGACAAACTAGTCAAGAAGCACAGCTCCTCCAGGAACAGCTTACAGCACTGCAGAATTTAAGCAGCTGAGGAGTTCAGCAGTATCACACAGAACATCTCAGACACTAGCTATCAGCAAACAGGCTGGAAGCTCTGATCAAGTACTACAGTTCCCTTGATAAGCTTAATAAGAAAACCAGGACCATAGGATAAATCAAAAGAATGCTAGCATAACTGAAAATTTATTGTAGTATGTGAAAGGCCACATAGCAGAGATTCTTCTAACAAGCTGCCCTGCTGAGTGGATTTTTCATTTCAGAAAAGTCTGAATTCTTGGCAGAAACGGGACCTGTACCTTCAGTAAGCCTCAGAGATCATCCTATCATAGATATTAACCTCAAAAATAAAAATGCACCAAGCAAAAAAATCCATTTTCATAGAAACTATACCTACAACATATTTTGTTATCATTTTAACTGCCCAGGAAAACAATAATTACAGTCTTAATTTTAAAAAACATATTAAAATTAGCAGAAAAACCTGTCAGTTCAAATATGTGATACAGGTTTAAAACAGGGGGGGAATCTTGCTTCAACAACATCCTTACCATACTGACTGGTTTCTTCTTTTTCTTCACCTTTTTTTTTTTTTTTTTTTAAGTTTCAATTACTTTGGGAAACTTATCAGTGATAATATCCAGACTTAACACTGAGTAATGAAGGTGTCCAGAAAGTATCAACCAAACAGTCTCTCAGCTGAAGACTGCTGCTCCTGTATCTATAGACATCTAGTCACAACCAAAAGTCTGACCTTTGCAGGAGACAAATGAGGAAGAACTAAGGCACAAAAAATTCAGTGGTACACTAGTTAGACTGCTCTGCTGTCTGCATACAATGCTGTCTGCATACTGCTCTGCTCTACTGTAGACAATAAAATCAGAATGAAGACTGTAAGATAAAAACAAAAGTTTACACTAGAGCAAGAATGGTTGCAACAGGGCAGGTCAAAGGTCCACTAGTTTGACATGTCACCGTATGAAGAATTTTTAAAAAAGCATAGGGTCACGTGAACTTAACCGAACATCCTATCCTGGTGGCTGCCCCAACTTGAAGAAGCCAGGTCAGTCTAAATACCATAGTGGTTACTATGCCTCTTGCCACAGCTAGACTAATGATTTCTGCTTCCAAAACACACAGGGAACAATGCTACCGAATCTTTCAAGCAAGAATGAGATTTGCCTGCCAGCAGATGCCATCAGAACAGGAATTAAAGGGGACAACAAGGGCAGCTAAACCTTGAACTGTGCTAACCAGAAACCTGCGAGCTCTGTCTCTGTGAGCCCAGAACAAAAGCCAGTGGAAGGCCACACCCTCATTCAATGTCAAGTGGACATTCAAGAACCCTATTCACATACTTTTATAACAACGTTTGCTTTCACAGTGCAATGCAATTTCAATTCTACAAGGAATTATTTAAACTGGTTCCTGATAATGCATTTTAAAGCAAATAACTACGAGCAAAGGAAACAAAAGTCTCTATTCTGCTGACAAAAAAAAATCCAGAAACAACATATTATTGTGTGGGAGGAATGCAAGTATGTACCACTGTCAACTTGGATGCACATTTTGTACTAGGTTCTTCTCAAAATTCCAATTTATGGAAGACTTGTTTTCTAAAGTACAGTCTTTTTGAGAAGAGACAGGTAGTAGTATCAAGAAAGAATAGCATACAAAGCAAAACCTGAAAAACTCGTATTTCTGCAAAAATAAGCAAAAATTATAAGATATGGAAGAGTAATCATTCTGGGAAGAAGTCTGCTAGCTGCCACTACAAGCCTTCAACAGTTTTTTGTTGTTGTTCTTTTATTTATTTGTTTTTTTAAGAAATCATATAGAACATGTCAATTAAACATTTACCGTTTCAGAGAGACCCAGATGTAAAAGGTAAAGGAGTGTGCAATTTTGCTCAAATGCTAAACATCTGGTTCTAAATTCATTTACATTTGGCTGTGAATCTCTGGTCACTTAAGTTTTTCACCTGGCTGCCCAAATTTCATGGAAGTAAGGTATTCACAGTTATCCAAAAGAAAAAAAAAAATCTATGAGAAAAACAGACTAATGACAATGGGAGCATTTGCCCTCAGAAAGTTCCTTGTTTTCCTTTGGAAAACAGAATTTGCATTTTTCTGAATTGACTAGCAATCAAATACCCAATAGAGGATTGGATAAAAGGCTACTTAACACAGAGATTGGTGTTTCTCCTCAAAATAGGATTTTCTTAAAAAGGCATATTACAATAGGAAAACAGTATCTTTAAAGCAGCCATTGTAAGAAATCATGATCTGTCTTGCAAAAATTCTTACCAGCATTTAAATATTTTGGCATCAAATCCTGGAGAGAAGCTATTTTATGCTCTGGTCTTCTGCATTACTGGTCCACGCTGGAAAAGTGCAATCTCCTTTGTGATAAGCACTGAAAAGGGAAACCTCTTGGGCAAAGGCTCAAACAGCCAGCTGATCACTGATGACCTGGTTTTGCAATTAAATTAGTCCAGCTCATCATGTGCCTTTAGAGTGTTCTTAATATTCAATTTTGGGACAGTAAAAACTCAAGTATACCAAACAGAACAAAAGGTTTCTGCCATTGTTTCATTTATTTTTCCAGAACTGGTTATCCAGACAGATCAATAAACTATGTTAATTTCTGTGGACTAATTTCACTATTCAGTTCACTTTTACTTTCTCTTTGAAGAAGTGTAAATCTACTTCTTATACCTGTGTTTGTTATGTCTACATCACTGAACAATCTTTAACTAAACCACAAGCATGTAGCAAGTCATCTGAAGCATGGATGATTTTAGTCATTTTTGCAAGGGAATGCTCAGTGTTGGAGGATGCACTGTCTAATTGCAATAATGAGACACTATCACTTTAACTGGACAATTACAAAGGGTCTTTTAATGTTAAGTGCAAGCTCATCTACTAGGTCACTCATGTTAGATGACAGCTCCTAAAGCACTAAATGAGACAAGTTGTAGTCACCTCTCTTTGTTCTGGACTACCTTTAAACTGCACTAAGAATGTGTACAAATCTCTTCCTAGGTCATCTACCAAAACCCATAGTGGACCAGTCTCCATTTAATCACTTTTCCTCTGATGTCCTTTAAAATCCTTTAAAAATACACAGAACAGAATGCTCACTCTATCATCAAATAAATGAAAACACTTCAACAGTAAAAAGCATCTGAGTTATAACTAAATTTGCAACTCCCATCAGGAGATTTTCAGATGAAGAAACAACAATGTATACGAACTATTCATTCTACACATCAGATAGAAGTACACAGACATCCAGCCAACTGTCTTGGGTTTCATTTCAATCATCCCTCATACTGAATATCCATTTTTACATTATTTATTACTAAGGCATTTGTATGCTCGCAGACACACTGTTTGAAGACTGACAATATTCAGTATTTATTATCTAATTTTTTAAACTTCATTAAGCAAACACAAAAGCTTCAGAAAAAACTTAAGCTAATGCAGAAGACATGTACCAATGCAGAAGAACGGAGCACTTCACTACACCGTGGAAGAAAGTGTACTTTACTGGATTTAATTAAGAAGAAAAGTATTAATTATTATGCATAGTCAAATATATAATTTTTACAGTAATTCAAGGCACGTGTTCATATTATTTTGCTTAAGAGATAAAGATCTCCAGATATACTAAAATACGATTTTTAGTTTAGTTGCAGAACTAAAGGCAATGTGAGGGGAAAGAAGGATTTTAAAAAACGAAGTACCCCTTTAGCATTACACATCAAAATTAAGAACACACCTGATGACTAGGTTAAACTGACATTGACAAATCAAAATAATTCCAGCATAGAAGTGGAGCTCTTAATGAGATAAAAAGGTAAAAATATACCTAAGCTACAAGTTCACAAGATAAAGGTAACACAAAAGAAATATGATGGGAAAAATCCCCAAAACAACAACTTAGGAGTTCTGGGTTTTTTAAAGATGAATGTATTACAAGACTTGGGGAAAAAAAAAAAAAAAGAAACAAACAAGGAAGTGACTTCACTTGTGCAATGAACAAAGCAGTGCTGTAGAAGTTTCAAGTTCTACCAATGCTCCACATCCCCAGTAATAACTTATATTAATGTCACATGCAAATGTACTTCAAAATCCAGTTAGACAAACACTAGAGATGCACGAAAACATAAGGATAAAATTGTCCTTTGTATCTCAACTTTGTTTACAATTCAGCTGAGATTTAAAAATCAAACCCTAGCCTTAAATTCATCACGAGGTTAAGAATACAAATGCCATAAAAAGCAATACTAATTCTCTTCAATCTCTTAATTGCTTACCTAATCCCATTCTACGGTTAGGCTAGTAAAACTCTAGGTCTTCATGAGCTTTTAAATACAGTTTTCATCAAAAGTAATTTCATACTTAAATACTTTGTGATACTGACCTACCCTATGTGAAAATTCCTTTTTGTTGAACTACTTGATTCTAGTCAGATTATTTCTTCTTTTTGCATGTAAATAAAAGCATAGAAAGAAAAACAAAGGCAAGCACTGTTGATTCAGTTGTAAAAGACAAATTTCAGGTTTTAGCAAAGCAGTACCATAAAATACTTCAAAGCTCTTAAAGCTGCACTGCTTTAATCTGAATGTTTAATTCTTGCATGCTATTTTCATACAGTCACTGTAAAACAGAGGGAACACTTGACAATGCACTCTTCACACACGCTTCAGTAGCTGCATGGCAGAAATCAGCAGGTTTCTACAAGTCACAGGCCTTTGATTCCTTTCACTCCAGCAGTGCTGAAGGAGAAGCAGGTTCCCACCTCTCCACTGTAGAGCAGTCAATCTGCTGCAATTATTGCAGTCCTGTTTGACTCATTAGGTGCCCAGGTACACAGAAATCTTTAACAGCCATGAGGTTATAGCAGAGATGATGCAAACATTGAATCATGGTGTTTTCTAGCAAGCATCACTAACTACAAAACTATCCAAAATTCATAAATACATGGTGAAGTATTTCTCTCTAATAAGAACTCTAAATATAGCGTATATCTCTACTATGATAATTTTCATACTTTTTAATAACCTAAATATAACTTGAAAAAGGAGGTTCCTAGAATAAATTCCACTTGTTTAAGTTTGCACTTCTAATGGCAAAATTCTTGCAAGAAGCAGGTGGACCAGGAAAGAGACGTGAAGAAAGGGAGAGAGAGAAATGTATGCTGCTTTTATTAAATCAAAAATGCTACACCTTTATCTGACTTACACTGTTGTGTAATTTTATTTAAAATGCTACTTTAGTGAGCATGAAAACAGCTATACAGGCAAATTCTGCCTGCTGTAAGTACACTGGTTCAGAAGTGTAAGTATCTATCGTAATGAATTTTAAGCACTCTAGTAGTAGTTAGATTACAGAAAATACAATATGAAATGTCAATTTTTATGTGTAAATGGGTAATTTTAATCAGTTCAAGTTCAACAGCTAAATTACAATAGCACACGTGAAAACTTTAGTTGAATGCAGACAATCTCGGATTTTGAAAGCAAACAACACAATTGCAATTACTTTTTCTTGTTAAAAGAAGCATGAGAAATGTTGAGATTTTTTACAGAAAGAAAAATATAAAATATGAAAGAGAATAAAAGAAATAATATAATGAAATGAACACATTTCTAAGGCATATACTGAAAACAGAATGGATTAGAGTCAGAAGAACAAACATTAAATGACCAAGGATGAAGATGGCTTTATTTAATGACTGGAGAAAAAGGAATCAGATTCAGAGAGTGGATAAAACAAACAGATATCTCTGATGGCTATCCAAGCCCTCCCCTTTCCTTGCACTGCGTGTGAACGATGCACCAAACGTGAGCACAGATGAGAGGTACTTCTGAGAAAAACCTGATCTGAGACTTTAAGGTTCTGATTCATTATAAATAACATTCTTATCACAGAGGAGGTTTAGGCTTCATTCAGCTTTGGCTCAGAGGCTGGGGTACTGCTCCTTCTCTCACTGCTCAGTGCAGCAATACCAGCACTTGATTTTGGCTCTTGTGCCTAGCACAGCTCTTCTCACAGCTCTAACAGGTCCCACTCTCCCCAGCCACACCTTTTACTATCATTCTTTCCTGATGAAAACTGCATCTCTCTCTACTTACTCCCTGGAACTGGTGTGGCAATCTGCTGCTAATCCCTTCTCATACCAGTTGAGCCTCCTCTTGGTTTCATGCTGTAACTTAGAAGGAATATACTGACATTATCTCTACTACTTCCCTGCTTCAGAAAGTCAAATTTAATCTTTAAAAATTGTCCCTCCTAAATCCTACCAGACTCCATTTGAAATGCAAATATTCTAGAGGAAACTACCAGCTATCTATTTTTAGAAAATCCTTCTGCTGATTCTAACAAAGACTTTTAGATATGCAGTCCCAGATTTCAATACCCGTGATAACTACTGTGAAAGCCAAAAAACATCCATTTTAAAATTTTTTCAGAAGTAAAATCCCGCACAGTTTTGACTCTCTGAAATCTAAAGAGCCTATTTGGAAATAGAACTGTACCTTACAAATAATTAACAGCGAACATCAATAGTCAGAGATCACTGTGTTAGGTACTATGTACTTACTTAGTAAGAGATAAGCTTTTATCCTAAAAGCTTGCAATTAAGCTTATTAAAAGTGACACAAAGACATGAGAAAAAGACAAGATAATAATACATTAATTATTATTAGCATAAAGAAGAGTCATAGCATACCATTTGCCTAGTCATTGCAAAGAATTAGCACAGTCAAGCTTTTTTTAAAAAAGCATCTGAAAGTGAAAATGTAAGTGACTTCTCAGACTTATGCAGGTCTTTCCCTTTTCATCTCAAGGGCAGCAGAAGAAAGTATGAAAGGTTTTTGGGGAAAACCAGAACAAAGATGTGTGACAACACTGACAGGCCTAAAACCAGTAAACTGAAAGCTCAAAACCTAGTGACACAGACAACTAGGTTTTGTTCTATGATGTAGGAGTCTGGAATGCAGAATGTGCTTAGCATTTCAATGAGACTTTGTCATCTTGCTCAATCCTATCCACACTTACTGGAGAGTCAAATACTCACCTCATCAGTAAGAAACTCCTTACTTAGACCAAAGTCTGTCAGCACCACATGGCCATCAGAATCAAGGAGAATATTCTCAAGTTTTATATCCCGATATATAATCCCCAACTGCAAACAGAATACAAGAAAAAGTATTTCCAAACAGTGTAACCACATTGAGATGATGTTGCTGAATGTTTTTAAATATAAAGCCACCAAAACTCACATTACTAAGGTAATATGACACATGAAAGCTGCACTTCAAAACCAACAATTTTTAAAAGAAGAAGAGAAGAAATAACTTTAAAATTACATTAAAAATCTTAGCAATTACACTGTGCACTAACGTCTTAAAATGTAAAGGACATACTGTATATCCCTTGACTCTAAAAGTGACCAAATACTTGCTATTGAGTGCAAAACTCAGTTCTGCTTTCATTATGAATGAAAATGCATGTTTTTGTTATAGGGTCTAGACACAGACCACACATACATGATGCTTTGTAATAGCCTACAAATCTACTTATTACTTCTGAGAACTGCAACACTTTTCATGTCTACAGTTGTGCTAGAAACTCTACTACTCAGTTGTGTAGTAACAAGGATAACTGAATAATACAACCCAAAACTCGTTTATGTTCACTACAAATTAGTTTTAGTGACATACACCACTTCACAAGGTTTACTAAACATGAACAAATCATTTGTCAATAACACTACTCTTCACCCTGCAGACAAAAATGTGTAGCCTAAATCTGGTGCACAAGGAGGGACACTTCATTGGGGATTATTTCTAATTATACAACTAATGTCCCATTGCTCGATAAAGTTACTTTCAATTTAAAACAACAGTTCTCCTTATTAACTTTACACGATACAAAAAGAATACAGCTGTAAGTCCTCAAAATCAACACCAGAATAAAGTTATTTTACCTTGTGGAGATGTTCGAGTGCCAAAACGATTTCTCCGATGTAAATTTGCACCTCATTTTCTGAGAATCTCTCTCTGTGTGAAAGATGAGTGAACAACTCTCCTCCATTTATATAGTCTAAAAAATAGAACACAGAACCTTATGATTTCACTTTCTGACAATTTTCTTACTGGAATATTGTTAGGTACTTTGTAACCTATTTAGTAACACATCCTACTATCAGATGCTTTTCCTTAATTGTAATTCACTAGTTTTGCATCATGCTGTACCATATTCAATTTCTTTCTTAGAGGACTGAAGGAAGAACAAGACCCACTTTTGAATAAGCAGAAAAGCCATAAAATAAGCCCCAACTATTCCTACATTATAAAGATGAGTTTCTTTAAAAAAAAAAAAGTCAGTCTTACAGTTATTTAAGAATGTGAAAAGAAAGAAGTACAAATGCTACCTACAAAAAGAACCCTTGTAGACTCCTGTGAAATACTCTGATGAGCAACAAGGCAGACTGACACAAAGAAAAACAACTCAGAAAACAGGTATTAGGGGAAATAATCAACTGTGGACAATTACAAAGTTTTCCCTTCACAAGGGAAACTTTGATGGCAAAACATACTGCAGGAGATTATTTCCACATACACTCCCTCATGGAAACCACACTTTCATTCTTTGTAGGCTATGACACAAGGATTTTCCCACAGTAAGGGAGAGGGGAAAAAAATTATTACAACAGAGCTCCACTTTAACACAAACATATTTTAGATGTAGAGGTGTTTAGGACAGCAGTGTACATTACAGCCATTGATTTGCAACCTCACGGCCCCATTACTGTATTTGAGGTCTACATACACATGCCCCACAAAACCTTACTCACTTTTCTTTGAGTATTGTTTCTATAGACTTGTTGGTATAAAACACGAATCCATGAAAGGGGTCTGATCCTATTTTAAGTTAATAGTTTGAAGGAGAAAAAACATATACAAATTGCACACATTCTGATCTCTCTTCACTTTCAGTTCTCTAGTTCTCTCTTTGAAAAGGAGTATTAGTGGAATCCAACAATGTAAAAAGGATTACTTATCTAGACCAGTAAGCAAATGAAAAGGATTTAATGAAGTATAAATAACCCACATTTTACAATTGCTTCCTCCTTCTAAAAAAAATTCAGCACGTAGAAAAACGAAACCAGAACAAATTTTTCCAATATTTCTAGCTAGAACTGCTAACTTAGAACAAGGTAAGGTTTGAATTGCCATTGAATTGTTCTACGGACTGTGACAGATCCAAACCAAAGCTGCCACACGAGTGGCACAACAAGCTCAATTCTATCCAGGCTGTAGACTAACCACAGCCCAATGAAACAACCTGCCTTCAAATTCTTGGTGCAAGATCAAATGCATCACTGACACAATGGAAAAAAAAAATCCTGGTTCCTTCAGTAAAAACTCCACCTGACAGTTCAGACTACTTAGCTATTTTTTTAAAGTATTAGATGGTTAACCTTGTGTGAGAAGTTCTGCACAAAATTGCTGGTACTCACATGGATACAACACTTTGTTCGTTCCATATAGTTTAAAGCCACAGTAAGAACTGGAATCAACTCCCAACTCTGTTTTCTGGAAATCTGGCAGAAATGCAGCTGCACGTCTGTACTTGATTTAGTCTAAATTCATATAGCTATGTAATCTGACAGCATGAAGAACTGTACTAAATACTGCACTGAGGCTCCAATTCTAAAACCTCTAAAAAGTAAAATGGCAGGTAGCTCGCACACCAAATTCAGCCAAGTACAAAAACAAGACAGATACTGATTTCCCTCAAAACCCAGAAGCTTCTGAAACACTTAAATTCCACATCTAAATTAAAGTGATTTACACAGACTTACATAATAAGACATGAAAGACTTGTAACAAACAGTCTAGGTTTTTTCCCTTCAGGGAGAGTGTGAAGCCCAGTTGATTTGTAAGTAGCTTTACATCGTGTTAAGGAGGAGGAATTTTCACTGTTACAGAAAGTCATTAACAGAATTTTTTTAACTAGTTATTCCTATTTTCTGTTTAAAATGAAGGGAGAAAAAAGGAGCTTTCTGGCCCCAACAGATAGGCTGAGAATGGATGTAGAACTCATGAAAAAGAAAACAAACTGAAACAAAAGGCTGCAATGCTATGAACTCCTTGCTTCAAACATCATCTCAACACTGTTATGGTGGACAGTGCCCCACCTGCGCTATCTGCTATGCAGCATTCTTCAGAACTGCTGGGATTGCTCCTTTGTGACTCCCATGGCAATACAGCACGCTTTTCATTTTCTTTCATACACGAGGCTTTTATGGCCTTCTAATTATGCTTATCACCTAAACTTCCCCCACTATGTATTTATTTTTAGGCAACTACATCTGTCTCAGGTTTGAGGGGGTTTTTTTGTTTGGGTTTCCCCTCTTTTTTTTTTTTTAATATTTCTAATGGGATCTAAGATGCATTTTAGCAAAAAATACCTGAACTTAAAGAATGGTTCTATAATACTTATAAAAAATGTTCACATTTTATTTCATTTAATATTTAAATTTTTTCGAAATTTTCAGTCAATAAATTTAAACACAATATAAATTTCAAACCTTAATTAACAGTTACTATCAAGGAATCACAAAGCTATCAATATATTTCTAACTATGTATTTGTGATAATCTTTTATGTATTTCTTTAATGTCCTAGTCAGAGGAATTTGCAAGAAACTATAATTTTCAACTTTCATTTTCAAAAGGAGTCTATAATGAATAGTCCATTTCAGTTCTACATATTTATTATTTCACTGTAGTATATTAAACTAACATAAGTGCAGAGAACACCTTTCTAAGAATTGAGAGCTAGTGGTGTAGACTCATTTAACAAATAAAATTTTGATAATTTTATGTAAATCAGACAATTAATAAAGGTTAAAAAAATTGAAGTTATGGATAAAAAAGGAATGCAGCACTTCAATTAAATGACAATTTACTTCCTCAAACATTTCACTAGAGAAGCGTATTATGAAACAAAGTCTTAAAATAAACATTCACTTTACAATTCTTTTAAAATACTCAAAGTAAGAAGGTTTTAAAAATTGCTGGTAATTTTCTTACAAATACACCTCACACACCAAACACTAAATCTGCTGCTAATCTGCAACGTAGAAGTATTTCTAAAATTGGAGTAGTACCAAACCTTATGAACAAGCTTTACTTTCATCAAAGAAATGTGACTTTAGATTGTCTCAGCATCCAAAAATTGAAACATGCAGGTATCTCAATACTCAAAGATCAAATTATCTCGTAACAAAACATTTAACAAAGCAAATGCTTTCAGGTCATTGATGAAGAGTCATAACATTTTTTTGCTGCATATAAGTCACAGACAACCACTACCCCTCCAAGTCAGAGCAGCACACTGAAGCTCAAACAGGAAAACCACAAACACAGACACTGTTGAAGATGAACAGTATTTTACTTCCTATGCTTTCTCATGCAATCTCCAAACACATTGTGCTTTAGACCACATAAAAAAACCCTTACAAAACACTGAGATAAAAGGGCTTTTTTTTTTCTTCCTTTTTTTTTCAATAAGAACTTGAATCCTGAAGAGTACTCACCTAAAATGAGATGAAGCTTTGTATCTGTCTGGAAGGCATAATGTAACGTGACCAAAAACGGTGATTGCCTAATGTGCTCCAAGACTTGTCGTTCTGTCCTTGTGTGCTCAGTTGTTTTGGCTTTTTGAACTATGGTTGCTTTCTTCAGAACTTTCATGGCATACAGCTTTCCAGCATCATGGCCGCTTACTTTCCTCACTAGGAATACTTTTCCATAGGCTTAAAAATTGGGTACAAAAAAAATAAAAAAAAACCAAAGAAAAGAAAGAAAAAAAAAGAGACAAAAACCACAAGTTACCTACATGTACTACAGATCTGGCTGATGCCATTATTACTTTCAATTACTCATTGTTATGGCAGACAGTAATTACTCAGGCTAAAAATCTACTAAAACATGTTCTCAGATTGACCTTTTCTGAGCAAAATTTCAAACAAATGAGCTTTGTAACCGAACACTATGAGAGTGGGAAAAGCAATTGAACTACCTCAGTATTTAAAAACAATTTTAAAAGCTGATGATTTTGTCCTTTGTAATAACCTAAAACATCCATACCTAGAATTAAGCAAGAGTTCTGAGTAAGAGATGCTATTTTTTGTTCTTAAAATAGTCTGCTAATATTTGCACAACTCATATGCTTTCATTACTGGTTTTATAGCACTGAAGTTGCAAAAACCTGCAGAAAAGCCAATGAATTCTTCCCATCAGTATTTCATGTACAGGAGCTCTCTGAGGCTCTCATATTGGACTTAAAAGGACTCCTAGGAATTCTACAGAAATAATTTTGATACCTTTACCAGGCAAAACTGTAGAAACAGTACAGGTTAGAAGTAGTGTGCAGTTGCTGGGCCATGACCTCACTGCAATTACAGAGATATGGTGGGATAGCTTGCATAACTGGAATACTGTCAGGGATGGTTACATACTCTTCAGGAACGAGGCCAGAAAGGCAAGGTGGCGGAGCTCTCTTTATGTAAGACAGCCACCAAAATGTATCAAGCTTTGCCTCCGGGCGGATGAAGGAAGAGCCAAGAGTTTATGGGTAAGCATTAAGGGACAGGCTAAAATGGGTGTTACTGTTACGGGTGTTAACTAGAGGCCACCTGATTAATAAGAAGTAGGAGATGAGGCCTTCCACAGACAGCAGAAAGTAGCTGTAATATCACAGGCCCACAGTTCTCAAAACCACCCTGACAGCTGCTGGAAAGACATCGCAGCTTGGCACATGGGAACCCAGCAGGTTGCTGCAGAGCACTGATAACTTTTACACGGGTGCTGGGGAAGCCCACAAGGAGAGATGTGTTGCTGGACCTTGCATTAAGAAACAAAAAAAGGACTGGTTGGGGATGCAATGGCTGGAGGCAGCCTTGACTGCAGTGTCCATGAGATGAAGAAGCATGGCAATAAGTAGGATTACAGCCCTGGACTTCAGGAAAAATGACTCCGGCATCTTCAAGGGCTTACATGGAGGAATCTCATAGGTTAGGTCTCTAGAAGATAGGGCAGGCCCAAAAGAGATGGTTACTATTCAAGCAGCACTCCCTCTATGCTTGAGATCAGGACGTGCCTGTGAATAAGACATGAAGCAAAGTGGGGCTGGAGACCAGAATGGATGGGCAAGGCTCTTCTGGCAATACTCAGAGTAAGGAATTCTACAGAACGGGGAAAAAGGGTGAGGCCGCTTGGGAAGAATACAGGAATATTGCCACAGCATATTGGCAGGTACATGTCAAGGAAAGCAAAGGTGCACTTGGAATTAAATCTGGCAGGGACAAGAGGGGCCTCTTCAAGGATATCAGCAGCAAAAGGAAGACTTCAGAAATGTGGGCCCACTGCCCAGTGAAGTAGGTGCCCTGGTGACAAAATGTACAAGGAAAGTACTAAAGTGAAGAAATGACACAAAGATACCCACACCTTCAACAAACCCAGAAATCTCCTAAGCTGCAGCAGAAATCTTTGTGTGCTCCTATCTTAAATGAAGCACACTATTTCGGTACCTTCTGTCCCCAGCTACCCTGCTCCCATCAGAAAAAAAAAGTATAAAACATTAGGAAAGGATAAAAGAAGTCCTCTGAACATGAAGGGAACTAAACATACTTCCATGTTTTATTTAGCCTGAAAACGTAGAGTACTTAAGAAGATTATAGAGAGCTAAAAAAGAAAAAAAAAATCAAATACTATAAGAAGGTAGGCAAAGAACAAACTTTCATTATTTTTAGAAACAAAATAACTAAGGCAACAAATTAAATCATTAGATATCAGGATTAAAAGCTATGCAAAGCACATGAACAAACATGCAGTTAAGTTGTGGAACTACTGTTACGTGATACTGCAGCTGACAGAAATGCAGATGAATTAAAGATTACATAAATCCCCGAAGGAGAGGAAAGCACAGCGAGTGTTGCCAAACTCTGAAGAGAGTCTCTGGCTCAGGCAGACTCCAAACTGTAGGCTGCTACAAGCTCACTAAGGAAACCGTCACTGTAAGCTTCTCAAGCTATCATAAGACAGAAAAACTAACCAGCTCCTTGTTTTGTCCAACCCTTTTAATTACCTTCACTACTTTCTCAAAGAGAAAGCTCCCATATCTCAAACCTGAAAATACACTGGACAAGTGTACACTGTCCTGATGTGAGACACTCAAAATTTAGCTGGCCTTCAAAAATGCTACAGCATACAGAGCTCCCAATAAGCATCACATGCAACTCTAGATTTCTTTCTGGATTGCTCTCAAACAGGTAATAGAGAGTTTTTAACTACCAAATGACGTGTGAGCTTTTCTCCTAGATTTGAGCTCTACTTCAGTGAACATACAAAAATTGTTCACATACTGAACAATTTTTTTGAAGCAGTTCTTTACCTGACTCATTGCCCCTAAGGAATCATGCTTCCCCTCTTTACAGAGCTCATTATCTGCAAAAAGAGCTCTCATGAAATAAGTTTTCATAACATATCTCTCAAGAATGGCAAATAGAGTCAGAATAGGTGACAACTTTCTATTATGTGAGATATGCAGGACAGTCTCTTTCAAGATTTTGCATGTTGTGTTGAATTCTCCAACTCTGTAGTTTTGAGATCTGCAGCATACGTAAGCCAGGCTGAATGGTCACCAGCTACTCATCACCAGGGAACAGTCATTTTAGCAGAAATGCTGGAGAACATTAAGCTAAATTAAAATGAACAAAAGTGTCATGATTGTAATGCTTGGCCACCTGTACCTCTAATCACATTTTATAAAAACATAATAATGCATCTCAAGTGAGAGAATGCGGTACCTACTACAGCTTTACATGTAGTATCAGAGAAAATTACCTGGTTAGTGTAATAGCTGTAAAAATCTCTAGCAACTGTACACTTGTTACCATAAAAGACTTTGCAACAGAGAGCTTTGCCACGGTACAAATTGTTTCTTCAGGAATCAGAAAAGGACTGACAGAATGATGACGATTCTCAGCATTTTTTATGAGAATAAATCTTAAGTAGCACTATTTTAATCAAATGACTCATAATATATTCAACACCAGAATCTCCGATATCACCACAAGAAATCTACTTAAAAGACAACACTGCAAAAGCAATTTACTTGAGTGGCAGGAAGGAGAGAGCACATAAGCTAATTGCAATACTCTTACCTGACAATTGCACTTCAGTAAGGCTTTTTCAATTTCTCAAAGAGCAACATTTTAGTGTTCATTCTCATAAAATCTCATGCACATCTCATCTACTGCCAAGGCAGAAATATTCAGCCAGCAATATACGTCCCATAATGAAACTCACACAATCACCAAATATCTACCCCTCAAATTCATTGAAAATACTTTAAATGATAGAAAAAGTAAAAGACTGTATAATACATACACAGACACAAACTTCCTTAGACTGACCTCACAGCTTAAGAGAAGTAAAACAAAGATTTAAAGAATGGTTATCAGCCTTTATGATGACTAAGAGATTTCACACCAGCAATTTATACCAAATTTGCTCTCAATTTGTGAAACAGAAAAATATAATAGGGTGCTAAAACTTCCCTTTTACTACTGCCCTTTCCATGAATACAAATTCATAGTAATATATTGTAAGTATATATAAGCATACATGTAAGTATACTTAGACATAATTATATGTCATATTCATAGTAATACATATCATTCTAAGTAACAATTCAGCAGGTCATTGGAATATTCCAAAATACACACTTGGTGAAAAACAATGAGTTAAAAATATGAACTATTCTTTGCTTCTTCAAATGCAAGCACATGAAGGCATTGCATCACACCAGCTGATTCTTACAGAGAAAAGGGGCGCACAATTCTTATTGTTTATAGCACACTGGATGGTTTCTGTGGACTCCTGAATTCATCAAGGCTTTTCACTTGCACCCAGTTTTTTTTTAAATTAATCTTTTCAAGTGCTAATATAAGCTACACCTCTTTCTCAAAGCACTTTTTAAACTGTCGGTGTAAGAATAATCATCAGACTACAAAGGAAAACACTCAGAGTTACAAAATATTTAAGGTTTTGAGTAAATTTCATTGTATTTTTGCATGATATATGCCTAATGACATCTTTACTCTGCAATTTGGATTTCGATTTATTTGGAAGCAGAACTCTCACCATGCTAGTATCAGTCCATATGAATTAAAAATTGGGATGTGGAACAGTTAGAAAAGCATAGAGCTCTAGTAGGTAAAAAGCCAAACAGAAACCTTAACAAACATCAAATAATAGCATTCTAATATTTCCAATTTAATGTCTATGACCAAACTGTCCAAAAAAAGGCATTCTCTGTCATCTTTCCTTAGATATCAGATAGGCAAGAATCATTAATGGAATTTTTTCAACGTTATTACTTACTCTGAGAATAAATTTCTTTTCCCATTAAACAAGTGAGTGATGATTAATATGAATGGCAAAAAGTGACAGGAGAGGGTAAGTTACATCTTAAAATGCACTTTATACCAGCATTTTGCTTTTGTTTCTTTTTTGCCTTTTTACCTATTTTTTTTTTAAAGTAAATGTTATCACAGTAAATAGTTATGGTAGACAATAGATGTCTAACTAATTTTTTTCCTTTTCAAAGCATGTCAGTTTTTAGAAGGCAGCTATTAAATGCAAGACAATCTACCACTGGATGCAGATGCCATTAATTTTTAATTACTACAAAAATGAAGGTAAATAATTTTCTTCAAAAATTGCTTTAAAGGTATTGCATACTGCTGAAGTTTGATGAAGTTGCAACAACTAACCAAGAACTGCCTGGGATCATCATCTTATTTCTTTTTTTCCTTTTTAAATCTAAGACTGGTTTTGCTATTCTCTCTGACATTAGTTCCAACAAGAATCTTTGCTATTGATCTCTGACTTAATGTACAGATTTTTTCAGAATTCTCTGGTGTATGAAAAGCACGAATTTGAACACAGGCCCCTCTTTTCAGTCTGTTCTTCATGCAGAAAACTAATCTTCCATTTCCAAGCCTTGTCTCCAATTAGCCATCCCACCTACCATTCAGTATACATCCTAGCTGTCCTCAGTAGAAACTGAATTAAAATATTTAATTGGAGTTTGGAATTATTTTTAGGCACTCACTAATTTTGTCTCACTCTCCTGAACACAGTATCCCCATTTCTTTCTTTTTCCTCCTTTTACGAGAGAATATTTTATATTTTATTCAATATGCTTTGAAAGAACTAACTTCATTTCACAGTCTCAACTTTATCAGAATATTTTCTGACCTCTTAGATGAAGCTTCATTATATGTTCTTGTATAACAAGTTTTTTGAGATAGTTATTTAAATCTGACATTCATCTCATTAATTTTGTTCCCTTCATAAGAATAAATCCTTCAGATTCAAAGGATATTCCAGATATAAGGTGAATATCCTTCCCACATAAGCACTTAAATCCAAAAGGGCACATAAGACATCCTCTCGTATATGGTCGTTAGATCCTTGTTCCTCATTACTGTTTGTCTTCATTAGTGCACTGTAGTTCAAAAGGTAGAATGGATTACAAGTGCCCATGCTCAAGAACCAATTGTATTGTCTCTTTATAACCACAGCTGAAAGCGTGAACGAAAGCAGCATTTATTGAAGTTCAGTAGAAAAAAAAGGAATAATACATTGGTAGAAAAATGTATGAACCAGAATGCACTCTACAGTGTTTTGTTATTTTAAAAACACATTTTCAAAGAATGAAGCAAATAAGCCAAGTGGGCGTGCATAAATCAACACAGCCACCTTCTCCTGTTGTTCCTTTCCTGGCTTTGGGAAGCAATTAGATTACTGTGCTGAAAAGTAACCTTCCTCTATAGAATAGACTCTAGCTTTCTTCATCACAGGGAGAAAAGCTTTAACTAGATAGGAGGGACAAGCTGGAAACGTGAACTTGAACAGGAAAATTCCCTATTAGCAAGGCTGTACAGTAACAGAGAAAAGGACTGGTGCAATTTCAGAAAGTGTACACTGAGTAGAACAGGAGGCAGTCAGAAGTCAGGCCAGTCATAGTTTGCTCCCAAAGCAGTAAGCACACTTTTAACAGCTTCATTAACAGTGGCACACTGTCATGTATCTCATTTTACTGATGTAAAGTGCTACTGATTTCTTCCATGGATAAATTATTGTATTACTACCCCTTAACGCAACATAAAAGGATTCAACTCATACTTTTGCTTCCTTGTCTTTCCACTGAGACTCAGGTTAAAAGAAGAAAGCATATAGTATGACACCATTTTAATACAAAACATAACAAGCATGCTTCCAATTGAGTGCATATATCAGAAAACAGACAAAGGAATGTAAGAATTCAAATTAAAGAAAATAGTAAGTATGAAATTATGCTAAGCCATAGCATGAAAAAATTTGACAAAAAATGGCTTTCACAGGAGAAACATCAGCACACATAGATACTATTTCTAATAATCTTAAATGTTTGTATTTTTACTTAAAAATGATGACTTAAATAAACCTTCACTGCTGTTACCTGAAAAGAATCACCTCTGAGTCTGTAAGAAACTATCACAATTACATATCCCAAAGCAAGGCATAATTCAATTTAACATGTTCTAAGTGTCTCCTGTGGTTATTCCAGTTGCTTCATGGCAGAATATACTTAAAATATTGTAATTAAACAACACCTACAGTAATCACTTAATGTAACTGTGAGGTTTCAATACATTATCCCTTGCACTACTGTAGCTCGATTAAGTATTGGTTTGAAAACACCGCATGCATAACTCCACACTGGAGCATTTAAAAACAATATCACAGCTTTATTTAGCATTAGTTACATTACAGTACTATCAATAATACCTACAAACTCACCCCAGGATAAAGCTTTCACTGCCAGGGTAAAGATGGCTTTTGTCTACTTGCTTATAGCAATGACCAGAACGCTTCTCCAGTTAGGAAATTAAACTCTATCAGCAAGAACATCTGAGGAAGGTTGCAGAATCTCTGCTACTGGAGGCTTTTAAGAACCAATCATCACCAGGGGTGATGCAGGTATAACTGACTGTGTCTTGGGCCAAGCACTGAAGGGAGCTCTTCAAGGTCCGACCTCTTTGGACTCGTGTTTTCAGCAATTCCACATGACAGCAAATATCGCCAGCTGACAGATGGTCACCCACCCAAAGCAACGAGAACCAGCTCCATTCTGATCAGGTCCTTGGCATCTCCTGCCATCCAGTAACTAGCAAGCAGCAACCTCTGACACATCTAGTGCATGAGCCTTAGCTATCATAGTCTTGAGACTGAAAAATTGACTGCCCCGATGATCTAGATATCTGAAGCAAAAACCTCAGGCTGTGGCCAAAACTGCATATCAAAAAAGTGAAAAAAACCCTAAAAAAAAACACACCACAGTAAATGCCAACTACTCTTCCTACAAATGCCATTTCAAGATACCCAAGGAGTCCTTGGATTCCTAAAGCTTGCAGGTATCTTTTAGTCAGCTTGTGAAATAGTTTGAGATCTGCTTAGACAAAAGACATTTTTGGTGCAGCAAGACTACTAGAGCAGGATGAAGTCAGACAGGCATGTTTACTCAACTTTTTTACTTCACACACATGTACACACGGAGCCAATGCCATTGTCAACCCACTGAAGCAGCCTTTGTGAAAGGGATCCCTCAAGAATCATCCTGTTAACCCGAGCGAACAGAATTGCTTTGCTCTCCAAGCCTAACCATTACCTATTACAGTTAAAGGTATTCCAAGCCAAGGAACATGTGGCCAATCTGTTAATGAAGAGAAGAAGGCGTGGGAGGTAGCAGTGCCTGACTGACAACAGCTTTACAGCAAGATGGGCTATTTCAGAGGCACTGCCTGAAGACAAGAGGAGTCAGGCTAGCACTAGTCTGAACTTGAAGACTGACCCTCATGAAACCACCAACTTACTTTGTACTCCAAATGTGACAGCTGTAATATCGGTGTGATCTCAGACCAATGGCAAAGGTAACTAATTGTAAATCCAAATATTTATAAATCCAGACAACGTTTCCATCAGCAGGAGAGAGACATTCTCACATAAATGCATAACTGTTTGTAATTGCATTTTTGTCAACCCCACTCAGATCCACACTGACCATTTCAGAAAAAGACTGCTTCTACCTAGGAATATGTAACATTTATGTATGAATATTAAAGATTCCTTGTATCTACCTCTAACTTTTGAAATTTAACAGCAAGGTTTCTGGCATGTTAAATTTAAACTTTAAAAAAAAATTACTTCAGAAAGAGAAAAATATCCTCTCAGGTGATTTAACAGCTTAAGTGATTTGTAAAAGAATCACTATGACAGCTAAAAGTGAAAATCAAAATCCTTTGCTCTTTTCAGTGATGTCTTAAGGAATTACAGCCTCACTGCCAGCCATTAATGCCTGATAACATCCAAAAATTTATTATCATTTAGCTAGCATAAAATGTCCTGCAGACCTTGGTCACTGTCCACACTCACAATTATCCCAATCTACTCAACAATGCATCTGACTTAATACTGACCAGAAAAGGTGTAAACACTCTGAAAAGAATAAAAGCCATTACTTTTGATCTGTATACGGGGCTATGCATTCCTTTAGCAAAGGAGAAACCAGGTTTTTCTGTTCATTACCATCAGTAATCCTATAACGTCCTAAAAATCTCCAACATTGTGCTGAAACCCACAATACAACAACGAACATTATCCATATTAAAAAATACTAGGATCTGACTAGGACAGAGAGTTATAAGGAGCCAACAGTAACCCTAAAACAGATCAGTTAAAAATGGAGCATCTAATTTAATATAGTATTAAAATTACCAGTTTGTTTCCCAAACACACTCTGAAAATTTAACATAATTATCAAGATCACGTCGTAACTCCGATTACGTTTTTCACAAACTATACTTAATTGTCACAAATTTTCAAGCATATGATTTTTTCAAAAAAGTGCATTTTCAAAAGTGCTGTGTTAGAACATGTGACCTCCAATTTTAAATTATATCTGTAGAAAAAAAGAGAAAAAATATGCTATGCAATATAAAAGTGCTATCTTCCTAAGGAATGTTCCAATTACCAAAACCTCAGCTAGAAAACAAAATCATACATATGAGTAATGCTTCCAACATTTAACTTAAAAACAGTGTATCTTACCCCCTGTTCCAAGAACTTTCAGGAGCTCAAAGTTTTCAATGCCAACTTTCTCTGCATGGCCTGTCAAATTTGCTGAAGGGAAAAAAAAAAAATCAGATCAGAGATGCAATACACCAAAACATCGCTCTGACATCTTACTACAGCCTCAGAAAAACCAAGTGAGCAAATGAATTAAGCAAGCAGTGCTAAGAAGACATCTCAATTTCTACTGTGTTCAGCTTGAAAAGCAAGGGAAAGCAATTTTCTTGCTGCCTTCAGTGTACCCAAAGGTGTAAAATCACAGAACAGTAATTGAAGTCCATCTGGTCTGTATGCACCATCTTCCAGTGTATCACTGGGCACCTCAGAAAGAGTCCAGTTCACTTTGTCAGTAATCTCCAATCACATAGTTACAGACAGCAATCAGGCCCTCTCTCAGCCCGAGCACTCTGAATACTCTCATTTTCTTGGATGATACGGTTTTTGGGATGACAAACAGAGCATCTCATGCATTTAACACAGGATTGTAAAAGACTCTCCATTAGTTCCAAGTAGAAATGACCTTAAGTCTACATAACTCACAAGTATAGAAAAATCTAAGCTGCTACAAAGTCGTGTCATTTGTTGCAGTCTGGAAGCAGAAGGTTCTATGTTTATACAAACCTATACCACTTTGAGTACTTATTTTGTCTAACATATATTTTCCTAAGCAGGGATGTAAAGAAGTCTGTTTAAAAAAAGGGGTTGTGCAAGATTGTTTTATTGTTCATTGTCTTTTTTTCCTTTTTTTTTTAAGCTCCTATAACAAAGCCTTAAGCAGTTGCAATTTTTTCCATCTTTCATTCCTATCCTAGTATTATACATCAATTTGCATCAAGATGACTGCAGATCATTCAGCAAAAGCCCTCACTGAAATGATCCAGGCTAAAAAGCAGCAAGACAAAAGAGTAACTAAGCTTGATAATCCACATCCAAGTTCAGTTCCCTGATCCACTTTACTGAGCAGCTTCATAAGCACAACTAAGGATGCAGCATCAAGCAGCAAGTGATTCAACAAGCACCACAGGAGCTGAACTGGAGCTTGCTGTGCTGCTTTTGACTGCAAACAGAACCAATACTCCTGCTAGAGCTACATCACAGCCACTGTTTAGGACAACAGTAAGGAAGCCACACTCGTGTGCCAACAAAGGAGTTACAGCAGGTAAGACAAACCTAGACTGAGTTAGTGTCTATATAATTACAGTATGCTGTGTCACAGAAAGTAAACTGTCTTCAAGCAATTTATTATTACATACTACTCTTCTAACAAGTACTGAAAATGCTGCTCAGCATACGCAGTTTCAAAACGTTGTCTTTCCTGCCAGAAATCACAGACTATTCCAAAGAGACCAGGGATAGAATATCCATTTTTTAATGCAAGAGTGGGAATCATTGAAGACATTCAGGACACAGAACCCCTCTGGACACTAGCTAACTAAGTGCTGAATTTGGGGTGGGAAGAAAGTTTTCACTTCAAGATCCACGGTTTTGGATTTTCCATGATGGACTACTCCAGAAAGGTTTTACCATCTCACATCCTTTAAGAGTCTCAGCAGAATGCTTTTCAATTAAACACACTTCTAGAAAGTAAAACAGTCCTTTAATCCTGCCATTTTCTTAGAACTGAGTAGGAAGAGTGGAACCCAGAGAAATGCATCTCCAGTAACATGATAAAGATTTGCAGTACTGGCTGTGATCCTAAAAAAAGATCAAGTCTTAAAATTCAATCCATTAATCTAAACTGTACCATAAACTCACATTCAATAACATTAGTAAAAGCTTTTCCACTTTCATGAGGCTACACAATAAAAAGCTGAGTGCCATGTAGTTTGAATTACTATGTAGCTGTTTCAGTGTGAGCTGTAATTTTGCACTCTCCGCTTAATTCCATTTTACTTCGCTCAGGATGCCTAATGGCCTTATCCTAAAAAAAATAAACGTCTTGAAGGTTACTGTAGTATTATTTTCATAGTAAAAGGAGAAAATTATACCACAAATAAGCATATGATAACTGCAAAACAAGACCCACCTCATTCTTTTAACATCATACTGAGGAAAAAAGCCATCCCACAAGACAGCTAAAGGGTGCTGCATAACACACACAAGCACGACAGGACACCTGAGACAAACTCTCTCACAACTACTCCCTATAAAGCAAGAAGTAAAATTATCCCTAATTAAAAAATAAGAATAACAAATCTCCAAAGCTGTAAGAAAATATTAGTAATTCCCAGAAAGTGCTCCTCCCAGTGTTGCCACACGGCGATGGTTTTGCTCCAAGAGCCTCAGTTGCAGCACTCAGTCCATGTCTGAAGTCACACCACAAGAAAAGTGAGCTGAAGAGCCTGTTTTTGCATTTTCTAAGGACACCCCTAGAGCAGCCCTTTGTCTTCATCTGCTGAAAGCAGGTGCAGCACTTCGACACTCCAGCAGAGAAGTAGTGCAGGTTCTCCAAGATGAAAGTTGTCATTCCAACGTTTCCTCCAACTTGCTTTCAGAAGGATGACTCTCAAAAGATCAATTATTCTGTTCACCACTCACCCCCAGGAACCTGCAGGACCATTTTTGGAGGACCTTTCACCAGGGGTGCTCTCTGCAGTTACAAAACTGTTTCAAGACTGAGATGTTTTAAAGGATTACCATGAGAACACTACTACTACAACTGACAAAACAGTGAAAGGCTTCTCACAGCCCAGAGACATTCACCGTGCTGGAAATGGTACCAGAACCCAACCCAACAACTGCCTGTGCAAACTGCGCAGTCTGTCTGTAAAGACTGCAATGGGATGTGCATTGGTGCACAGAAAGCAGCTTCACAAACTGAAAAATTACTTCTCTGTGCACTTTTTTCTTCAAGTGTCTGGACACACCAGCAGAAGAAGTGCCCCAGGAATGGAACAAAGTTTGGATACGAAGTACTGCCCAAGTCAACAAGAGTTTCTCCACAAATAATATGAAGCTGCACATGACCCTAAAAAAGGCATGGTTGTACATAATGGAAAAAAAAAAAAGCTAACAAATTCCCTTGGAGATTAGCTCACTGCATAGGGATACAATTAAAAGAATCCTGCATTTACCAATTTTCTACTGTAGTCCACACAAATCAGCACCAACATGGTCAAAGAGAATATGCTGAGGACAACAGCAAGAGAAAACACATCAACTCAGAAACAAATAGTGAATGGAAAGGCCAGGACATCATAGCATCCATAAAAACAGAGATACTAGTCACAATCATCACCCCTGAAGGTAAAAAGGAAGGAAATACCCAGAAATACTAGCACTGCAAAGACAAGCCTCCCTCCATCTGCAGGGACATCAGTGCACAAGACCAGTGCTGTCATTGTCAGCCCCTGGATACAGGGCAGCCTGTTTGCCCAGAATAATTTCTCCTTGATGGAGGATCTCCAGATGATGTAAGAGACAGGACTGCTGTCTGCACTACACCTGAACTTTGAGATGGCCAAGACTGAACTAAGAACTGTGCAAGCTGCTACTGTGCAATGATTGTACAAGCTTTTACTTGCACTTCTACGATCTTGAGAAATAACATTTCAACAGTGTTTGCTTTCAAGTTAAAATGTGCTCTGTCTTCTGCTTCTGGACTCTACTGCATATAGGTCTTGAAGCAGACAAACAAAGCTAGAGCTTCCTCTACTGAGCTAGATCAAGCTCTGCCTCAAAGTTGAAACTTGTCTCTGCTACACAAGACCAATTCTTCAGTTTTATTGAGGAGAACAATGAACCTCAGGCAATTTTAAGAGCAGAGAAAATAAGAAGGAAAATGAAACAGAAGACATTCTGCAATATTCCAAATATTAGGGTGCAGTGTCTAATATCAGTATCAACTCGATCTTAACCTGTTACTTCAGGGAATGGCCCATCCCCACTCACCTAACAGATGTATTCAAGTCACAGCATCAAAGAACATATGCTGTTTTAAAACATACGTTTATGCCTGACTCAGAGTGGAGAGGGGGTACACGCTCCTTTTGGGGGGGGAACCCAACACCATGCCATAGAAACTACACAACTATTATTTATTAGACACTGAAGAAAATGCATGTTTTATCTGCTATAGAGAGTTATACTTTGTTACTGGTTACAGGAACTTAGAACTATTGCTGAAGGAAGTAAAAGTATCCTGAAATATCCTTGAAATCTGAGATATCATTGCCACCTAGTAAATGCCAGGTCACTGAACAAGAGCACCATTTAATCAGCTCAGGGTACTAACAACTTAAAATGGAATTTAATGACTATAACATCTTAAGAATACTTTTCTCAGGCAAAAGAAAGAACGTAGAGCAAAAATAAAATACACACAGATTTCTGAACTCATGTGAAAAAGAAAAGAAAACGCAGTTCATGTTCCCCTGAACTCCAGGTTATCAGTTAAGGTAACTGGGCTGGTAACTGCTGATTCTCTAGAATATTAGATGCTTAAGGGTAAGACCACCTGAGATGAGACAAAAATTGAAAACCTTGAAAAAAATTAGGAAAAAATGCAAGCTTTCACAAAGCTGCTGATTCCATTCTAGAAGGCTTGGAAGCCAAGCTTGACAATTCACGAAGACCTCTGAAATACTAGCTAATATAGCATGCATACAGATATGTATGAACATACGTATAACAGCTTACATGTGTACTGCATGGAATACAGTATATGGACATTCAGAAGCACAATTAAAATAACATCATTACCATCATGAAAAGAGAAGATGGAAGACTATCCCACCAAAGATATTACTTGGCTATAAGAAGCTGAAATAAATATAAAAGTCCAGGCATCTGAGATTAACGATGCAAACTCACACAGTCTGAACTGGAAAATGCTCCATGTTAAGATCCTTTTGCATTCAACAGCAGCCCTTTTTCTCTTACAGAAACTTTGCTAAGAGGTTTATCATTACTGTGAGCTGAATCACTATGAGGTCACCAAGACTGAACCCAGCGGCACCTCCATGGTCAGCTAGAAACTTAATGTGTGGCAACACTATACGTCACATAATTGCAAAAGAAAAAAAATAACCAAACAAGATGTAATTAGACAAGATGCTAATGAATAAAATTGCTATAGATAAACTAATGCTGAACAGAGTTGAAACCATCAGATATCTAAAGATTGCACATATCTTCTCAAACAAAAAACTGTATCTAAGCATAAGACATGAATCAACTTCGGTTCTCTTTATCATTAGTAATGAATTAAAACATTTCTAAAAATTCAGTCACAAGCACCCTGGACATAGCATCAAGAGTAAAGATATAAACCAATTTATCAACAAAAAAACAGCAACTGATAACTTATATGTTGATGGAAGGTGTTTACATATTTGTTTACGCAGACATTAGCCAGCAAACTTAAGAATTATCCTCTCCCAGGTAAAGCTTTTATAACCTTTTATATTTGTCCAAGCCAGCATAAAATATTTACAGGTGTCAAGAAAAATGAGAAGAGGAAACGGTCACAACAGATCCCAAAACAAAACACAAACCCAAATAAACTGACTGCATGTAACGTGAGTCTTCCACAAACCAGATGATCTGCCTATCTACAGGCTGAGTCAGAAGCGAGGAAATCTCAGCAGAACTTGCACCTCCCTTGCTGGGAGACTGTGGCAGGAGGAGACAGAGAGCAGGTTTACCATAAGAAATTAAATTATGCCATGACGGGCATACAACAGAAATATTTATGTGAAAATACATTGGGAAAACACATCCTCAGGTACCCAGGCCTTGTCATATGGTTAAGAAATTCCAGCAAGTGTTCTTTGAACCACTTTCTGAATAAAATCCTAAGATGTATTAACATGGCATGGAGGACTCCTAATTCTTCTGTGGAATCGAGCACGAGCTCTTAAACCATCACATTTATAATACTTTGGCTCAGAGCTAATAAACAGGCTGACAATTACCGTAACTATTAGTCCTCATTTATATTAGACATTTTATAGAACATAACTGAAACAACGACAGCAAAACGATCAGTAGTACCAGACCCTTGCTGAGATCATTTTAGCCAGCTTTGTTAGATTCCAAAGCCTGGAGGGAGTAAAACAAACAAACAAAAATCCCACTCAACAAAAACAAACAAAAGCCACAAACCCAACCTAGGAAAGATCAATAGCCATCCTTCTTCATAATCAAAGCTACAGAAGATAAATAACAATCAATTCCTAGACTACAAAGTATTTTTAGAAAATATTGTGTAAAGAGTAAAATCCAGAGATTTAAGCTGTATCAAAGATGACTAATAAACTTAAAATACTCTTTGTAGTTCCCATAATCCAAGAAAACATATATTTTAGAGAGCAAAAGAGAAAAGTAGAAGCACGACCAATGCAAGCTTTGAAACAGTCAACTATTAGTACCTCCTGTTACCTACACAATATACAAAATTATTGTTAATAATATTAACGTATCATATAATACTATTATATTATATATAATATGTTGTTTAATATGCAACGATAATTTAAAATACTAACATAATACATCTGTATATTGTAAATAAGTAAAACAAAAAATCCGTCTTACAGAAAATTTTATTTTAAAGGTATCCTTTAAGTCGCATAAAGTTTCCTTTTAAAAAAAGAAAAACTAAAATACTCTACAGGTGCCAGATGTACCTCCACAGTGAAGGCTGAATTCACTATTCAGTGCATGATTCATCATGTTTTTTAGTCACAGGAATTTTCACAATCCCCTAGCATGTAACATGAACCTTCCAGGTCACCAATAAATCCATTCTAATTTAAGTTCCCATTCAAGAAGGTATAACTAAGAACTTGCATTATTAAACCCTTTAGATAATCCACATATTTCTTTTCTGAAGCCTTTTATAGTTTAATAGTGAATTACATGTCTGACTCAAGGGGAAGTTCCAAATCCTTCTGCCTCTGGAGTTCTGCAGGCTGTTTGCTACATTAACTTCTGGGCTATACATGCCCTTTCTCGTGCACGTCTGGCAAACTGCAAACTAAAGCAAGTTCTTTAGCCCAAAGGTGGTGATAACATTAAAACAAATCCAGTATCCTCTTCTAAACAGACTTGCTAAAAGGAAAAGAACAAGAGTAAAGCAAAACAGACCATGTATATAGAGCCCACTGCCCACACATTCAGGGAATGTCTCAAGTTCCCTTCAAGATGCCAGTTTTTTGGTAATCTCTGCCTCTCCCTGGGCAAAGCAGGGAGTCCCCATGCATGCCACAAGATGGGCACCTCCTGTGCACTCACTCACACACACACACTTAAGGCATAGCACCCTCTGATCCTTTTTTCCAGAAACAGGAGGAGATGGGGAGGAAATCTCACTCGTAACTGTTCTGTTTCCTTCTTATCTTCTGACAAGGCTTATCACAAGCCTTTTCTTTTCTTTCCATATCCTTCTCTGCCATGTAAAATGTTTCCTCTGATAGGCTTTATGTTTGCCATTGTTCAGTTCCGAAGCATTACCAAGCAACAGAAATGTTAAGATGCAACAATGTTCCTTTTTCAGTGTAAATAATATGTATTTTCTAAGGTCTTCAAAAAAATTAAAATCTGCATTAACTTTGAAAGTTAGCCTTCAAAAAATAAAACCCTTCCCTTTACAAGATTCCAGAAATCAATGCTAAAGAAAATGTCATTTTCAACATTATTATTTTCACTGGAGAGCTGCAGTGAGAATCAGAGACGGTCACCACTTCCTACTATTTCAGCTTTGGCACATTTTTGCTCTACTTCCTGAAAAGAGATTCCACTTTCCCCAAAAACTCATTTTCCTTCCCAAAGTGAGACAACAAAGACAGTAACAACTCTGAAGTGGCTGAATTGTGAGCATTCTATCAAGAACAAAAAATGGTTTGGTTTTAGGAAAAGAAAAAAACTTGATAAATATATTAGGAAAATATAATTACTCTCCTAATGTGTCCTAAAAGTCACTGCTCTGTCTCATCTGCAGAACATCACATACATACACACATTCACACACAGAACAGTGCTCAGTATTTGTGACAGAGCACATCACACAGTATCACACAGAGGCACTCAAGAGTTCCTTCCCTATCACAGACCCAATCTACATGCCTATCAAGTGATGTTTTTCCAGCAATTACTTTTTGGTCACACAACAGAGGCATTTCAGGGCTCTAAGACTATGACATACAAAGCTAAAATTAAACTTGACCCTACATATCAAAGGCAGCATTGTAATTTCAAAGTTTTAAAGAAGCCAAGCCGTGGTATGACAGGGTTAACAATCAGCTGGTCTGTGTAGCAACAGCACTGCATATGCTCCAACATAATGCATTTTCATATGCCTCCATACTTGCTTGGAGCTAACAACAATCATCTGTTTCATTCTTTAAGATCCTCATTTCATCTTAAATTCTAATTCTAAAGTATGTTCACTTACTCACGTGACCATAATAAATGCCTGTCCCTAACTCATTTAATAGTTTTAGAGCAAGACCACGTAATTGCAAGTGCAAAGTGTAACTGTGGGTTTACCTGAAGTCAGTTGATTTTAATTAGTGAGCTTGTTACCATGGGGTTCAAGTAACAGCTTCCACAATATGAAAATAAGATACTGCCTTCTCAAAAAAACCACTATTTTACTACAATAGTAAATTCTTTCAAAGCACTCTGGAGATTGACCTCTTTTTCATGTGCCAACTGACAGCTACTTTCGATATGTAATTCCAGATGATTCAATTAGTCACAGAGCTAGCACCACCAAAGAAAGAACACAGAGATGAGGGGAACACAGGAATCCAAACAAATTGCACAATAAAGGATATTCATTATATAGAATATATTCAGGAATGACAAAGATCCGCTGGCTCCAAATTCTAGTCCTTGCCTGTCCTCTCACTCTCTTTCCCAAAATTAAGGAAAATTAAATAATCATGCTGCATGCTTTAAAGATGTGGTGGGTTGCCCCTAGCCAACAACTAAGCATCCACACAACCAGACCCAGTACAAAAAAACAACCTTTGAACATCCAAAGTACTCCACAGCTTTATACATTTCTGTATCAACAGGAGCCGACTGCAACTTTTCTGTCAAATTATTTTATTTCTCTGCATTGTTTAGACCCGTTCTGAAACAGTATCTCCATACATCTTGCATAGCAATGACACTATTGACACCTTCAGGAGTAGGAGTCTCCCAGGAGTACATGACAGAGCAGCTCCCTCCTCCACCCTAGTGCTCCAGAAATAGACAAGTCATTGCTAGAAAGCATTTTTCAGAAAGCAGAGTTTTTCTAAACACTGAATAGAGAGAAGAGAACAAGGAGGGGGAAAGCAACTTATTCCTACTAAACTGAATTTCAGAAGCTTAAAAAGACAAACAAGGTTGAGAATTTTTAAAGTAAGTGAGAATTGGTACTTCATGCAGCTATATGATCAAGATTAAAATCAAAATTGCTTATTATGTTACATTAGACAGTTCTTTGTCTAGTTTATACAAATGTTCTTAATCCTCTAACTATCTTTAAAAAACGATCCCCCAGGGATACGTGTTCCCAACCTCTATAAAGGAAACCTAGACATAGCTATGTAAATATATTGAATAAATCTGTCCCACTTCCTTTCCCCTTACCTTGTCTTCTTCCACACTCAAATGTAGCAACACCTACTGAGACAACTACGTTTTCCAGCAGCTCTTTTGCTTCTTCTTGAAAGAAGGAAACTACAGTCCCTTTCGTTTCTGTAGCTATCCAGAGACCGCCTTTTTTTTTTTTTTTCCTTTTTTTTTTCCCTGGCTCCCTCCTCCTCGCCCCGCCAAGCAGCGGTGACAGCCGCGCTCCTCTGGGGCAGCTGCCCCGACCCCAGGAACAGCGGGGCAGGAGGGACAAGGCGGCCGAGGAGACCCAGCACCGGCACCTGCCTTTCACACCGGCCCGATCGAGAACGTCAGCTGCACTGACCCGGCCAGCAGCTCCCCCAAACTTTTACAGTCAACGGCATCATATGCTTACTCTCGCTTCATCACGGAGAAAAAAAGATTATGACAGGAAAGTAATGAAGGACACGGGTTAACAGCACCTTCATTGTTAATCAATACACAGAATATACATTCTGATTACGTTTAAAACGCACGCCTCAATTAACATTAAAATTTAGATTTACTGCAGTGTTCAAGTTGCCTGGAAACTTCCGAGAAGCAGAGAATCCCTATTAAAAAGAAATAAAGCTCTTACCCAACACAACAACCTACAACGGAGCATTTCTGCTGTATCTTTAAAGGTCATACGTATTTCACGCTTTGAACTACTTCTCCAGAGGGTCCTCAAGTAACTACCGAGCTACAAAAAGATTCATAGACTGAAAAGCCAGATAACTCTGCGGTTACGTGTTGGCACATTCCCCTCCCTACAATTCCGGCATTTCACCGAGGTCAGAGAAAAGCTGTCACATAAAACGACTTCATTTAGGACTGGAACAAACCGGCCCCCCCAACATAGCCACAGAAGTCGGTCAAACACAACAATTAAAAAAAAATGCTTATAAGAGACATTTGCTACCGTTTATTTCCTTCAAAAGCGTCAAATACCACCGGGAAGTGGGACATGGGAGCCAGGCTCGGAGCAGAAGTCGAAGTGAACTACTTTTTTCAGAAATAAGAGAAGGCCCCCTCCCCGCCCCCATCGTACACGCTCCTGCCCTTATCTTTCAGCTCATCCTCTTTTCCCCCCACTGAGATTTCCCTGCTGGTCCCAGCCGACTCCCCCGGAGCTCCCCGCTCCGCAGCGTTTTCCCAGCCCGGGCCCCTCCGCCCCCGGCCCGCCCGCTCACCGTTCCTCAGCTCGTGCTTCACCGTGAGGAGCGGCAGCTCCGCTTCCCCCGAGGGTCCCTCCATGTCCTCGCGGGCGGCTCCCCCGCCCCTCCGCTCCCCGGAGCGCGGGCGCGGCGCCGGGGGGCTGTCACCTGGCCCGAGACGGGATCTATTTCCCAGGGGCGCTCCGGGGCAGAGGAGCCATGCAGGCGCGCTGGGGGCTGCCGCTCTGCCCTCCGCCTTGCTGGAAAACGGCGGGGGGCGGGGGAAGGAAAAACCCCAACCTACACCGCCCAACAACAAACAGTTATTAAAATCTCGGAAGGCGCACGCACGACGGCTTCCCTCCCCCGGCGCTCAGAACCGGCCCATGTCCTTGCGCCTCCCCTC
>VXBU01005724.1:1041754-1102653 GCA_013400315.1 Bombycilla garrulus
GCACACCGGTATGTCCGCCTGCCGCGGGTCGATATGTCCGCCTCAGGTCACCGGGTTCCGGCCGGTGCCGCCTTCGCCCTTGGCCGGGGCCCTGGAGGGGGCGGCGAGCGGAGCCGCCTCTCGGGAGGTCGGAGAGGCCTCATGGAGTTCAAGCGGCCTGGGTGATCCTGGAAAGGCGCACGGCCTGGAGGGTGATGGCAGCTCAGGAGGTGCCTGGCAGGGGTTTGCTTGTCGCAAGGTGGGAGTGGGCCAAGTTGCTGGGTAGGTACGTCCATGTGCCCGGTTCACCTTGCCCTGCCTGGGGCGCGGCCGTACGGTCCCTTCAGGTGCGGGGAGACGCTGCCCTCACGGAGGGCTTTGGTTCCGTTGCTGAGGGAGATACGCATCAAAACACATCGGATCTGTTCATCTCGGTTAAGCCTCTCAGATAATATTATGTTTTGGAGGCAGTCTGGTATTTCTAAAGCTGTCCTCATTTCCTTGAGACAGACGCAAATGACTTTTCTCTCCATGTCTTATTTACAGTAATTTATGAATTATTGCTCTTGAATGCCACTGCTTCTATCCTTACACACAAGCTGCTAATTCACAATGCCGTGTCTCAGCAGCAGTGTTCACACAGAGTCTAATTAACTTATGTCAAAGATCAATGAAATAAAATCTCATGTTAATCCATTATTCACATTCCAATATTAAATATTTGTGTGTTTGTACACGTATATGTAAAAAGTGCACATACATTTATACGTTTCTACACCTTTCCTGTGGAGAGATTGAGTTCAGCTGTTTAAAGTTGGTGAGAGTTTCTGCTTCATAATTGTTTGTATACCAGACCTCAGGTTCAGGGTGCCTTTGCAGTTGTCATCCCAGAAATTAATAATACTTCCTAAGGGTTTCGGAGTATTTTTGTAAAACTTTTGAAGTCATTTCCCACCATGTACTGCGGCTGTTCCATTGAAGTATCTCCCTGTAGCATATGGTACACACATAACCACCAAAAATGTCCATCCAGTTACTGCCTTTCCAACCGTATTATATCAAGACCATAAATATAGGAAGTCTGAAGATGGGAGGTCTTATCAAACTGGAAAATAATGGATTCGCTTACTTTTTTCGCTTGTTTCTGGAAGCATCACTATTTCAGAGAAAGTAAATATTATATCAGTGTAATATTAAACTATAAAAGGGAAAATGGAAATATTTAAGTGATTAAATTAATTGTTAAGTTTTTGCATCTGTGTAACTAATGGCTCCTCTGTACATCTAGTGGGGACTGTGAGATTTATTTCTTCATTGCAAGGCATAACAACCCCTTCTGATTATTCCATATCCCAGATAGTAGATTTTATTTAAAGAGACTGGTACTACGTTTCATCCAGTGGCTTTACTAGCCTACATTGGCCTAACTGTCCCTGGCAGCCTCAGAGGAGAGAAGCTGAAATCTGACTCCATTTACCAGCACTCAGTGTGAGGGGTGCTGGCATTGAATCCAGTAGTTGTTAATAGTCTTGGTTTCAGATGTTCATAGCTCGACAGGCTGTATCTGCTTATTTGCCTCAGGCTGAAAATTTCTCCTTTCAAATTTCAGCTAAAACAGCTTTAAAAAATGAGGCAATGACCCTAAAATACCTAACCAATAATACTGATCCATGCTGATGATGCACATAGTAAAACACAGTGATTACTGTGTATATTTCAGTTTAAGATGTGACTGGGCAGCATGAACTGAAAATTCTTTATTATCACTGAGGGATCCCCTGATTTACTTGCAACATGGTCATTCCATTAAAAAAAAAAATAGGATTTTTTACATGACAGTTTCTCCAGTGTTAAAATGTTTTTGCAGTGGGATTCTTGTGTCATATCCAGAAACAGCAAAGCAGCCCTACTGAATGTTTGGAAGGAATCCCACCATTTGACAGACAAAAGAGCTATACTTGCACTGAAATCCTAAACCTCCTGTCAGTAGTCCGTGAGTACAAGCCTGTGCTCAAGTTTTCCTTTCAGCTGAGCTGTGGGAGCAGTGGAGGGTTAGTCTTAGTTGGGTGTTTGACATACGAGCAGATCTGCCTTCAGCACAGAGGTCCAGGCATGGTGGGCTGGTTACAATGGCTCCACCGCACAGCAGTGACACATGGCTCTGTGGGTGGCTGCTAAAGGACAGAGTTCTGTCAGCCGTAAGGGTAGACTAGAGTCACAGATAGGTGGAAATATACAGGCTAGGTCTGTACCAGAAAATAAAACAGATTAGGACTCATTCTGTAGGTGTCGGGGCAGTGGCATGACATGGCATGGTGCAGCCAAATT
The DNA here is from genome assembly GCA_013400315.1 of Bombycilla garrulus. Taxonomy (NCBI): domain Eukaryota; kingdom Metazoa; phylum Chordata; class Aves; order Passeriformes; family Bombycillidae; genus Bombycilla; species Bombycilla garrulus. The sequence goes on from VXBU01005724.1 coordinate 1,044,062, forward strand.
CTTTCCCCTTCAAAGCAGTGACCTTTTTTTGCTCTGCCTCCTGGATCTGTCGAGACAGCGTGCCATTAGTGAGCTATGCTAGCCTCCAGCTTGTACAAAGACATTGCCTGGAAGAACACTGGTCAGGGACCCAGCCATTCCTGGAAGCACGCTGGCAGTCACAAGTGTGGATAGTCAGGTGCCAGCACCCAGATTGGGCCTTTGTCCTGTTGAAATCACTACACAGACTGTCTTGGTCAGATGAGGGAGGAAATTTGGCTCGAGCCTGCAGCCAAAGCAGCATGAGAAAGTCTAGGAAGAGTGACAGGCTTAGGCTCATAGGGAGTACAGACTGGTCTGTAAGAGATTTCTTGTTAGTTTAGGGAAGTAAAACCACCTTTGGTATGTAAACTGTGCTTTTAAGAAGTGCAAACTGACTGAAAGCAGTACTTGCATTTAAATACATTTGTGTGTATGCTGCAACGCTGAAAAACCCTGCTGTTTGTAGATGTATGCAATAATATGTATACAATAAATTACCCCTCTGGAGTAAAAAGGAAAAATACTTGGTGTTTAAACTATCAAAGCTGTCAGGCAGTGCAGAGCCACTCATACTCTGCAGTGTAAATGGTTTTTGTTTTTTAAGCAGCATTTTCATATTCATGTGCACAATAAGAGCAACCCCACAGGTCAGTCAGCCAACAGTTCAGTGTTTGGGCTGAGCATGTGCTGCAAGTTTGGGAATATGGAGTAACACTGTTCTAAAGATAGATGTCCCTTCTCTACCCCACAACACAACTGTTCAAAAATATGTGTATTTACTTGCCATTCCTAATTGTGAAAAGAGGGAGGAAAAAAATGCTGCGGGAAATTCCCACGTGGAAAGATATTATTGAACTCCATTAAAGAAGAAGTGTCACAACATTTTCTTTTTGGTTCTAAAAGAGGTGGTGTGCCAAGCTGGTTTGAGGGCTGAGGTGAAATCGAGATTTCTGAGAGGAAATGAGAGAGAAAAAGAAGAACAACATGCATGCTAGAGCTGCATACTTCCAGGGTACTGGGGCCTCCCAGCTTTGAGGGATTTGATTTACTTCCTTTCTGAAGGGGAGCTGCTTATGGAAATTGTCATTTCTATGGAGCTAAAGGTGAAGGTGTTTGGTGCTTTTTTATGGTCTTGAATTGTTACAGAAATAGGTGTTATTTTCAAAGCACAAATTTCAGAAAGCCAGATGATACAAAATGTTCCACTTAATCACTCTATGGAGAACATTTGCACAGCAGGGGAAAAAAAGAGGATCAAATTTTGGAAACCACAAAATGAATTTAGGGAAGGACTCACTGTGAAAGACAAACATGACATGAAACAGCTTTTGTGTGAGATTTTAGCATAGTAATAGTTCTAGTTTTTAGTTTGCATGTCTTCTCAGTGATTTTTATCTTTTGTTTAATCTGAATCTTTAATTGAACATTTCGTGCTTGATAACTGTCAGAAAAGTAGACTGGGTAGGTATATTTGCTGTTTAAAGTACTTCTTATGAAACTACTCTGAGCAACAGTTTTATCTCTCTAAAACCACTTAATGTTTTTACCATGAAAGGAGAAGTTATGCTAAGCATCCAAGTCTTAATAATTCTCTTAACGGAAGTGGTACAACTCTGTCAGGAAATGGATCATTTCTTGAAAGAGTGCTTTTAAGTGTTACTGCTTCTAGAGTCCTGTTTCAGTTACTATTCATTTCTTCACTGAAAAGTCTTTTTTTTTTCTTCAGTCGCTGTACAGTTGTAACTACCACTATTACGGGCAGCACTTTCAAAAGCTTGATTACTAAAAGTCTGCATGATTATAAAAGAGGAAAAAAATAAAAATAATTGTCATGTTGCTCAGTTTCTGATGAGGAAAAGGAAAATGAATTAATATTGTCCATAGGGGAAAGGAAAGCAGCACTAGTCATTGAAACAGAAATAGGGGTTTATTTCACTTTTTGAACTGCTAAAGCTGTTTAATGTAGGCAGAAACGGAATTTCTGTTTAATAAAGGTAATTGACTTTTGGATCCTAATCCTCACTCACAACAGTTTGAATTGTTTTTCAGATTTGTTGGAGGGAACCGAGGACTGTTCTACAGAGTGTTGTCATTAAACCTCAATAATAATCACTGAGTAAACTCAAAGTCCTTTTCAAAAGACCTGCATGTGAATTCTCACTATTTCGAAAATTTACTATCAACTTTGGAGAAGGAGACTTTAGAAAGGAGAAGTTAATCAAGGTGATCTGAAAGCTGGTGATGATGAAATTAAAACTTAGCTCATCAGGAAGACCATGAGTACATTCTGATAGTTGCAGAAGATATGGTCCTGTTTTCCTACCTCAGAGAAGGAAGCATAAACATGAGAAAAAAAGTGTTTAAATGGCAGAACTTAAAGCTGTGCATTGCAGTTCTTAAAGAGAGCCTGCAGAAAAAGAGTGGAAAGAAGTGCCACATAAAATGAAGGAGAAGGACAATTTTTGAAAAACATAAATGAAGAATAATAAATTAATTTCCACAAGTTTTCTTCTAATTATGCATTTAAAGGTATTGCATCTTTTAAATTACCACAGAACCAAAAGAGATTTAATGAAGTAACAATATTACAGAGGTTCCTTTCCCTTTGAGAAAAATGATTATGATTATTGATTTTGAACCTGTTCTTTTGAATTTAAGAAGATAAGATGTCTCCATGAATCAAAATAACAGAAGAGGAAATCTAGAAACAAATGGATAAATTAAGATGATGTGTTTCAAACTCAGTTGGTCTATCTCCTGGAGCTTGAAAGCAACTTAGAGCTCCTCAGAAAAATTACAAAAACTCCCATTAGTTTTAAGTACTATGTCAGATGACTGGAAGAGACACTTCTTAACATAGAGTATTATAATATTTTATAATATAATACAATATGATTTAATATAAGTAGCATTACAACTAAAAACACCTTTAAAAGGACCAGGAAAATGTTTTGATGAAAGATTTGAAAGATTACCCTTAGTTTTAAAGAACAAAAAGAAACTAAAATGTATTAGAAAGCCAGTAGATAAATATGTTTCCATGAACATGGCCTGGATATAAAATACAATTTTGAAAATTCTAGTAGCAAAAACTGTGATAGTGAATTACAGATTTTCAATACATCCAAAAGAGGGGAATTCTAAACTTGACCTGGATAATTGACACTGGCACTGTAAGTTGTGTGACTTAGGACTAGAGCTAACAGGTAACTAGTATTGAAGCAATCCTATAATTTCATTACTGGTTTTCTTATGTTTTTCATCCCATACAGATTTATTTAGATACAGGATGCAAACTAGGGTGCCTCTAGCTCTGCACTGCTGTCTCCGAGGCTGGCCAGGAACAGCTACTGAGTGTCGTGACAGTCTGTGGTTTAACAATGCAGGCTCTGAATAAAGATCTTCATTTGTTTGCTTTGACTTTGCCACTTGCTAATTTCATCTGATGACCCATAATGATTTAGTTACAAAGGAGTGTGAAGAATTGTTGCCTTTTATTTCCTCCATGATTTTGTTGCATTTGTCCCTATTTCATAGGCAAACCCAGAATATGAAGCAGTAGCTTCACCACCTAAAAATACCCAGTAAAATGTTTAGTGTAGATAATCTGCTGTAGAGGTTGTGCACCAGGACTTGGAGCTCTTTGAGCTTTCAGTAATCCATGCACAGCCTCATTTCTTTCATTTTTCTTAAGTAGAAGATTTCTAGGGGAAACCTGTATTATTTAAATGTTAGAACACTCAGTTTTAATACATTTTTTTTCTTTTTTAATGTAAAGTATTTGCTGTGACAGTCTTTGAAGAGGATGTCAAACTCCAGTTGGTCAGAAGGCATTTTACACTCCTTTTGTAAATTTCTTGGGATTTACATTTTCTGTGAAGTGTTAAGACTTCCATGCAAAGAAGCACCCCATTTAGCAATTTTCCTTTGGCTGTCATTTATTAAGCCTGGCTAGGAATGAGGTTTGGCATCCTCCTCCTTACAACATGTCACATTCAAGCTTACTTTTCTGTTGTGACTACTTCTTAATGTATTGATGGGGAACATGGCAGCAATGCAGATTATTGGCATTGTAAATAACTCCAATAACTCTGAGGTATCTCAACCCCCTCAGCCCCAAGCATTTCTGAGCTTTAATAAAGATTTATACTAGTAACATGTCTCTCTCAGTTTTTAAAGAAATGAATTCCTACTCAACCAGATTTTATTCCAGACCCAAAAGTGATTACAGAAACTGTTGTAAATTATTTGATTCCCATTCAACTCCGTGTTGCCTTCCTGCAGCTCTAGTGAGATGTAGCTTCAAACTGGAAGTCTGATGAGGTAAATGCCACAGATTCTTAGAATTACTTGTAATATGCAGAGAAGTCTTTGATTAAATCACTTGTGCTCTAAGTAACTGTCTTGCTTTAACCCCAGCCAAGCCCAGCCACCTGCTCACTCACTGCTCCACCAGCAGGATTTGGGATAGAATTGGAAAGGTAAAAGCTGCAAAATTCATGGCTTGAGATAAAGACAGTTTAATAGAAAAAGCAGAAGCCATGCACATGACTAAAGCAAAATAAGGAATTAATTCTCTGCTTCTCATGGCCAGGCAAGTGTTCAGCCATCTCCACAAGAGCAGACCCCCATCACAGGTAATGGTGACTTGGCCAGAGGAAATCTGTCATTCCAAATGTGTCCTCCCATCTTCCTTCTTTCACCCACTCTATATACTGGACGTGATGCCATATGGTCTGGAATATCCCTTTGGTCACTCTGAGTGACTTGTCTCTGGTTGTGTCTCCCCCCAGCCTCCCATACACTTCTAATTTCCTTGCCAGCATGGCAGTAGGAAGAGCAAAATAGGCCTTGGCTCTGTGCAAGCCCTGCTCAGCAATAACAAAAACATCTCTATTGTCACTGTGTTCAGCCAAATCCAAAACACAGCCCCATGCCAGCCACTGTGAAGAAAATTAACTCTACCCCAGCCAAAACCTGTTGTAAGGCCCCAAACAACTCACTTGACGAGACTTTTAACAGGACTTACGGTTGTTCATGTACTTTGAGTTAGATTCACTGACAAGATATTTTCAAAAGATCAATAATAAAGATTTTACTGGTGACTCTAAAAAATCAGAGAACATTGGTAAAAGGTTGAGAGGAGCATTCAGTCAATATAAACCACTTCTCGAAGTATTCGCTTCACCCATTCAACTTCGGGAACTCAGAGCCCGTTCAATTTTAAGTTACTCAGAATTCTTACAAGAGGGAATCAGAAGAAAATAACAAATATACCCACCAACTCCTGGGATACAGCAGTATTCAGTTGATTAAAAGGCCAAGAAGATGCAGGATCAAAGTGTGCTTGCCTTGTGTTCCATTTTAAATACCCCTTGGCCTTGCTGGGCCCTTCCCCCGGGTGGCACTTCCCGAGGTTTGGCCGCTCAGGAGCTGGCTGGGGAGCTCCAGGGGCAGGTGGGGAGCATTGCCTGCAGTGTGTCAGGGGTTGAAGGCCACTGCAGGGTGGGACACAGGCCAGGGGGTGCATGGGGCAGGGCACGGCCTCACCAGGGAAAGGCCTGACCTGCTTCTTCCACACACACCTGAAAGGCTTTGAGCCAGCAATCCTTCCAGTCTCTCACAGCAGCACAGAAACATGTGTCTGTAATGAACTGTGGCCTTATAAAATCTTCCCGCCCAAGAATTTGGTTTTGGCAGTAGTGAGTTGTGAGATGTTATTTTCCTGTTTCTTTAGATAACAAATTGATTGAACTGATCCACTGTGTGACAGTATTTTTCTTTAGAAAAGTGATTAGTGGAGGTACTGGTTTGGTTTATGCATAAGATAAAATAATTACTTTTGGATAACAAGTACTAAAGCAACAGAATTATTAATCATTTGAGTTTGGACAGGAACCCACTGCAGTCCCTGAACACTATCCTTTGATGGATACATAAGGAGGAGATGGAGAGGATTTCTAAGGAAATCATCAGAGTCTCAGTGCTTTGACAAACAGCAAGTGTTAATCCCTTATTTAATCTTGTGTCTCAAGGCAGACCATACCCGTGTTTTCTGCAGCCTTTTATGTACCCTTTCTGACTTTGGATATGCCACGTAGAAGTTATCATGCCTTCTCTAAGACAACAGTTGCATAATCTTCCCAGTGCCTCTCTTTGCAGGAGTAAATGCCTTCACACCACCCACACACCCCAGGAGAGCAGCCTTCCCCCCACTCCCTGCCTCTGCTCCAGTGACATTCATTTGCCTTCAATTACAGAGTTAAGGATGTTGTTGCCACAGCTGAAGGTGACGTTAAGCACCTCTCACATCATCGCTTGTCTCTTTCTATCATTGCTTTTACCCCTCTATGTTGAAGCTTCACAGTGCATCCTCTTAGGTAGCTGAAGCTTTGGGCTACAATTTAATCTGGTTTGGCCTTATTGATTTGGTTGTTCTGTTGGTTTTGTAATCTTTATTCCTGTTGGGATTCTTAAATGTGACTAATATAGAAGTCATATACTCTTACTAAACCAGAGCCTTTTCTAGAATAATCATAAAACCAAAACATTTAAGGAAAGTCTGCCTATCCATTTTATTAATAATCACATAATCCTTGTCTGTGGAATGTTCATTGCTAATCCTCATCTATTTTCTCTAGAGAAACTTATCTCGTCTTTCCTGATTATTTGCTTGTCTTACATCTACCTATTAACTTAACATATTCATGCAGTAAATATTCCAGCCATCAAATTACCCTCAATATTCATGAGTTGTCTCAAAGAAGCCACGAGTAAATTCTGATTTATTACAAAAATATCTGATGAATTAATTCTAGATGTTATTTTATAGCTGGTATCAAGGCTATTTTCAGCAAAAGTTTCAATCTCTAGTTGAAAACATACAGCTTTACCAACAGGACGAGTGTTCAGAGCAGGTAAAAGATTACAGCACAGTGCAGCAATACTGAAGAGCTGTTGCTATAGCTGGACAAGATACAGCCCTCGTGCTGAGCAAGATGCAGACTCAGAACAAAAGCTGCACCTCGAAATTTCTGACTAATGTGCTATGATGGAAGCCCTTAGAAGAGAACTGTGAACTGGGAAAACTTTGACTTTTTCACTGAAGCTGATAAATACTAAAGGTCAGAAATTGGTTGTCCATCAGAAGTATGTGTCTATTGGGTACAAAATCAGCCATCTATAAGTGAGGTATCCTCTCTACTACTGTTTAGTTTAAAGACATTTGAGATGCTTGACTTCTGCAGAGCTCATGAACCCGAAGTCACTGAGGTTAGAGGCATTTCTGTTAATATTCTTAGCTATTTTTAGTGTACATAGTTTATATCCTAGAAAATGCCCACTTAATGCACTTTATTTCACATATTTTCTTTTGTGCACTTAGTAACCGTGGAAAAGTCACATACTGATCATTCTATTCTTTGAACTATAAGTTACTAATTTTGGACTTCTATTCTGCTAAATTTATTCAGTCTTGAAATAACTGTTTAGTTGGGAACAGTTTGCTTTATGTGCTCAACCATGGAATGAATGCATATATATTATTTACATACATATATATATACTTTTGTTTTGCCCAGATTTTGAAACCAAGTAGAGATCACAATATTTTGCTCCTTCAAAAGGAGTGGAAATTATTGTGTAATATTATCCACACTGGAGCTGGATCTGCTCAGAATGCTTGCTTTTTGAGCTTTCCACTAAATGGAGTGAAGGGGGAGAAGTGTGTTTATTGTTTGATGCAAAGGACACAGATTTACTTATTTTTATGAATGGTTTCATATTCTTTTATGTGCCTTCTGGTAAACTACATCTTCGATGTCTAGCAAGAAAGTCTCACTTCTTTCCAGTCTTATATTTTAATGCTCCTGTGAGCTTGCATTACTTCTGATGATTTTCCCATGGACAGAATGACTGTATATCTCATATATCTGCAGTTTGAAGTGCTTAATAGATTCAAAATCAGCCTTGCATAGCAAGCTTTCTATGTCAAACTTGGTTAATTTATAAAGACAAGTATTATGAGAATATAAAAGAAATTTCCATTAGGGAAATCTGTCAGTAGAGAATGGAGCTTGAAAGTCATTAGGTACCATCATCTCTTCAAATGTTTTAGTAGTAGTAACTATTTTTTCTAATAGCAGTCTCCTACTGCTCCATCAGTCTGACTGGAAGTCACAGCAGTTTCTAGTAACTGATGCATGTTCTTACTTTTAACTGATTAAAATCCTCTCTTTTCAACCTGTAATAATGACAAACACCTTGGTCCTATGTTCAAATCATAATGTTCTTCTATCTTTTCATATTATTAAAAATACTTCCTGGTAGTTAGGATACAGCAATATATCATGAAAGACATCTTGCTCTATATGATTTTTGTTTGGTTAAATTTCCAAGTAGCTGAACAATTATCCATTCTATAGGTTTATTCTTTTCTGTCCAGAAACACTGTTTCTATATGTACTCCATCTTCAAAATTCCAGGTGGTCCCAAAAATGTGTCCTTGTACTAATTATATTACAAGAGAAGCTATCTAAATAGCCCTAGGTTTGAACTAAACTCATTGCTCTCTTTCCCCCACAACCAAATCACATTCATTTGACCAATCTTTTGGAGACAAACCCCAGTGCTTTTCAGAGTTGTTTTTCAGATCTGAGTGCTTTATTTTAATGGTACATTTAGACTTGGGGCACATTAATGCAAGCTGCTGAGTGCTTTTAATTGTCTTGTCTTTTGTCAGACAAGTAGTGAGTAGTCTGACCCTTCTTTGGAAGGAGATACTGCTGAAAATTGCTAGAACACTCATGTAAGATGCTTGTCTAAACAGGAAGTATATTTATGGAATTAGGCATACTTGTATTTGTAGATTGCATTCTAATACAAAGACAGTTTTGTTACTTTTAAATATATTGGCTTTGAAAGTGGAATCCTAATGAAACAGCCCATGCAAAATTCTTAGCAGTTGCATCTAGACAGTTTTCCAAGTAAAGTAATTTAGGAGGTAGCTGGTGAAATCCATATGAAACACTGGAAGCTGCAGTTATATGGGATAAAGTCCACTTGGATATCGGTTTTTACATTAACTTCTACAAACAAAGAAATGTCCCTTAGCTCCACATTTTCTGAATCAGAGGTCATGAAATGCTAGAAGGATAAACCAGCTAGGTTTTGTGAAGGTTTCTCTGCTTTTGAGCTCTTCCTTTGGGATGCATTATTGATCACTGTCAAAGTCAGGATACTAGGCTAGATGTAGCTTTAATTCTATCTTCTGAAGAATACTGTTTTAATAATATTTTGAATTATTTGGACTTTATGTATATATATTAACTGTACCGTGAAACAGTTGGTCTCTATGATGTAATGTCAATTGAAAATCCATTTCAGAGAAGGAGGAAAATTCAGCCAGATCAAAAACTAATGCTCAAACAAGCCGAGAGTCTTTTCTCGTTTGAAAACAAAATAAACCGAAACTTAGCACACTCCCCATACTTAGGATAGATAGTAAGTTATGTGAAAAAAAATCCAAGAACAAAAATAGTTACTCTTTAAAAGTGCCTCCTAAATAGGAATATCAGAAAATGGTTTGGAAGGGACCTGGAAAGTCATCTAGTTCCAATCCCTCAGCTTTGGGCAGGGACACCTTTCACTAGAGCAAGTTTCTCAAAGCCCCTTTCAAACTGGCCTTGAGCACTTCCAAAGATGGGCAGCCTGGGTCAGTGCTTTACCACCCTCTCAGGAAAGAATTTCTTCTCAATATCTAACGTAACCCTTCCCCCTTTCAGTTTAAAGATATAACCCTTAGTCCTATCAAATTCCAAATGTGGGATATGGAATTTTAAGGTATGCCATTACAATTTCCTATCTGGCGTTTATACAGAAACCAGGAAAAAGGATCAATGGTTGCTAAGCAGACAAAAACAGAGCTAAACCTTATTTCTCAACTGTATGGTCCATCAGTTCTAGTTATAACTTACATTAAGGTTGTTAGCTTGTTTCATATACATGTTTATAAAAAGTAAGTGTATTGCTAATATGTTTTTCTGTCTTTATGCTAACTGTTCTGTCACATCTTTCTTTACGTAGCTCTGCATTAGGATATGGTTTGTATGCAAACATGTATGCAGCTGAAGTACAATTCAGCAAATGTTTAAGCACTTCATCTGTCCTTGAGCTCAATGGGACTAATTATCTGCTGATCTCTTTTACTTATATTCACAGAAGTACTAAAGGTTTGAGTCCCTAAACTGAAAGCTCTGTGGCAAGGTTTTAGGCATATTTACATCTACCATAGCTAGGAACAAAACTCTAAAACATAATAATAATAGTAAAAGCTTAAACTTTTGTTCTGTGTTTCTTCTACACAAAATATAGTCTCAATTTTTGAATTAGAGCACACCAAGATACCAAGCACTATAGTTTATTTATATCTTTAAAATATAAAATGAGGTGATGGTGGTGTAAAACATTTTCAGCCCATACCTTTATATTCTTTGGTAATGAAAATCAAAATTATGACATCAGCATCCCTTTCAAGCCAGCTAACTGATGCTGCAGCATTATGAGTCATCTCTTTTAACACCAAACTGCTTTTTAAAAGATGTTTCAATGGTGATAAAAGGTTTGAGGGTGATATGTGTATAGATCTTACTCTATTCATCCAACATAGGGAAAAGCAGTAAAAGTTCAGGATTAACTCTGTGATCTAGAAAGGTAGCTGCATTTTTTCAACATCTTGGGCTGTTTGCTGATACTGCTCATGAACACAGAGATTTGAGGTGTTCAGTGTAACTGCACTGGACACAGTGGTGTATTGTATATGATTGTGTAAGGGCACTGGATGGCTACAGAGTGAGAGCACCCGGTCTCATCTGTCACCAGGAACTTAGATGTGAAGTTGTTTGTGTGGCCTGCGCTGGGACCAGCAGCAGAGCAGAGCTCCTGAGCTGCTGCCTTGCACTTGCTGCACAGCCATGCTGCTGCTGCCACCAGCAGTGACGCCCTGAGGGGGCCATGACAGCGACTGCTTCAGAAACACCCACGTGCTGTGGGATCAGGCTGCCCAGGGCAGTTCAATAGGGCCTGCATCCCTTCAGGCCCTTAAAGGTAAGGTAATTGGGAATTTTCAGAGCACAATGCTTCAGTTCAAGCCCAGCTTTATTCTATGCAGTAGGCACTATGGCAGCCTCTGGCTATGGTGTAACATTCTCTGCTTTGCCGGGGGTTGCTGTGGTGGATGAGTGACCATTGGTGAGAATTGCTTGGTGAGCAGTGGTGGCTGCGGTGACAGCACCTGCTGACAGACATGTGAACACAAAGGGAATGGCATCATCCTGGACATAGCCTGAAGGACCTGACAGCAGGAGCATGGCACGTTTTTTGGGAGCATGGTTCTATTTTTATGATGTGTAGGTAGCAGAACATCACTTATGTGCTTACCTTCAGATGGAATTCCTTCATAGGAATGAGCACGCCGTCAGCCCTGTGACCATGCATGACGTGACTGGGTGTAACCTAGGTGGTGACATATGTTCTGATCAAAATAAGCACCTGTGGCTGCTGCCGTGCCAACAAAGCACTACAAGTCACTGCACTTTGTCCTATGGGCTTCCACTTTCTTTCCTTCTGAATAAGAGCAGAAAGAAAAATTTCCCTCGCTGTAGGAGTTTTTGTCCAGCCAGTGCCCATCACCTTGGCTGCTGTGCAGTGTTAGCTGGCCAGTGCTGCCACAGGGCCGTGGGAGAGGCTGGCCCTGGTGGTGTGCAGCCAGGTCCCCCTGCATTCTTGCACTGTCTTGGTGCCAGAAGAGGCCAAGATAGAGAACCAGTATCTGGACCCAGCCCAAAGAACTGGAGCAATTCTAAAGATCTGTAGCTCAGCACAGATTGGGAAACAACATTTAAATACCATCCTCAGGCCCTCACGGGATTTTTTTCAACTTCTTGAAGTTGAATAAGCATCTCTTGTCATCCTATATGAAAACAACCTTTGGTGGATCATTTGCAGTCTCTTCTTGCTATTGGTGAGTATTCCTGTCAGCAAAGTCCAGGGCATGAATGTAGCAGTTTTAAATCTTGATGCATTTCTTGGTCTTGCTAAAGGTGCATGTAAATGAGGTAGCTGTTCTAAAACATGTTGGTCATATATATTTGTAAGGTGATGAGGCAGGAATGTGGGTAGAGGATATGACCTAAGGGCTTGGAAGGGGGTGTGAAGTCATGAGGGCTCATCCTTTGCAGGATAAACACGCCTGAACAATGTGGATCTTGCATAGGTTGTGCCCATGCAAGGGCAGGGCCCAATTTGAACTGTTCTCTAGTCTCTGCCCGTGTCTCTCCACCTGAGAAACAATTTATTTTGTCCCAGAGCAGAAGCTGAGTGTAAAGTAATACCGATGCAGTGGTTGCAGCAGCATACAGTGCTGTCTGAAATGGCTGCTTTGAAACTGGTAATTGCTTTTTGTTACTTTTTCTTAATATACTGGGAGAAACTAGATGTTGTGTACCTTTTTTTTGCAAATAAACAAGATTGCTTGAAAGACAGGTTGATTCTATCATCAATTTCTCATCCTGACATAATCTGCAGGATATCAAGTATAGGCTGGCTGCTTTAAGCAGCAGACAGAACAGTAATGGAAGCTAATTTGAATTTCTATTTGCAGCCCTCGTCTAAAGGTGCATAAACTTCAAACACAAATACCCTATATTTCACATGTAAAGTTAAATAATAATTTGCTGGATGAACTACTGTCTGAAAATACACAACACACTCCCCTTCCAAAATGATACACAAAGATCTTCTGTGCTTTGAAATGATTCATAGCAGATGGGAAGAAAAAGGATCTTTAATTGATTCTTCAAATAAAAGATCACTAGTGTAACTGAGAGACCCTGTTGGAAAATCAAATTTTCAGAGAAGATTGTGCTTTTCACAGAAGTCTGCTGGCAGAATTTCAAATCAGCTTGATGATTAAACAGCAGGTCATTTAGAGTGTGTTTACATTAACAAGCCTCTGTAACCATATTCATACTAGGGCAAGGCATAGTACACAAAGGGTTTGTTAGATTATAATTAGTTTAGATTACTTTCCATTATGTGTTGGCAAAGGCAGCCCATGGGCTGGCTCATGATTCAGGTTACCCTGCTGTTCCTGTCCGTGCTGCAGTAGCTTTGGGTAAGTTATCTGCATGACAGTCTCTAAAAAGCCCTGCCCAGCAGTTTTAAGTAGTGACCTTTGCACTTTATTGGCCCATGATCCTGTGCATGCCACCACTCCTTCTTACTATGAAACTTTAAACTGAAAATAGGACAAAAGTGATAGAAGCAATGCAAGGTTGTATTTTGTAAGAGTCTTTGGGCTCCTTGCAAGCAAGTCTCTAGATTACACTGCATTAAACCATATTCTTATCAGTCTACCAGCGCCACTAGAGAGACAGACCTGCAATTCATAATACAGAAACTGGAGTTAACTACTTTGCAGTGTTTAAACCAGTTTATTACCCTTACCACTACTTTTTACAGGCTGTGTATTCTCCTGTGTTCCATTTTTGAAACCACAGAAATACTATTTTTAAACTTCTATTTCTTTAATTCACTTGATATGTGTGAAGGCAAAGTAGTTACACTGACACTTCTGAAAAACGTTTTAATCCTTTGTGTTATTACATAATTTCTTTAATCATTTTTATCTGGTGTGGTTTAGCACAGCAGTATGGACCCACCCACTGCATCTCAAAGTCTAATCTCTCTGACACTTAAATGACATTTTTCCATTTTCTTGGGTAATGAATAATTTACAATGTGGGCCTGTAAAGAATCTATGTTCATATTTAAATATCTGCGAAATTTACAGATTCACTTTTTCATTTTAAAAGCTCTAAGGTAATACAAAATGTTTCACTTAATGCTCTTCCTTCTTTTTCCATAAAGAGCATATGTTCTGCAGATTGTAAAAACACTTCATAAGCTGTAGCTTGTAAGATATATAACTTTGTAAGGCTGGTTGGTGGTTCCACTGTCAGAAATTAAGAAGGAAATAATTAGAAAAACTATACTTAAGCTAAGCCTGTCTGTAATATTAAAAGGGATATATAGATATAGATATATATTCACCTGTGGGTATAGGTGGGGTCAGAGGAGTCTAAATCTTACAAGTCTGGGAAAACATTTGTAAATTTATTGTATATTATGATTTCTGACGTTAGACTATTTTGTCTCACACTACAGAAAAAACTTGTTTACGATTGAAAATTGAGAGGTTAAGGTACAGCTGAGAGATACATCAAGTATATAAATTTAAAAGATCTAGTGAGAGGAGAAAAGGCATCCAAGCTCCCATCTTGCCAGAGGATGCAGTCAGACAAACCAAGGAAGCAAGTGCTACAAAGGTCAGCCTGGCCTGGAGTTACGGAGGTCGGGGTCTGAGCTTAGGGAGGAAAAGATGCAGAGATAAAGGCATGCTGTAGACTAAGAGGAAGAAAAGAAGGAATAGCCTGGAAGATGCAAAGAGGCTACTCTATCCATCATCAAGTCACCTGAAATGCAGGGCAGTCTCTTTGTTAAACCTTGTCTGGAACTACTGCCTCATGTCCTCCTCTCAACATGCTTTTTTCCATGCCTGAGTTGGGGAGCTTGGGGGAAGTCAAGCATATTCTTTACAATCAGTTACAAAGATGAGGCGTGGAACCAGTCCTGTTCCAGTCACCTCAGCAAAGATCAGCACAGCATTGCGCTCAGTCACTTGTGTTCAGAGAGTGCTCTGGGAACAGCACGTGGAAATGGTTAATGACTTAAAGCTTCATATGACAACCAGGAATCACAATTTCTAATAAAAAGATTATTCACCCTCCAAATCTGGCTTTCTTTAAAATTGTTATTGTCTTGGCAATGAGATATTTTGAAAATCATTTAGGCCAAATGAATCAGACAGCGTGTATCTGCTTAATTCCACTGAAGTGGTGCTGCACAAGTATTTACTGAATGAAAATATCAACTAACAATTTAATATTACTTATTGAAGCCAGACCCAAGATCTGTTTAGAACTTTTACCAAAACTGTACTGTATTTTTACCAACCTCTACTTCCTGACTGCCACTCTGATGCAAAGAGAGGTTTTTTCTTGAATATTTATATGTATCTTTATAATATAATATCATTTCAATATAATGTTGTTTCTGAAAAATTGATTCATTATTCTGAACTACTACTGATGTGGCATAAGCTAAAGTGTCATCACTGCCAAATCCCACAGCCCCTTACATCATTTTTATCTCTTTCCAGCTTTGAAGTTTCATCGGCCTTGTCAAGACCTGGAAGTGCAGCTCAGGATATGCTAGTACCCACAAATCAGTAGTGGGTAAGTGCCATCTTAATATGTCAGACAGCAATGTATTTTAATACTTATCCATTTCAGTTCAGTATGTAAAACTCAAGATACACAAGAAATACATTGAACCTTCATGAAAACTCTAAAAAGAAAAGTATTTATTGTGCTTCTCATATGGAAGCAGATGTTTAAGAAAATGTTCATCAAGAATGAACTTGATGCTTCAGTGGTATGAAGCTTTACTCTATTGGTTGTTGATGTTCAAAGTCAGAGTCTGATGTGAGAAGTGTGACATAGAACAAGGTCTTTTTTCAGACTGAGTGCTTTAAGTATGAAATTTGTCATTATGCAGCCAGTCAATGACCTGATTTTCAAATGCTGTTTACACATCTGCTTTAGATGTTCATTCCATTAAAGACAGCACACTAGAAACCAGATCTTAGGAGCTCTTTGCAGGGACATCAGCCCTCAGGCACAAGAGCCATCTTATAAGCTCTGTCAGCCTCCTGAGGCCTTTTTAACACCCTGCCTGTTGTCTTTACTTGTGTCACGATCCAAGGTACCCCGTGAGGTAACTGATACTGTCATTATCTGACACTATCTCAGAGCTAAGTAAAGGAATTAAGAAACCTCTGCCAAGGCACGGATCTTGCTAACTGATTAACCACTGTCTCAAGCTGTTTACTTCAGTGCTGCTTGAGGCCTCTGTGAAATCAGTCCTTACACTTCATTAGGCGTCCTGACAGAAGAAAAATGGAAAAGATGCTTTAAGATCCTAATTATCTCCACGCTTTTCCCCAGTCATTCCAAACATGCCATGGTCACGATAGCTCCAAGGATTTTTCAGGAAGTTCTAGAGGTGGTTGGGGAATCTAAACCTGACTATGCCTCCTAGCTTAGAGAAATAGCATACTGTATTTTCAACTATTTGTGGGCAAGTCGTAAAGCAAAAGCTGGGTTTTACTGTGAGCATCTAACCAGTTTTATTACCTACCCAAATTCAGTAATTAATAAATAACAGCACAATCTATTACACATATTGTACAGCAAATATAGTGATCTAAAGTTAAAACTCAGAATGTTAATGAAATCAGTTTTTTTCTGTTGCTGTATGAAATCTCCACAGGAAGGTGAGTCTTGTTTCACTGCGCTTATACAAAGTTAATGTTTAAATTATTCACTTTCTTACCAGTCATCATCAATAGTATATGCTTACTCACAAGTAGGAGCAACAGGCCCAAGTGCTTCTGTACAGTCTCTGACATTTGAGCATTACTGAAATTCATAGTCCTGTAGCTTGTTAGCCACTTGCTGTCATATGAACCAAAAACTTTTAGGGGCCTAAATGTTTGTTGATAAAATCTCACAGGTAGGTTTATTTCTGCTTCTGGGCATACACTTTATGAGAGGACAATCAGGTTTTCCCAACACCAGAACAGGGCATTTGTGACAAAATACCCATCTAAAGACAGCTTTTGTTCCAGACTAGTATTCTGAACTGCAAACTCTTTCAAGTCTAAGTAAACTAGTAGTTCATCAGTAGCAGGCCATCAATCCTACAGATGATTTAGGTGATTTTAAAGATCCTTGGAAATAAAGGAGAAATATCTGAAAGAATCTGATGAGCACATCTGGAATGTTTTATCAGGATCACTGTATTTAGTTTGAAATCTCTTGAATGAATCATTCCAGACTGGTGTTAGAAATTCTCTTTACAGTAAGAATAGTGTATGATAAATTGATACTTATAGGCTTGAATTAGAGCTCAGCCACATCTCTATATCCAACTTCTTGTTATCTTTAAAGTGTGTGTTTGGAATTGTTCATGATTTCATAATGAAGACTATTTTTGTACAGCATACAGAGTGATAATGTAAAAGCAGCAAAGAAGAGTTAGAAAATAGTAAATTGGAGTTCAGAAAAATACTGTTTTCTTTTGGCTGACAATGTTGTATAAAGATTTCAGAATTAAGAATAGATACAAAGTTTACTCTAAATTTCAGTGCACCCAACTTAACCTTTCAGAGCTCTGCAAACTCTATAAAACATTTTGGACAGATGAGGATAAAAGTATCATTTCAATCAAAACATCTCACTGCTCTTCAAGTTAATTACAGAATGATTGCTCAGAGGTATTAATTTTCACACTATTCCACTCCACTCTCCAATCATGAGAGTGAAACTTTGTACTATTATAGTTACAGAACAAAAACTGTGGAATTTTAACAGAAAAGTTAACTTTTGCTCAAAGGGTGTAACATCTCATTATATATTAATTTAGTAGCCCCTTTTAAAAAGAGCAGCACAGCTTTTCTCATATTTACTACTTCTTTTCAATGATATCAAGAATGGATTGTTCTGAATTAAAGAAAAACTTGGAGGTTGGTAATTTAATTAATTGGAGGATAGTTCAATTTCTTTACCTAAAAGTGACCAAGGTTAAAATCATATGCAGCCAAGTTATTATTTTAGCCAGACTTAACTCTTACTTTTTCCTAATAGTGATGTAATAAACCCTTTTTAGTTATTGGTAGTTCAGGTTGAGAGAAAAGCTTTGTGTGAACTTTGTCTAAATGCAGAAAAATGACATTTTAAATCTTCAAAAGAAGTAAAAATAGGCAGATATTGATTGTAATTCGGAAACTTATTTCTGTATCTACTCTGGATTGTGTGACAAGGGACTTAAAAATTTCTATGTGTGCTTTCCTCAAGGAGGAACAGCCACAGAGTATTCACTTCTGCATCATTAATATTTGAAAACCATAATACATGTGAAATGCATTACATTGACATTTTCTGAATATAGTTCTCTCTTTACCACCAGGCTGCCTTGCCATCTAAAAGTATCTTGATTAGAGAAGTAATAATACAGACTATACCCTGCTAGCTTGATCCACTTGTGCTTTTGCAATTTTAAAGTTACAATGACTTTTGGAAAACTGAATACTCTAAAAAAATTAATATTTATCAGGCAGGAAAGAAATGTTTTTTACATTCAGGCCAAAAGTTTTTCATTTTATCCCAAATGTTAAAGTGCATGTCTCCAGTTAATTTGTTAAATGATTCAGTTTGCATATAGTCATAGAATGCCAGTGAAATAACTCTTTGATCTTCCTTTTGAGTTACAACTTCGAATTTCCCAGTGAAAATAACTTTGGTGGAACATGAGGAGGAAATGTAAGCTAAGTTCTCCAGAAGATCAGAATTTTAAATGGGAGAAAAAAAAAGGCACTTTGTACTTATATTTATAATTATCTTTCTGTTAAGAATGAAGAGATGCTTTTGACAGGAGGCTTGAAATCTCTCTTTCCTCACGTGCTCAGAAGAATAATTCGGTGCAACAGACTCAGTGTTAGTAATACTTCTGGAATGGCAGAAGGTAAGTAAACCTAACAGCTCTCTGTGCCAAGTGATTCCATTCTAGATTCATAACTGTGTGGTTTTGTGTTTCTAAAGGACTGAAGGACTATCAAAAGCACCAAAGTAATACAGAAGAAAATGTTATATTCTTGCTTGTTTTTGAAATCACATTGTAAGCACCTGACTCTGTTTTTTAAATCATAAAGATATATCAGAGAAAATACACCATCCTGTCTGAGTAATGTACATGGACTTTGTTTTCAGTGTTTGCAGTGCATCCCTCAGCTTCCAATTGTCGTTGAGAAATTATGGATGCAGAAAATATTTAGAAAGTCTTTAACCAAATCTGGGTTTTCTTGCATGTTATTATCACATTTGTAAGGTGACCTGCTATGTTCTTCACAGAGATCTTGCTTTACCTAGCATACTAGATATGCTGTGGGGAAGAATTAGACACTTATAGTTACAGGAGTGGTTTTCTGCTTCATTTGTTGCAGAAGATGAAGATTACTGGGTCAGCAAGACTGGGAATTATTAGCAGGAGGGAAAAATTAGCTTTATACTCAGAAAACTGAAAGCATTCTGTAGGACTGATTTCTGTCTTGCCTTTCATAGCTGGACTTTCACAGAAGTAGAGAAGTCTATCATTGTTCTGATCAACTTTAAAAATAATGTCAACAAAAATACAATAAATTTAAAAATATTATATTTTTGGTAATAAATGAAAAAATATGGCAAATAGCTGATCAACAAAACTGTGTGTATAATAGAAGCACTACTGTAAAAAATGTTAAAGATCATTACAAAGAACCCTAGTGAGTTTTGAAATTGTGGTTTTCTTTTCTATCAGTTCCTAAGCTGAAAAATACTAATGGAAACCATTTCATAATGCTAATAACTTGCAGTTTGCCCCAGCTGATTTTTTAAGTGAATTTATAGCTGCAGTAGTTTTAAATGTGTTTGTTCTAACATTTGTAGAAGTATTGTTGACATACAAAATAAGGCAAACAGTTTCATTATACAAAAGAACCATTGTAACAAATTGTCTTATGTTATTTTTACCCAATTCCTTCTTACTGTCCTCATTGTCATTCACCAGAGAAAATAAAAGCTCTTTCTAAACTCCCTGAACTGGGACATGAGTGTGCTGAATTAATGCCTGGGTTGCTCAGCACGTGCAGCTCCCCTACCATTGCTTGTGAATACATTTGTAATGATGGCTCCATAACGCAAATGAATCCAGCAGGAGATCTAGATTTCATGTATATAAAAAGTAAGGATAGCTATCAGGAGGAGCAATAAAGTTCTCAGAGTGTTATAATGAAGCTTCCTGAGTTTTTCAAGTATTTTCCTGGAGATTCAGCCTGTCACCTGTAACAGTATGTGAATTTCAGTGTTGTCAGTTTAATGCCCTGACTAAACCCATCATTTTAAGAACTCGTTAATATAACCAGCAAAGCAGAAAGTGCCTGGGGATTTCTTGTGGATTGCAGGGAATGAAACTGAGGGTAACCAAATTTAGTTTTATTCAGTGGTAAATGTAGTATGTTTATTTAGCAAAAATATTTTTCTGTATTTAGCGAGAATCTCTTTCTGTATTTAGTAACTTTTGCTAGTAATATAATGAATTTTTGTGCTGACTACTCCCAAGAGAGCAGTTTGTGGACAAATTCAGTATGCAAATACATGCTTACCTCAGCCTTTGCTTTGCATTTTTCCATCAGGAATAGAATTACCTTTGGATTTCTTTGTTAGCTTTGGTCAAGAGTAAGATTTGGCTCATTTTCTACAGCCTTTGAAGGCAGCACATTGATTTCAACTAAATTATTGCCTCTTTGATGACAGACTCCTGCAGTATTTAAGAAAGTGAGTGCTTCTGTGCAGCCTCCTACTCGCCTGCCTGATATCAGACAGTAATAACTCTTCAAGAGAGTATTGGTACAGAATTCAGTGATTGTTAATCGCTGGATTTTACACCCAGACCAGTTGTACTCCAAATTTTCCCCCATTATTTGAAAAATTGATAGTTCCATGCAGGAAAGTTTAAATGGTATTAACTAAATGGTATTAAAAAGTTTAAATGGTATTAAAAGTTCAATTGGTATTAACTACTACTGTCAAGAAAAAAAAATTTTGCTAAATAAAGGAATGAGACCTTTCTTCAGTTGTACTCATTGCAAAAATGTTAATGTCTTTAGAAGCTGTTTCATAGTAGTAGCCAACAACATTTTAACAAAGCTGTTTCCAAGTGAGGAAAATGCAGTAGTTCTGTTTATTTTAGTTGTTTGGGGTATTTTTAAATTAGAAATTAAATTAGAATTTTAATTAGAAATTACTGAGATTCAGTGGACAGTCAAGAGTTTATTCCTGAGCTGTAACCACATCTGTTTAATTGCAGCCCACATTTAAATTCCCTAGCCAAGACATTTTAAAGAATGTGCTATGAGCATCAAAATACCAGGAGTTTACTTTTGGATTGATTTATATCTTGGTGTGGTGAAAAATAACTGTGAAAGCATGGTATTAGATAGCCTTTCTTTGGCTATTCTCTTTCTGAGTTAACATTTGCAAATAAAGCATTTTCGTACAGGAGACTAATGTCCCCAGTCAAACAAGAAATTATGTTTATACATCAATTAATAGAAACGTTTATTAATTATGGTGTCTTTATATTCTGCTACTACCCATGTCTGCCAACTGTTTTAGCTGTGAATGATTTCACATGTAGAGTAGGCCTAGCTATGATTTTTAAAACATTTCAAGAAGTTTGATCTAATTACAGAGTTCTGAATCGAAAATTTCCTTCAGGTAATTTTTATAAACCATCTAAAGAAATTCATTCAGAAAAGGGATTGTTTCACAAACAAAAAGCTGAATTAATAACCAGGCATTCCTACCTTCCCCAACTGAAGGCTACAAACAGGCCAATGTTGTGATTTTGCACAAGTCCCTGGCTGATGACTTTGAGAAGTTCTGCCGTGCGAACGATGGAGCCCTGCCACTGCTGTACAGGAGTCAACCAGGTGACTGGAAATGTCCTTCCCTGAGCAGTGATTCTGATATCAGGTAACTACACAGCAGCCCTGCTGGCCAATGTTCTGAAGTGAATGCTGGTGGTGATTAGGAGGATGTGGGGAAACAGCCTGGTTACACTGATGAATATTTTAAACAACATTCTTTTCTCGGAGTTACACCTTTGAGTGAAAACCGTGTATAACAGCCTGATTGTCATCTTCTTGAGCCACGTGTTATGATAATTGTCAGTATTACAAGTATTTATCTAACCCAAAGGTGAAATTTTGTGTAGTTTTTAAATATTTTGCAGTCTGAGCCTGCAGAATTCAATAATATGATTTTATATTTGTTTTGTTTACTAGAAACATGGCCATGGTGTCTGCATGACACTTGTAGCGTCTCTGAAAATTGAAAGATGTACTTATGTCTTAAACACTAAAAACAAGGTTTAAACCAGCTATTTGAAAGCCTGAGCCTTTAACTATAAAACCTAAAAAAATCTCAAACTCTAACATTCTGTCTGCCAGCTTGGTTTTGTGCAGAATAATACGTTCTGGGGGTTTTGCCTGTGTCTGTTTCATAATTAGTCAGAAAGAAAAAAAAAATATGAAGTAGGCTGTATCGCGTGGTTTCACACTGGGTTTATGTCAATTCAACCAATTCACCTTAATTTCAAAAAGTGTGACAAAGCTGTGATAACTTCTTATTTCACTAGAACTGACTGCCTTCAGTACAGAAGATATGAGCATGGAGCTTGTACTGGATCACTGAAAAGCCTTAAGGAATATTCTGAGCAGCTCAAGGACATGGTGACTTTTTATTTAGGCTGCAGCTTCTCTTTTGAAAAAGCAATCCAAAATGCTGGCATTCCTATCAGAAACATTGAGCAAAAATGTAATGTAAGCATGTACAAAGTAAGTATATGCTCATGCACACAATCTTTGCTGTAATTTTGCCTGTGAGTTTTTGCCTATATTCACATTAGGTGCATATACCCGTTGTTCAAATCAGAACCTTTTTTTCTCTACCTACGTAGTAACTTGTGTGGTAGTGCTGAGCACATGAAAATACAGGGTAAAATATTCCCAGTCCCAGCTGGTGTAAGGCCAATCTCCTTTTTTATTCATTTTTCGTGACAAAGCTTTCCCCATTTCCTGTGGCAGCCATTTCATGGCGATTCTGCTCTGGTTTGCCCTCTCTGTTTCACCCAATGATCCATGCACTGTTCTGACCATGTCTTTACATGTGCCCTGCTCTCCATACCAGCTCCTCCTTGCAGTTAGAATATTCCCTTTAAAAACCATGAAATAACAGTTTCTTCTGTGTGACAGCACATTCTGGATTTTTCCTGTGACAGTAGAGCCTTTAAACTGCGTGTTTACGACAAACCCAGGCCTCTGGGCCAGATGTTCCCAAAGACTTGAGGTGTCTACCATAGCACTGAAAATTATGACTGTGCTCAAAAAGTTTGTGGTTTACATTTTAATGGTAACAGAAGTCTTAGAATAATTCTTGCTCCAGTAAATAAACCCCTTAATCCTAAGAACATTGAAGTAGGCATCTGCATGCCTTTTTCATTTAGTTCAGATGCTGTGCTACTGGAGAAAGGTTGTTTTCAGTGTTATCATTACACAATCTGTGCTATGCTCCTGGTCAAAATGAAGGTGCAAGTGCATCTCATGAGTCTTTCTACCAAGAAAAAAAATACAGCTATGTGTCTGCTTCTAGCATTTCAGAATTAGGAAAATTTAATAGTTTATAGCACATTGTGCAGTTCTTCACAGCATAGTGTGTTTCTTCAGTGACAGGTCTGATTATTATTATCATTATCAAGGCTCTAAATGAACGTTTTCTAGACAGCTCTAGCTCTCTGGATGTTTTGTTTATGTTCAACTGCAACTCAGATAGCTGACATTTTTTCCTAAAAAGCTGACCTGCTTTATTTCTAAATAGAAAAGGTGTCTCAGCCTCCCAGTTGGTGAGGATGATGAATTCCACAGAGCCTTTGTAGAGGCACGGAAGGTTTGTATGTATGGAGCTGCCATGCAGCTTCTGTACAATTGAGTTCTG
This sequence comes from Bombycilla garrulus, assembly GCA_013400315.1. Classification (NCBI taxonomy): domain Eukaryota; kingdom Metazoa; phylum Chordata; class Aves; order Passeriformes; family Bombycillidae; genus Bombycilla; species Bombycilla garrulus. The sequence goes on from VXBU01005724.1 coordinate 1,067,851, forward strand.
CCATCAGCAGCTGCTGACCCTGCTGTGTTACAGGGCACTGTGTTCAAGTACAGAGATTCACTCTGAGGAGATCTGGAGCTGTGCCATAGTTTTCTATTCACTTTTTCACTTTCTGCAGAGGGAACACATCATCATTTCCTGCCAACCTTCAACATACACCGAGCTCATCTTGCTGTGTGCACCGAAACAAGGAATGCATTAAGTTGAAAATTTTAGTGATCTATATTATGGAGCTAAATTATGGAATCTTAAAGGAAAAACATACAGGATCCTAAGATTTTTTTTATCAAAAGGACTTAAAATGAACATTAGAATGCAGCCTTTCTAAACTCAAGTACAGCACAAAGATTTGGATTGATTTATTCTAACATTTTAGAAGCGCTATTCAATATTCCTGCTAACACTGGATTCTTTTGAACTTCCAGACATCTGTGCCTTGCCACAGCATTTCTACGTTTCACTGCAACCTGGTAGTCACAATGAGACCTATTCCTGAAAGCAAGTTGGGAGCAGCTGTGCTAGCAACTTCTGAATTGAGAGAGGCCCATGGAGCACCAATTCACATAGGTGACCCTGGTCAGTGCTTTTCATTTCTCATCCTGCGTGCACCTGACTGTGCGTACAAGTGAAGGGGGAAGGTATGGGAAGTGCTAGGACTGAAATACCTGCACCACTAAACCTGTTTTAATCCTTTTTAACAGTCACAGACCTGAATATAAAAGGAAGAAGGAAGGAAGAAAAAAAAAAAAAAGGTTTTGAGTGGAGCTGAACACACAGAATTCTTAGATAAAAGATAGTTGTCAGATGTAGATAAGTTATCTGGCAGGGGTGGTTTTGGTAAAAAGTGTAATCACATTTTCCTCAAATGTGTGCAGTTTCAGTTATATGTGAATACTTTCTTGCTGTCAGAGATTCCAGTGACAGGATAGCAATGACTGACAGCATGGGGAGAAGTATGTGTGGATGCATTTTGTGTCTTACTGCTTGAATGTGAAAGTAAATACTGCATTATTTTTAAAAGTATTGAAAGCGTATAATGAGCACAACACTTAAGACAAAATGAATAGAAATATGACAAGATTTTTTTTAAATCTAGTTTGAACAAAAGTGAAAAAAATAAGACAGGAGGCTGTTTGAAAAAAAACCAAAACCAAACAAATACCTGTAATATGAAGATAGATTGCAATAATTTCAATAATTTCCCCCCACTGTCAGACCTGTGGTAATCATGGGCAATGTACACAGAAGGATGACATTGCAAGGTGGGAGATGTCACGGGTTAACACAGCACTCCAGTAATGTACTGGAGTGACATATCTGAGCATTTAAGCCTGACAAACTAGTAATAAGTCATTACAAAAGAGTAAATTATCATATACAGATTATATAAATTAATTTCAGGAAAAAAGAGTGGTATATTAAAGCATCTGAAGAATTTAAAACCAAGGGAAGATAGCAAGTGCTTAGAATGACCCAGATTATTACAAGTAGATGTCAGAATAAAACAAAAGACAATTTAGTGAAAGGCAGCTACGAGTGAGTATTTATCTAAGACAGAGAGGAAAAGAGATTGATCATTTCTCTAGCTAAAGAATGTAGGAAGCTAACACAGTGGAAAATGTGTTCTAGAAAGAACTCCTTTTACATTGCAATCATTTATTCTTGTTTGCCAGTGCTACAAATAGAATTCTTCTGTTGATCCAGAAGATTTATGTTATCTTGGAACTCCACCATAGATGTCTAACTTGCATTTTGTTGCAGAAATTAGGTAAATACATTTTCACTGGTGTTATCAAGTACAAACAAAGGGAAATCAGGCGAGCTCAGGTTCTGAGGGTCTGCACTCAAAGGCAAACTAAATGTTGCACCTTGTGGGACGTGACACTCTTAACTCAGTGTCACTGAATGATGTTTGGGGTCCAGCCCCCCAGCTTTGCACTATTACTGCTTAATTAGAATCTCTCATGATTTCATTTTTGATCAATTCCAGGTCTGCTGGGAATACAAGATCTTTCTAAACCAGACTATGGAGATCCAGTTCACCTTCACCCTGGTGATATTCCAGTGTTTTGGGCCTGTGGAGTAACAGGAGTAGAAGCAATTATCAACTGCAGTATGTGCTGCTTAGAGACTCTTTTTAAAAAATCCCTCCATTTCTTTTCTCTCTCCCTGTTTGTTTTTTTTCTTTTGTTGGGTTTTTTTCTCTTTGTTTTGTTTTGGTTTTTTGGTTTTTTTTTTGGTTTTCTTTTTTTTTTAAAGGAGACAGAATTGTCTGATTAGCAGGCTTGATTTTAGGGTAAAATAAAAAACACCCCAAACAACAAAACAGCCTTTGGCAGGAGAGTTTTTGTCGTGAAATACAGGTCTACTTTAAAGAAAATTCTTACTGAAATTTCACCACCTTTGTGTACTTTAAACGTTCAAATCTACAGCTCTAGCAACATCAAAACATCTTTTCAAGCATTATAAAAACCAAGAAGTTTAAAGGCATGAATTTTTAAGCTACTTCCTTTTAAAATATTATGTTGTACTACATTGAAGTAAAGCAATAATAAAGGAAAAATAAAAAGAAAAAAAAACAAGAAAAAAAGAGAAGCCAGAAATCTTTCCAAAATGTTGTCAAGAGCTAGCAAATTGATTGACATGGGAAAGGGTTCTTAAGTGTCTCATGGAGAATGTTGAGCTTTTAGTTTTCTCTAAAATTAAGTAAATGTGACACACTTTACATAAATGAAACTTTTTCTTCTGCACAGTTTCTGCACGCTGTGCAGTCATTTATGCAGGCAAGAGCACAAAGGGCAAGAAAATGCAACAAAACCATAGTAACAGTATATATAATAATACTGTTAACACTGTTATTATAACAGTGTGGAATGAAAATCTGTATTTTCATTCTTACTGAAAAAGAAGCTTAATAATCATAACCAATATATTTGGGAGAACCCTGGGAGGTCATCTGCTTTGTCCTTCTCTCCTGGCAGGATCCTTCTGGTTTCTTACAGATGTTTATCTGAAATTCTCTCAACACCTGTTCTAATATGTTCAGCTCCAAGAGGAGTCTTCTTTCTCTTTCTTACATACAATCTCTTTTCTCCAAACCCATGTCCCAAATCCATGCTGAAAATCCTGCTCTTTCCTGGATTCTTCAGCAAACTTATTCATCTTCCTCATGCACCCTTGTTGTAGGGAAATGAGAAAAAAATTGCCAATGTCTCTCCAATCTGTCACACAAGTGGCTGTGTATCCTGCCCTTGCCTGGAGCAGACTTTTGCATTTTCTGTATTAATAGCAGTTGTCATTAGTGCATTTCAGGAATTTTTTGATAGTTTTTATTTTGCTGTGCTACTTTCTCAGCCAGGAAGTTTAAAATCTGCCACAGCACCATTACCCATACTTTAGATGAATCTGCTAGCTTGTCACAGAAAACTGTCTGCTCGCAGGGTTTGGTGAGCTATAGTAAACCTCAACAACTGTGTTCCTCAAATGATTTAAATTGCTAGCCAGAGTCCCAGGAGATGTAGCTCAAACCAAGCACATATGGACTTCGTAAAGAAATATCTTATCTGTTTTCACCCTCTTAACAAAGAAAGTTTTGCCTGTTTAAGTATACCAGTTATGATTTACCTAACAACATGCCAATTTTACCAAGTCAAGTATTACCTAGATTTGGACTTCTGGAGTCAGTATAAAGGCAGGAAATACTTTCAGCTTAGGGGGGTACTGCGCCGTCAGGTCTAACGCTTATTTTTCTCCAGGGTTTTAGAGGCTACTTGCATTTCCTTTGCTAATGCTTACTGGTCCACTTTGTTATTACTCCTTGCCAGTTTAAATTGTTGTGATTTGACCCCAGCCAGCAGGACTGGGGAGAGAACTGGAAGGGTAGAAACTGGAAAACTCATGAGTTGAGATAAAGACATTTCCATAGGGAAAGCAAAAGCCATGCATGCGAACAGAGAAAAATAGGGAATGAATTTCCTGCTTCCCATGGGCAGGCAGGTGCTCAGCCATCTCCAGGAGAGCAGAGCCCCATCACAGGTCATGGTGACTGGGAAACACCATCACAACAGACGTTTTGGGAGGGTACCAGAGCTCCATTCTTAGCTTGCCTCAAGTTTAGACCAAAGGGGACATTGTGGAAAAAAACGTTCTCAACTACCCACATGAGCTTTTTAAAAGTGAAAACATTTTCAGATGTACATGTATACATTTCTTTCTCAAAGTGTATTAATTGCTCCCATGTAACTTAAAATATCACCTGTTTCTATAAGAGTCATCAGGCATGGACTCTGGTGTTATATTAAGTGGCTTTCTGAAATTTTATCATCCCTAGAATTTGTTACATTGCAATAATAAAATTTAAATGAATTTTTTTTCATTCATTTTAGGAGCTCCGTTGGCTTTCACTCATTCTCCTGGCTGCATGTTCATTACTGACCTAAAAAATGACAATGTCAGAGCCTCAGGAGGAGTCCCACAGGTCCACTGCATCTCTCGAGATCCTCTGCACTTCAGTATTGTGTCAGCACAAGCAGCCCAAAAGATAGAGACTCTAGAGACCCTAATTGGGATAGATCCAGGTATAAACAAACACTGCCTCTCCTAATGGATTTGTTATAGGGTAGATACCATCTATCCTGCCTTTTTAGATATTTTAAATTCAAGAACACAGTAAGAATCTGGAGGGGATTTTAAGAATTCTTTATGGAATACAGTGAGTTTCTATAACTAGGTCTTATATTTTCTGCTACTGTAGTTAATATCAGAGTCTGGCCAAAATAATTCATTGGTGGTAATGGAATATCTGATCTTGATGACTATATGCTCCCAAAGTACACAGAAGCAGACTGGAGAGTCCACAGGGAACAGGAACTGTTACTGACGGGAATAAGAACTGTTACTGAGTAAAACTGGAATTGGTATGTGAAGTACAGGGCACCTCAGCTTGCTGCTGACAGCTGCATGGGTATTCACTATGGAGTAAATAGCACATTTCTTTACATATATTCATGACTCCTGTGGTCCTAACAGAAATTCTAGTAGTAGCATGTGTTTTTCAAACACCACTTTCTCACAGGTGGAATTATGTTAATTTCTGCTGACATATCCATCCCCAAGGTGTTGTATGATGGACCAAAGTGACAGAAGGTTGTGTGGTGAGGCTGCCTGTGTGTGCAAGGAAGAGAGGGAAGCGAAGGCAAACTGAGTAGTGCAAGCATTCCTAAAATACACACTGAGTTAGTCCCCTCTGGCTGCTGTAAAGTCTGAGCTCAGTGTGCCATAAATTTTCTGAAATCCTCTGTAGGCAGTAGTGGAAAGCAGCTTACGCCCAGCACTCCCAAGCTCGGGTTTGGGCTGTGTGCATACATTTGGGTCTGTTTATTTTTACTCACAAGGCCTGTCCTTTCCCACTCTCTGGAGCTGGCTTGGCACCATGCCACACTCTGCAGAAATGCACGACCGAACTTAAAAGTTAGCTCATTTCATTGCTAAAGGAGAGTACAGTACTTTGTCTCAGTTAATATACCCCACTTCTTGGAGACTTGTATTCTGCTTATGTTCACTTTAAGCTTTCTGAACTTTTTTCCTCTGTCCATTATCTGTGTAGTCCCTGTGTGTTATTTGGGAGGAGCATAGGGAGAAGTGCCAGAGGGGAAATTGAGGACAAAAAGAGGAAAATGTTGGGGTGAGGGGAGCGAGAAGGATGAAGGCATGAGGAGATTGGAAAACAACAGTGAAGATTTACCTGTATAAGCCCATCATGGTAGTATTAATGGTTTTCTTGAGTGCTAGCAAATCAAAAGAACTGAGCTGTGAACTTTTTTCCAAGTGACGGGGAAGGAACTTGGGATAGGAAGTGTTTGAACAAGGAAAGCCATACACAGATGGTAGTGTTGCCTATTTAGGGACTGACCCATGAGAAGAGTCTTCTGTTAACATTCACCTGTTTCTCAAGGTCTGATAGTGTGGTCCTCAGCTACATGAAGCGTAACAAGAACTTCTTGTAGTCACCTGGATACCACTGTATTAACTGAGTTTATGAAATCCCCAGGTAACTTACAATGTCTCTGAAACCTCACTTCTGAGGTTAATCATTTCATTAAGTGAAATTTATTTGGGAATTAGCTCTTCCCAAAGGGGATGGAGTTAAATAGAGACAAAGGACCAACTTACACATCTGAAGTCTGCGTCATGTAAGGTCTGGGATGCTTGAGTTGCAGTCTAGCTGCACTAGCTAAACATGGCCTAGCAGGACTGTCAAAGGAGGACAGAGAGCCAGAGGAAGGGAAACAATATGCAATAAGCTTTCAGAAAAAATATTTACACTTATACCTAGAAATGCTCGGTATAATTTTCAAAAGCTGACATTCTTAACCTGGAAGCACAGCCCATTATCCTCATTACTCATATCCTACATCTTCTTAGCTTTCCTGAGGAAATTACCCCAATTCCTGCCTCGACCAGAGGTTTCTCTCTCTTTTTTTTTACCCATTTTTATGTCACTGAAACACGTACTTTAGTGCAGAGGGAAAGCTGAGGAGGGGAACGATGCCCTGAAGCCGTGTTTAACCCCCTGTCCCGTCCAGGAGAGCGAGGTATCGCACACCTGCGGCGGCAGGGCGAGCTGCTGGGGGCCTGCCTGGCGCTGTCCCACGCGGGCTCGGTGCTCATCACCACGGGATTCCCCACCCACGCCAGCCACCAGCCCCCCGAGGAGAACGACGGCCCCCCGGGAGCCCTCGCCATCGCAGCCGTGCTGCAGGCCCTGCAGAAACAGGTTTCCATAGTGACAGACCGGCGAGCCCTGGATCTGAACAGGAAGATCATTGCAGAAGCTGTTCAGCTAGGTAAGAGACAGGGGGTTCAGCTTTCAGCTTGCTAATTCCAGCCAAGGGCTGCTTCACTTTTAATCTGTCACTTAGTACAGGATTTTTTTTTTCCCCAGAGAATGAATCAGAATTCATCCTCTAAGCTGTGCTCATCATTGCTACAATGACATTTTGTTAACCTAGCTGGCATCAAGTTAATGTCTACATATCTGGGTACTGACTCTGGATGAGTTGCTTGTGATAAATTCTGGATGTCTGTTCTTACTCCTCTAGACCTGTTTTCTACCTCAAGGTCACATTTAACAGCATTTACATCTAAACACGTTTAAATCAAAGTAAGGATACAGAGAGCTCATCAAGAACTGTGTAAAGATACTGAAGTCTTACTGTTCTAGCAATTTTGCTTTCTTTTTTTTAAAAAAGTTACTCAAAGATACATTAAAAAAAAAAAGTATGTAGTATCTGAATTTCATTTTGATTTCCTGTAGGAATCTTGAAGAAACCCATCCCTCTACTGAGTTATCAAAGGGAAAATGCTGATTCAGCTTTAATGTTTTTGTGTGAGAATGGGAATCCTGAAAGACCTAGGTATGTGTATTCACTTTTTGAGAATGGCTCACACCTCTACTGTGCAAAATGATAATAAAAATAAGGACCATGGTCTAAGAAGGCACAATGGCTGCAAGTAAATCCTTAAGACTTTGAATGCACAGAAGAAACTTTGAAGACAAACACTGTTATTGGAGCATTCACAGAGCACAGAATTCCACATTATTCTGCAATTATGCACTGGAGTACAAAAAAGAAACAATTCTTCATATATCAATTGTTCTTTTCCTTTAAAAAACTTCTAAAATATTTTCAGCTGTTATTCTATAAATATGTATACACACACTATATATTATTTTACCAATTTTTAAATCAGTGAGAAGATCAAATATCAAAGTCAGTGAAAGAGCTAAGAAAAGAGCTGTGGAAAGTGTGCATTTTCTGGAGCTTTAGCTCTAGTCTGACAGCCAGGGGATCTGATCTGACTTAATAAAATGTCATGTGTTTGTGATGGTGTCATTAGGGTCAATGCACTGGAGAATTTGCTAAGGAGCTGTATGCCCGTTTCATTACTTAGCATGCAACTTAAATTTCCTTGATGTAGGCATATATTGCTCATTTTTATTGATCTTTCCTTGCAAGGTGTTTTAATGTAGTTGCCCCCAGTTTGCATTCTTTAATAAAAAGGTCTTTCACCCTGATATTTGCTTCATTAACTTATTGAATTCCCACTTCTTTCCACAGGTTTATGTGTACTGTAATAGTATGCAGGATACTGTCTTCATTTTTCATGTGTTGCTTTAAAAATGTCTTTTACAGCTATGCTTAATAAAAGTACAGGCAGATTCTATTTGAATTGGTCCCTTAGTTCCAAAAAGCTGAAGTAAGTATTTTTTTAAAGTAGGCAACTAACCTCCTAAAGGTCACTGTAGAACATTAAATAATGCAGCAGAATTAGTAACCTCTTGACAGTGAAATCAGAGAAACAGAGGCAAAATAACTTAATTCTAACTGCAGTGGCAGAACTGAGTACTATAGTTCTACTTAAAATGTAGAACAGCTGCACTGCATCTGCCTATTTTCATAACCAGCAAAACAGCCATAGACTTAAAAAATAAATCCCCCAAATGTAAAGACCCAAACCCAAACATTGCCTAACCCCAAACAGAAGAGTATTTGCCAAGCAATGTACTTTAAGCAGAGAATGTATTTGCACTAACAGGGATTTAGATGATCATTAATTTTCACTTTTTGTTTTCTTGGAATGCACTTACAGAAACCGATATTTTACAAGATACTGTCTGCTTTAACATGAAACAGAGCCAGGCAGGATGGCTGACCCAAAGGATTGCTGGCTAGGAGGGCTGCAGCAACTTCTGCATTTCTTCGTAGCAAATGTGGTTTGGGGGAGCTGCACTATAGCTATTAAAAAAAACCAAACTGAACTAACCTTTGAAAAAATCCCATAGACAACTACATTCAGAAATTACAAAACAGTATCCAAGATTTACCTTGAAACAGTATCAAAGTTTTACCTTGAATCCCAAGTTGTCCAAAAGTAGAACCAAGGCACAAGCAGCCAACAGAAGAATTTTTCCTGTTAAAATCACAGCTCTGACTTCTCCCCTCTGTTTTTTCACTCACCTCTAACCAGATTTGATCACCTGGTAGCAATAGAGCGTGCTGGGATGGCTGCTGATGGCAATTATTACAATGCCAGGAAAGTTAACATTAAACATCTCGTGGATCCCATAGATGAACTCTTCATAGCTGCACAAACCATTCCAGGAATCACCACAACGGGTAAGCGTGAGTCTGTGTGACATCCTCAGGAGCAGGAGAAGCACAGGGCAGGAGCTCTTGCTGGTAATGAAGGGCAGGAGCCACGTGCTGAGTGGCTGCTTTCAGGCCACAGCTGTTTGTTGTGATTGGCTTTGAAGACACAGCTGCTGGAGAAAAACTACAAATTTCTATTGAAGGGTTGGCACAGCCCCACCCCCCCCCCCCAAAAAAAAAAAAAAAGCACCAAAAAACCCACGGATTTTATTTCAAAGTTATTTAAGGACAAAAAAAGCAAAAAATCAAGCCTAGATTTATTACTTATACATAAGTCTATGTACATACACTCAAAGTGGAATTTTTCTCCTGTATTTTTTGTGTTGAAAGCAACATAGAACATAAATGGTTATTGGATGGTAACATTACTTATTAAAGTATTGGTTTTATGATTGTTACACCTAAGTTACATTCTAAGTCTGGACAGAATCTTGGTTTATATTGTATTTAGCAGTGCATTCCTTTAAGCAGGGATTACATATTTGCATCTATTAAAATAATGCCTTCTCCAACAAAATATGTGCATACAGGAAGAATCTTTAAAGGAATGTCTTGTCCTTCCCACCAAAACAACACTTTGCTAATACCTCTAATGAGGATGCTTTTGAGGATGTCAACATGCTGCTTCTCTCTTTAGGCAATAAACTTTTTAACCTTCAAAACTTATTTATAACTGATTTTATAAAAATATGCCATAGACTGTTGTACAGCATCCTCGTACAATCAAATGTTCCCTGCTGCCATGTGTGGCCCAAATGAGAGTTTTGGAGAGATAGAATCTCTGTAAATATTAAAATTAAATTAGAAAGAAGTACCCATGCCAGCCTGATTTCTGTCACATCAGAACACCATTTAGCTGTTTAGCTTTTCTCTTCATATAGTGCTGTGAACCTGCTCCTAAGTATTAGCAAAAGCATGGGAACTTTGGCTTCTCAGTTTTGTTGTTTTTCAAATGTTTCCACAGAATTTAGAGAGCTTCTGCAGAGATAGTGCATAATCTGATTTCGCTCTATTGGTATCACTTAAAAGCTGTGTGGCAGAGGACTTCACTGATATTTTTTTACTATTGTAAAGTTTGCAATACTCTGTATTTAGATTTAATTCAGTTTTTTTCCTATTCATAAGACTTACCTTCCAACATTCAAAAGGAAGCACTCTAGATGGCACTGTCTTGGCAATCTCAACAGAAGACAAAGATTGACTGAATAAGTATAGGAAAAGCTCTGGTTTGTAAAGATGTCTAGCAAATTGCCTCAGAGTTTATCTGCTGCTGTTAGTTTCAACCCTGTCCCTGATTTTAGGTTGTTCATACAAGAATTTGATCTCTCCAGCTCCTTACATAACATCACAACCTAATTCCTTTATTAAAAATACCCTAATCTCTTCAAGTATCTCCCACAGCAGCTCAAAGTATATTATTCATTCGCTGGAGTTTGGAATGTTCTGCCAGCTGAGCATTTCAATCTATTCAGCAGAATGTAGTTGGTTTCAAACATTCTCTGAATATTCAAATACACTGTGAAATGCCATTAATAAAAAATACCACAGGCTTGTGAAAAAGAAGAAAAGCAGTTATTCAGATTCATTATGTCTCAGTGCTCTGAACTTTCTCTAAAGAGATTCCTGCATAGAAAGTGGTTTAGCAGGTCAGAAGCTTCAAAGGACCATGAAGGGATCTGCTCTGGTCTCCCTTGGTGTTTGTGTACGTGGATATTCTGCTCTGGAGAACTAACTGAGTGTCTGTAGGAAATCAATGTAATTGTTTCTTACATGGTCTGTTACCTAGTTAACATGTCTTGTTTTACTTATCACACTAATTTTTTTGTGTCTGTTATTTTAATTGGGTAGCAATTTCTTGGGTTGGATGTTGGGTTTCTCGATGTGTTTCTGCAAAGTGTGGTGTAACTCAGCCACTGTGGCCTTTGTGTTTTGTCTCCCATTACTGATAGCAAGGTGCTGCTACTCATGAGGATAAATTTTTTTCTGGTGGGGCTGTCTTCAACTTTCTTCATGGTCAGTAGGAATTTGGAGGCATATGACTAGTTCCAAAATAAATGCAAATATTGTACACAATTAGGGTGGAGTACTGGAATAACCTTACAGGCTGGAATACCAGAAAGATCAAGTTTTCAGCCTACAGGAGTTCTTTATATAGTGTGCTCTGTGGCAAGAAGCTCTGTGTCAGTAGGTGGAGAGGGGAAATGTTAGAACATTTGTTACATGCTGATTAATTGCTGTCAAGTGTTGCACTTGAAACAAAACCTGTGTTGTTTTTTTTTTAAATCTGATGTGGTAGTTTGACCACAGACAAAGCATGAGCAATGCCTACGACTGTATGGGTACTGACATCCTAAAACCTCAGGGAGTGAGGAGAAGCCCTGAGGAATTCACAGAGTAAGAAGACGTGAAAGGCTGAGTTTGGAAGGGACTCATTTTCCACATAAGAACTGAAGTAAAAGTTTAAGAAATGTTACTGGAACCACATATTATTTTTTCAGCTGTCATACAATTGACATAGCTATATGTTATTTATATAGGAGCTAATTAAAAGCTTTCCAAAGCACTGCATGAAAAGAATGAGGTCACACATTTTCCTTTCATACAAAAGACTTTTAGCACAGAAGACTGATGTCTCCTGCATATTTCATGAATGTAGTTTCAGAAAACAATGTAGTTGGTGGGAACTTGCAAGGAAGATCCAGCAGAACAATTTTTCCTTTGCCTGGAAAGAAATTGGGCTTTTAGAAGAGGATTCATCTTGCCTATTTTCAGACATCTATATTTGAGATGTCTGCCTTGGGGTGAGATGAGCTGAATGTGTGAAGGGAGTGTTTCTTTCTGCTGACTTTAAAAGCAGTGTAGCTGACTGGCTCATGTGTGCATGGCTGCACTTGCACAGGTGAATTTCACTCTGGAGATCTATGGGAAAATACAGTTCTGGCAATATGTGGAGGAAGGAGAAAACAGATGGGACAGGAGACTTCTCAGCGGGGTGTTCTTTTCCTCCCAGTGTCCCACAAATGGGATCCATCCACAGCAACAAATCTCCTAATTGTGCAGCCATCCTGGTGACAGGACTCCTGCAAAGACAGGAAAAGCAAAGCAGGACTGGTAGAAATAGATCTGAGCAATGGATCTGTTTCAGGTAAAGAAACTGTTGCTTATCCTCATGGGACAGAATTCATCTTAGCCTTCTTAAAGAATATTAGGAGCAAAAATTTCACTATTGAGTATAAGAAAAGTCAGAACATTGTGTGTGATTCTTACAAAGCAGTAGAGCTTCCATATTTTTATATGAGGCTAGAAGCACCAGGATTCTATCAATACCTGTTTGAAAAGTACTGGCAATAAAGAGATGTTTGAAAGCACCTTTAGCTCCCAATGGTGAAATAAATGTGAGCAGATTATTAAAGCAGATATAAAAGAGTAGCTGTTCCATGGCAAATCCTTTTATGTAAGCTATGTGTCACTCAGTTATGCCCCACTTGACTGGATAGACTTAAGGAATCAAATAAAAAATTGCTGCTGAGAAATAACTTTCCATTTCACTTAAAGAACAAATTTGCTACAGACACATGAGATATTTATGCAGTTACTAAAAGTGTTAAACTTGCCAGTTTTCAGGGCTTGAAGTGTAAATTATAAATATTGTAATTTCTCTTCTGTAACACATGCTATGCATTAGAGCACAGTCACATTTCAAATTCAAATCTGATACATCGCAGTGAGGACTTGGAGCTCTTCACTGTTCTGTTTCACAGACATGGTCTGGGATTTTTCTGTAAAAACTTCAGATTGGAGAAGATGCCATTTAGAATAACATGAAAGAGAAATTTTAATTTCTGACTAAATAGTAATAATAATTTATTGATAATTATAAATAATAAATTATTTTAATATGGTTTTAATATATTGGTAAGAGACTAGAGGTACTATCCAGTAAACTGCTAGTTTGTATGTTACCCTCATCTCCAGATGACATCTGACAACTTTATGTCCCAAATATCAAGTTGCCTAGATATTTTCCTGAAATTGCATAGATTCTGCTGATTTCACTAAAATCACTAAGACAGGTACACAATATTTCTATCTGTGTGACAAAATCAAGGTCCCACATCCAGTATATAAGAAAAAAAAATAAAGACTAGCTGTTTTTTGGTAAGTGACTATGGGAAATGAAAACAGTAATAGTATTATACAGGGCTGGGCTCTTTGTGTACTGCTGTGCTGTTAGTGATCTGTGCCAAAGAGATGGGCAGTGCAGTCAGGCCTGCTTCTGCCCAAATCCTTATGTTTATTTATTTATTTATTTATTGCTTGTCTTTCTGGAACAATTGTTATTTCTATTCTGTTTTTTTTTTTTTAATTAAAGCTTGTAACAAGCTTTAGTTTTCTATGCTTGCTTTATCATAGAATTGTTGGCTGATTTCTCAGGTCGATTTGGGTTTAATTTTCTATTTTCTTTCTTTATTTGTGCTGATGTACTTGTGATAACACATTATGTAGGACACTCATGTAAGGCCTTCCATAAGCAAAGTTTACTGTCTTGATTCTGTCTGCAGTTCACAAGCACTTGACAATTTTTATTTCTTTAGCGTGCATGCGATGTACAGTGTACATTGCACATATAAACTTAGAGGTTGGCATGTAAGAGATTATGCTTTCAGCTATTTTGTTCACAGTCTTCCATTTTCAGGTGCTGTGGATGAAAAAGGATAAACTATCTCATATGGAGCTATGAACTATCAGAGCAACCTGGGGAACAAACTGGATATTTTCTGAAGGGTTTGTCAATTAAATGCTATGTTCATACTTACTTTGTCTTTTTCCCTTTTATAAAGGTATTGGCGATGGAGGAAATGAATTAGGAATGGGCAAAGTAAAAGATGCTGTGAAGAAGCACATAAAGAATGGAGATGTTATAGCTTGTGATGTTGAAGCTGATTTTACTGTCGTAGCTGGTAAGGATTTGTCTTTCCACGTAATTTTTATTGGCCCTTTCCGAGTCATCCTCAGCAAACTGATCTATCTCTGTATGAGTTAAGCCTGTTGGAGTTAAGCCTGCTGCTTTAGAAGAGCTGACTGAAAATTGTGAATGTTCCATGAGCAAACTGCACTTAATTGGAAATAGTTGGGCAAATCCTGAGTGTTCTTGAAAAATCACACATTATATAAAATCACAGAACCATAGAGTCTTAGAATGGTTTGGGTTGGAAGGGACCTTGAAGATGATCTAGTTCCTACTCCCCCTGCCATGGGCAGGAAACCTTTCTCTAGACCAGTGATGTTAATAAATAGTAATAAGGAAGACTGCAGAAGCCATCTGTGTGGGAATTAAAATGCCTGTACACATAAAACTTCTCAGTATAATTGATAAATTTCTGTTTAGAGTGTGCCCCTATCAGGCACAAATTAGTCATATTGCCCCTTTACAGAGAGATAAATTCTTTCAATAATCACTCAAGGACAAATGTACGCCCTTAATGTTCTTAACGTTCTCTATGTTCAACAAAAGTTGAATGTTATAATTTAAATTCTTTTTTACACCAGCATGAAATAAAATTCCCAGTGAGAGAGAGATGTTCAGCAAGGACCAGCTTGTGAACAGGATAGGCCATATTGTCCTTGGGCCAGGATTTCCTGTTCCTGTTCAGGGCTCTGTGACACACTCTGCACACTAAGCAGCCACTGTTATAAGTGCAGATGATATTATTGGCTTTTTGCAAGTGTTAAAATAAATTTTATATATATATATATATATATATGTAACGTCTGATAAAATGGTAATGTAAATAAAAAAGGGACAAGCAACTTTTTCTTCATGTAACTCATTTAAGGAGTGGTAAAAGATAAACAAGAAAATTCCTTGCATTCTTGGATCATCCTATCTAGATAGGATGAAAAACTCCAGGACCTCTGGTATGGATCACCCTGATCACGAATGAGACAAGAAGAGGAATAACAGGAATAACAAATANTTAAACCTTTTACATTTTCCCAGGAGAGTGAACTTTGTTTTTCCTAGCGTTGTGCAGTGTGGTCTCACAGGGCTGCTCTTTGCAGGGGTGTCCAACTGGGGAGGCTACGCCCTGGCCTGTGCCCTGCACGTGCTGCGCCGCTGCCCGGCCCACGAGCGCTACCTGCGCAGAGCGCTGGGCTGGCCCTGCACGCCGCCCGCAGCACTGCCCTCCGTGCACAAGGTAAGGCCTGGCCACCTGGGCTCTGCCAGGGCTCCTGGTGGGGACAGGGACATGGCCACTGGCTGCTGGATCCTGGGCACCAGGGCTCCTGCTGGGGACAGGGACATGGCCAATGGCTGCTGGATCCTGGGCACCAGGGCTCCTGCTGGGGACAGGGACATGGCCAATGGCTGCTGGATCCTGGGCACCAGGGCTCCTGCTGGGGACAGGGACATGGCCAATGGCTGCTGGATCCTGGGCACCAGGGCTCCTGCTGGGGACAGGGACATGGCCAATGGCTGCTGGATCCTGGGCACCAGGGCTCCTGCTGGGGACAGGGACATGGCCAATGGCTGCTGGATCCTGGGCACCAGGGCTCCTGCTGGGGACAGGGACATGGCCAATGGCTGCTGGATCCTGGGCACCAGGGCTCCTGCTGGGGACAGGGACATGGCCAATGGCTGCTGGATCCTGGGCACCAGGGCTCCTGCTGGGGACAGGGACATGGCCAATGGCTGCTGGATCCTGGGCACCAGGGCTCCTGCTGGGGACAGGGACATGGCCAATGGCTGCTGGATCCTGGGCACCAGGGCTCCTGCTGGGGACAGGGACATGGCCAATGGCTGCTGGATCCTGGGCACCAGGGCTCCTGCTGGGGACAGGGACATGGCCAATGGCTGCTGGATCCTGGGCACCAGGGCTCCTGCTGGGGACAGGGACATGGCCAATGGCTGCTGGATCCTGGGCACCAGGGCTCCTGCTGGGGACAGGGACATGGCCAATGGCTGCTGGATCCTGGGCACCAGGGCTCCTGCTGGGGACAGGGACATGGCCAATGGCTGCTGGATCCTGGGCACCAGGGCTCCTGCTGGGGACAGGGACATGGCCAATGGCTGCTGGATCCTGGGCACCAGGGCTCCTGCTGGGGACAGGGACATGGCCAATGGCTGCTGGATCCTGGGCACCAGGGCTCCTGCTGGGGACAGGGACATGGCCAATGGCTGCTGGATCCTGGGCACCAGGGCTCCTGCTGGGGACAGGGACATGGCCAATGGCTGCTGGATCCTGCCCCCTCCAGTTCAGTACCTCACCTTCTCAAGGTCTTTGGGCCCTTCTGGAGATTCCTTGTGAAGCAGTAGTCACTCTGTCCTTCTACTTTGTTTCCCACAAGGGATTCAAGACAGGTTGCAAATAAGAATCCTCCAATATGAATGTGTTCATGTCTTGTAGCTGCAAGCAGAAAACAGTGCTACCATTTTATGGGCAATGCAAGACATCCTTATATTGAGATACTGGTTAATTTAAATAGATTTAAATTCCGTTTGCTTCCTTAGCATCATTCATGATTTTATAACTGCCAGTCCTAGTGTCCTTTACATGTCTACTTCCAAAATCAAAAGTCACAATTCTTATGCAGTAACCACTCCATACTTTTGATCTTTGTACCTTACTTCTGATTTTCCACCTTTCCTAGCTTGCTGGCACTTTTCTACAATTAATTTTTAATGTTTCTAAATTAAAGTTGGAGAAAAACTTGTACATGAATATTTTTAAAAGTGTTTTGACTAATGCAGCTCTACACAGTGTGATATTCTGGGAATGCAAAGGTTTCAGACTGAGAAAAAGGAAAATAACTGAGAGGGGTGAGAAATGACTGTGATCTGTGCTCATCCTGCTAAGCACGTGCCTCTATTTTTAACTTGGCAGTGGTTAAAAAAAAAAATCTGTCTATATATATACACACACACACACACTTAATGATTAAATAAGGTTTGTTCCACAACTTTGCAACAAATTAGAAACTTAAAAATTCAGCTTTTTTAGCAGAGTACCTTTCCAGAGATTTGGATAAACCCATTAAGTGTGAAACCTCCAACAGTGCTAAGCAAAATGCAATCCATCTACCATAGCTACTGCGCGAAACAAAGAAATTTTTCTCTTGAGAGGACATTCTGCATGAAATTGCAAAAAAGCACCTTTCAAGTATTTTAGAGTAGATCTCACTAATTTTTTTTAAATTCTTGCTATCTTAGTTTTTATCTAAAGATCATAAAACTGAAACTGATTACAACACTCGGCATGGCCATATAGCTTAACAAAGCTTATATGGCCCTTTTCTGCACAGTCTTTTTATAAAATAGATTAACTACTTTTCAGTTTTCAATGTTTTTTCCAGTTGCATCTACTAGTTTTTGACCTTTAAATTAATACATCCTAAAATGACTATGATCAAAATTCCTGGTAATGAGATACTGTAATTAAATGTTACATTGTGTACAGGAAAACCTTGTTTTTGTTTTACTAAGCTATACAGCTGGGAATATTAATGATCCAATAATGGGCTACTGAAAGTGCAATACTAAAACCTATTGAGATAAAATTAATGGAAACAGTTTTGTGGAGGAGAGAAATGACAAAATGTCTGACAAGAAAATATGACATCTTTAATTATAAATCACACAATAATGAACAGTGCAAAAGATTGAATACATTAGTGTTCACAAACTCCATTAGTATAAAAAATCAGACCATTTACGTTTATATGGCTACTTTCTGCAAAATTCAGCTTCATTTAATGCTACAATAATTACCCTAGTGAGATAAAGAGCAACACCACACAGATCCATCTTGGTGTTTAAATTTGTGATTGTAATTGGAAATAGGACATTTGAAGGAGTCCCTTAGCACAGACAGCTTTCTTATAATGTGCTTTATTTTTCTTCAAAAAGTGCATTTCCATGAATGCTGTAGGTCATAATTACCAAGTGAAGACTTCCCCTGAAACACCAACATTATTTCCCTGCAGGTTGGTGTCTGAGCAGTGTCAGGACTGCACTGCCAAACCCCACGAGTGCAGAGCTCTCCCTTCCCACTGACGAGCAAGCTAAGATTGTTCTGAGCTCAGGGATGAGCTTTGCACACATCTTACAGAGATGCTGCAGAGCATCTGTTCTGTGCTGAGAACTGCAGGAGCAGGAAACAGCTGCACCCAAACACTCTGTGCTCACCTTTACCTTCGCTGAGAATTTCATCATGGTGTTGGCTTGGTTTGTCAGATGTTCGCAGTACTTTTACGCCAAAGTGACTGTAATGAAATTAATTTATTCATACATATCCACATGTAGCTAATATTAAACACCCTACAGTCAACTCTGCATTTCATTGCATCTCACAAACAGGTTAATATATCAAGCATTTGTTCTTTTACTGAACTCTTATTAATGTCAACATATTAACTGTAGAGTATTTCTTTCTAAATTATAACCTATAAGAATATGAATTATATTATAAATATATAAAGGTGTGAGATATTTTTATTGTGCTTCATAAGCACAAATTTGAATAAAGCACAAACTAATGATATATTTTTCTGTTAATCTGATTAATTTTTCCAGTTACCCCACTCACAACATAATTATTTACCAAAGAGAGAACTGTGGTCAAATTGCAGCACTGTACAGCTAAGGAAGTGCTATATATTGAATTTGCTTATTGCAAAAGGAAACAGGAGCATTTGGTTTAGGCCAGGGTTTATCAGGCTCAGTTATGTAGTATTAAGCAAGCAAACTTCTTTGCCTCATATAAGCAGATGAGAGAGCTTTGATATGTAAATATGTAGCACAAATTGTTCATATTAGAGATTACATTTTGTGTATCCAATTAAGGTTCTCTTTTGTGGCAGGAGAGATCTCCTTTGCCCCTTTACATTTAGATACTCAGTGCTAAGAGAAACCTCTGTTGTGCACAAAGATCAGTTGTATATATTTGCATTTCTGTATATGATCTTTCATATGATATAAACTTATGGTTATTTATAATTTTATAAATTATAAAGTAGCAAATTTTATGCCACTAATGTATCCAGATAATTCCCTTAAATAGCTGTGTCACTGCTGACACTGCGTAGCTATGCATATTTTTCCTTCAGCAGAAAACCAAAGCCTCATTTAATTTTGCTGCAGCTAAGAATTAGGATGTTTTACCAGGAAATAAAAGACAGATCTTTAGAACTGCATTCAGAGAGCAGGTTACAGAATTAAACTGAATTGATCATGCAGGGCATGCTTTGCTTCAGTCAGAAATGATTATATTTTGGCCATGTACTGTACTAGGTAAAATACAACCATATTGTGTCTCAATTCAGATCTACAGCTACTGCATTCCTTGTGGTTTAGGAGTGTCCCTAGAAAAAGTCCTAACATTTGATAAGAGAAAATTAGATATTTTAGTGTTATAATTTTTTTTTATCATTCATTTGTGCCAGGAGGCAAAGAACTTTGCTAGAAGTTATTGTGTGGTAATGTCAAACAAGAAGCGTTAAAACCTGAAGAACTCTTTGTCAAGGACACTGGTAGGATTGTTGCAGTAGCAATTTCCATGGAAATGGAAATGGCACAGTACACAAAGACCACAAAGGGCATTCCTAGTAAAGAAAGGGAGAAAATGATAGATAGGTGAGTGTTTCAAGGTTTTTATAACCTATGCCAGGGCTGGCATAGAGCAAGCTAAAAAGTGACTAGGGTTTTAGTTTTCTTAGATTTTATCTAAGGAATAAAATCTCACTCTAGTAAATGCTAAAAAATCAGTAAGTTTTACCATGTACATTTCATGACAAATGAAAAGCAGAGCAGTTTATGCCAGACATACATCCACCAGATCTTCAAATGTTACTGTTCCCTCTGTTTTTTTCAGAGCCCGTTTTATCCCATCTTTTCATCCCACAATGTTAATTGGCCCATAGCTCACAAAAAAGGATTTTGTTCCCTCTGTGTACTTTTACAGCTCAACTTGGAACACACTTTGTTATCTGCTTATATTAGTTAAGCAAGAAAATAACTGTAGTTCTAAACAAAGCTTATGCTAGTTCAGAGCATGCCAAGGAAGCACAATTTCCGAGGTTGTTTTCTCCCCACTCCTTCCCTAAGCGACCAGAATTCTCATAAAATCAATAATGAAAAGGGAAGAGAGGGCCAAAGGCACAGAGAGACCAGTGAAGCTGCAGGAAAGGAAAGTGAGTGTGCAGCCCATCCAGGTGCTCTCTGTAACTCTTTTTTCTGGTGCATCCTCTTTCCCTTCTGTTCTTTTTCTATAAAAATGCAGCTGCAGCCAGCTGTCTTGCTGGGGAAACCACAGATGTATTTTTGAGATACTTCGGGTGGAGGTTCCTCTGATTCTGCTTTGTTCAATATAGGAATTTGAAACCAGGCAAAAAATTATGTTTCTGAATCAACACTGATGTTATGAGGCAGTGTGGAGAAAAATAATATTCAGTGATTAAATAGCAGTCAAGATTATAAACCATCTGCCACTCCCTGAGCTCCAGATGCCAAACATATTCTTTGGGACAAGACAATATTTGCAAGTTGATGGCAAAACAAACATGGAGGAAATGGCCAATCTCTCCCCGAATTAAAATAAAGATCTTGATGACTCTTCTTGTCAGATTCAGAATTTTAATTATACTCTGTTTCATTGTTTTTCTAGGAAGAAAAGCTCCTTAGAGCACTTGTGCAGCTCGGGGTGCGCAGTGGCAAAACTGCCAGTCTGGAGATGGAGGTGGATGGGCTGCCCTTCTACGACACCCACTCACTTATGATTGAAAAGCTGCTGCAGGAAGCTCAGCAGTGACTGCCCAAGGATTTCTGCATCAGACCTGCTCCCATGCCATCTCCTTATTCTTCCAAGACCTGCTCCCATGCCATCTCCTTATTCTTGAGGCACTCATGAGGTGTAAAAGATCATAAAAAGATGACTTTCCACCTCTGGTGTCTTGAGCACACACAGCTTTTCATTGCTATCCTTACATCTCTGTGAAAGAAGAAGATATCATCCACTTGGTCTATCTTTCTTTTCTGTAATTTTATAATGGAAAATGAATATTAAATGATATTCTGGCTTTTACAAAGAAAGCATGAAATTACAATGAGATATTATTGCACTGCTGTTCTTGTTTTACTAACCTCATAACTGCAACAGGAAGTAACTCCCGTAGCAACTTGGATTTAAAAATACTTGTGAGGAAAAGAGTGACAGTTGAGAGGGAAGATTCAAAAGAAAACTGCAGTATTACAGTAGTGAGAGCTCCACTGCACACCTCCTGCAGCCCCTCTAACACCGTGTTCTTCTGGTGGGGGAGTTTGTGGAAGTGTGAGGAGATAAGGAGAAAATTCTAACTGAGCTAATGAAAATAAGGGCAGCACTGCAGATCTTGTGTGTTGGCTGTGCCATTAGCCCCTGTCATATGAGTAGTTTGCCACTTACATATGTTGCCCCTTTATTGGCAATAGAGAAAAGTTGTAGACATTGCAGAGAATCCTGTTGTTACAAAGAAATTATGAATACAAAAATAATTATTAAAATTAATTATTATAAAATAAAGTATTAGAAATTAATAAACATTTGCATTTAGTATGAAATAACATTATGTAAATAAACTTTTACATGAATTCCTGTTGTAGAAATTCAGCTCCTGCAAGACCAAGTGAAGTAACATTGAATTCTATCCCACAGAATTACTGATACTCAAGCAGTACACAACAAATGGCTGTGAACTGTGCCCAGTTTTGTCATTTAAAGCTGTGATTTTACCTTAACTCCAGGTGAGTGTCAGCAGGTTCTGCCAGCTGTCAGCCCTCGCAGCAGAGAGGAGAGAGGACATTTGGCACCACCTCCAGAGCACTGGTGCTTTACCTGTCATGAAATGGACATTGCCTTTAGTTGGACTTCCAGCAACACTTTGTATCTCCTTTCCTTCCTGGCAGGTGAATTTTATTTCCCTTCTTCAATGCAAGACAAACAACTTACCTTTTTCAGAATGAGAAAAATAGTTTCATACCACAAACACCAGCATGTTTTGAACATTAATCTCCTGAAGTCCCTTAGGCATAAAATAGTTGCACACATGACAGAAAGAAATCTTAATGCCAGACTTGCTAGACATTCAGGTTCACCAAAGATGCCAGTGTTTATTTCCTAGATCAGTCTTTTTTTTATTCATTTTATCTAAAACCTTTTCAATGGATGTTCCAGAAAAGCATCTTGGAAGTTTCACAGTTAGAAAATACCTCCTTTAGGATTCTGCAAGCTGTAAGTATTAAGTAAAATATTTCATATGAATGCTTGAACTTTTTGCCAAAGCCAGTTACCCTGCAGGATTGCATATGTTCACTGCTGCACAGAACTCACAGAATTAAATTGGCATCATTTTAAAAGAAGCAGCTGATTTTATTCTCTCTGTGCTACTGACATATTACACTAACAGGTGCAATGTTTCCAAGCACTAACTTTTGTCAAAAGAAATTAATTTAGTAAGATCTTTTTCCCAAAATACAAGTCTTAACAGTCAGTTTTCATTAAGAAACACAAAATGTAATAATTTATTTCTCTGTTTCTCTGATGCATGCTTTTAAAATGCCTTCTTTTGTGCAGTCAGTCCCAAGCACAGTGTTTACTCCACCAGCATTTGCAGCCTGTCTCCAGCCACCTCGGCAGGACTCGAGTGAACGTGTTTTGACTGAGATGGAAGGAAAAGCTCTGAGTGGAAGTTACCTTCCTGCTCTGTTGGTTACAGTTCTGCAGCCTAAGCCAAACAGTTACAGTACAGAAAGAACTGATAAAATATTGGCCTCAAGAAAAAAAAGGGGACAAGAAGAAAAAAATCCCTCCTTTGTGTTGCAGGTTAGCAGGTTAAGTGCTGGGAACTGCAGCAGAATGCTGTGCTGTGTCACGCAAGGTTCCATCTATTTCAAACTGCAGCAGCTGACCAAAGCTGACCACATCAAAGAACCAACTCCAATGGGCCTTAATCCCTCAGATGACAATTCCATGTAGTACAGCGAGCTCTGCATTCCACTCGTCCAATTTAAACAGCGTGGGGAGCTGTGATGAAGCACTGCATAAACACAACAACAAATATTTAATCCTGGAACAAACCACGTGTGCCTTGCAGCCTGCCTTGGTCGTGGGGCTCCAAGGGGTTGGTGCTTAGCTGAGCTGAGCTTAGTACAAGCAGTCGGGAGGGAGCCCCTGCCTTCTGACTCCCTTGGGGTGCACAGATGAAAGATGAGGAGAAAACAAAGCTAAACACTGCTAACAGTCAGGAGAAAAAAATGCAGATGTAAGATTAATAATCCAGCTGAGTGGTCGAAGTATAAAGAAATGTAAAATAATTAAACAAACCAAATGTTAATCTAAGCAAACCTAATCCCCTCTTGGGACTGGGGACAGGAATCCTTTCTGCGAGAGGAGAGAGGGGAGGATCTGTAGTCTCACAAGTAGAAACTGTGGGCTAAAAGCTAAAAGATAGTTATTTCAAACAGAGTAAAAAATATAAAAAGAAAATTATAAAAACATTTTTTATTAAACACATCCACTAATTATATCCAATACTGCACTCCCAAGGTGGGTTCCAGAAAACTTTAGAATATATTCCTGTTGGAATCTGATGACAAGCAAGGCTGTGTTACAGTGACATATTCTCTCTGGAGTAGACCATCTGTCTAGACAATCTTTTGACTCAAAAGCAAACCGAGGAAATGAAACTGAATCTACTGCTGAAAGTTATCAGCTCTGGGTTGCAGAGAGAGAGGTGTTTCAAGGAAGGTCTGAAACCAGAGAATTGAAACGACAAGGCAATATTCATGGTGTAACAGCCACAGGTTTGATAAGCAGATCACAAAGAAGAATCACAGAATATTCATTAGTGTAACAAAAAAACCCAAAAAAACCTAGAGAGAAGGTGGTGGTAGAAACAATACTGTGGAGCACAGCTCCCACGTCTTTGAAAGTCATTATTCTCCACTTACTCCTATATTTTGTTTCTGTCTAAACCAGGACACAGATCATTCATAAATCATATTTCTGATACTGTATTTACTGAACAAACCCTAAGCTATATTATCTGCAGGCAAAAGCAGAGCTTAAACACAATTCATTCAGCAGTTTCCCTGACAAATGCATTGTTATTTAATTGCCTGCATGGTCTGTGCTGCACAAAGCACAGAAATTGCAAAGGACACAATCAAAACCTTAGCAAGGTGTGGTAGAATCTAGATGTAAATAAGTATTGCTGAACACAGTGACCCAGAGAAGCACATGGGATCAAAGTACTACCAACCTCCCGTTCTCTTCCAAGTTAACAAACCAAGCCACTGACACCCACTGGAGCCCAGAGTCTCACACTTCCACAAGTCTCCAGGAGCCTCACGGTGAGGTTTAACAGTCTGAGGTTCAACAGCCAAACAACAGCCTGAAGGTCTCAGCAGGTGCTGAGTTCCTTGTGCACGTTCTCCCATAAGGTCTCACACTATTGGACTGATTGCTTTAGGAATCTCCTCCTGGCATGGCCTCTGCAAGCTTCGACACTGAGAGAAGGAGAAGTTATTTCAGAGAGCTACAGAGATATTGCACGAGTGTTTTGTTGGGCTTTTTAAAAGTATATATGGGGATATTTGATTTCTTCTGTCTGACCTTTTCAACAGATGATGACAGCTTGTAGAGAATTACTTTCTCTAGATGCTACAGGGGCAAACAGAAAGCCACTAAAGATGACTTCACCAGAACTACACACCACTGAGTACTGGCTTATTCCATCAATGCACTTGTCAAGACAAACAGGTTCTAAGTGGTAGCACAACAACAGATACGTGATTATAACTCAACTGACTGACTTAGCACATATTTTCCTCACTATTGCCACGGTCCAAGCACCTCCAGAAACAGCTTCACTGTAGAGCATTGCTCATAAGCCTTTGGGAGGTCACACTGTTGTAACACATGAACAATTCAGACAGATACACAAACACGGCCATAGGTGCAGATGTAGAGTTAAGGTCCTTTTGATTAATGCTATAGGCTGTCTGCATGAGTTGTGAAGCAGTCCTTCATTCCAGCACCATCAAGTGGTATTTGTACTTGTAATGACCCTGGCTGTTGCTCATGCTGTGCTCTGTTGGGAGTTTCAGTAGTGTTCAGTGGATAGGATTCCTTCGTCTCAGTACTCAGATGGCCTAAACACGTTAGACAAGAGTCTCTCATCTTGACAAAGTTCTGGTAAGTGCTTTCACTGGAAAAACAGTACAATACTGGGTCAGCAACACAGTTAAAAGTAGTTAATAGGAGAGAAATATGGTAAGCATTAAATATTTTCTCAGCAAACGAGCAGTTGTTCTCCAACAAGCTACGAACTACGAGCAGGATGTGGTACGGCCCAAAGCAGACCAAAAATATGAAAACGGTGCTCGAAACCAGCCTTTTAATTTGGATTTTCTTCTTCTTTTGAGTGCCGGGGCTCTTGTGGACAACGCGTAAAATCCCACAGTAGGAGAAGGCCAGCAGAAAGAAGGGGAAAAGGAAGCCGGCGGAGAAGCGGTAGTAGTTGACGTTGTGCTCCCACTGCTTGATGGGGTAGTGCTCAAAGCACACCAGGTGGCTCTCGGCGTCCATGCTGATCTCGCCGTGCGTGAAGACGAAGCAGCAGGTGAGGATTTCCTTGGCCCACACGGCCAGGCTGACGGCGGCGGCGGCGCGCGGGCTGCGCAGGCGCTGGAAGCGGAACGGGTGCACCACGGCCAGGTAGCGGTCCAGGGAGATGCAGCACAGGAAGCCCACGCTGATGTAGATGTTCTCGTACAGGATCATGCCGCACACCTTGCACAGCAGCTCGTCGTACGTCCAGTTGTCGTGCTGCAAAGCGTACTGCAGCCAAAAAGGCAAAGAAAAGATGTACAGCAGGTCTGCTAGAGTCAAATTGCAAAGGTAAATACCTAACTCGTTTTTAGCTTTGATCTGTAAATAACCGTAGTACAGCGACAGGCAGTTGGCCGGCAAGCCTAAGATAAACACAAAGATGTACACCACGGGGGATAACGTCTGGTGGATATCATGATTAATATTGCACTTCTCAGTCGCATTCTCCGTGAAATTCACCATCTTCTACTTCTCCCTGTGGATCGCTCATCAGGGTCCTCAATGTAGGACTTGATTACATTCAGCTTTCATGCAGAGTTTATTCCCTCCACAAACCTTCAGGCTCAGGTGAGGATGTTAATAACCTGAAGACAAAACACAAGGAAGTCTTTAGAAGGGATACAATTGTTAAAGATACAGTACACTTTTCAGAAAGCTGGGTTCTCCTAGCCCTAAGTCTTTGATAAAGATAAAGCCTGCCTGGGAATTCAAAATTCACATAAATCCTAGTATGTAACAGAAAAGTGACAGAAAATTATGTCATCCGGAATCACAAAGCAAATTACAAATACAAATTACAAATTACAAATATTTGTTATTTTAACTTTGGAGGTATCTAAAATGGGAAGAAATTTCATCTCTGGTTTCCAGATGGGGCAGAAAAGCAGTAATCAGATTTGTCTACAATGGAAAAGGTGTCTCTGGTAACCCAGCAGTCCACACAGACTTCCTTAGAGGATGTAGGGTGCACAGAACTCCTGATTAATAATTCACATTTCTTAAATTTCCCTTTATATACAAGATACCATGTAATATGCAGTTCAATTCAGCAGGATGAGAAAAAATAGGGCAATTTTTAGCACTCTCTTTTACAGTTACTTGTAATCCTAAAAGCAAGCTGTCTTCCTCTGTTGGAAGGACACGGTGAAACTGGTACAGTGCATTGCCATGGTCTCAGTTCTACAGGATTTGCTATTAACTATTCCTTACTTGCCATCAACTCCCAAACCCACACATTTACAACTTACACATTTGTATCTTTCCTTTCTGCCTTCACTGAATATGAATGTAATTTTTTTCACCTGAAGAGTCAGGTATAATCCAAACACATACCCACAGAAGCCATTACTATGCAATACTGAACTGTACTGTAACTATTTGCACACAGAAAACACTGCTGACAATGGGTCAGCACCCAGTTCTGCTCAGCCAGCCTGGACCCAGCTCACAGTGCTGAAACCCTCGACTGAACAGTGAAATAGCCCCTGCAGCATTTTATCACTGATGATATATTCCCATTGGCACAGATGCTCAGCACTGGAGAACAGCAGGGCAAACTGTGCCTATTCTGAAGGCAATGCATGTTTAACCTGGTGGTGCAGAACAGCAAGACAGTATTTCTTCCAATCTCTCCTCAGAAAATTCAGGAATGTTGGGTATACCTTTGTAAGGCTGACAATTTGTGTATCCTTTGCACAGCTTCAGATACTATGAATTCAAAAGAAGCACTATCCAAAGACAAAGATAAAAAAAAAAAAAAGCCTTGATGCTTTTTCCTGTTTGCTATGCTAATTTGCATTTTTGTCATAGTCTTCTGGCCCATCTAGGAACATAAAATTTCTTCCAAGGCAACCCTTACAAAAACATGGCGCACTACAGTAAAATTACTGTCAGCTTTAGCATTGGAGGATGCTACTGTCAAATAATTTTTTAATAAGTTTGTGGGGGTTTTTTTTAAAGTGATAGGCTTTACTCCTGTAGAAATTGAAAACAAAATCACTTGCTTTAGGCCAGGAAAGAATTTCCTGGCTGAAATACATGCAAAGGAACCTGCAATGAGTTTCGTTTTTTAGTTTGAACAAGCATAGCTCCACAGAATTCACAGCAAACACATACAAATAAGAATTAGAATTTAGTTTTCATCCCTCTTCTATTACTTTTTCTTTCCAACAGAGAGAACATCAGCCCTGGTTTTGGTGGAAATATCTTTGGGAACTCGGAAACTCTCAGTCATGAGACAACAGGCCAAGATAAGTTCATCTCCCTCAAAACTTTTAACTCCACTGTCCAACACAACTTGTGTGAAAGACTGCTCAAGTCTAGCACTGCTCTCCTCCACCTCTCAGCCTCAAGCAGCTCCTCTGGGGTTTAAGAGACTCACACTCTCCACCGTGGGTGTCACAACAGTTACAACTCCTACATCAAGCTCAGCAGGAGAAATGCTGCTAAAGGGACCCAGTCACAGGTACCCGTGGTTCAGTTTGAAGTTTGCTCCAGGAGATTGCCATAACCTTCCCCTGGAATAAATATGACAATGTTAGCAATGCTGACATGTACAGCAGGAGTCAATCACCAGTTATGTACAAATTTCCCCAAACTGATACCTAGGGTCCATTGGCTCCCCTGTAACACTACCCAGTTTCTCCAAGACTTCAGAACCATCACATATCTCTTCCATCTGCAGACCAGGGCAGACTCTTTGCTGAGGCAGGTTTGATAACCTTCTTTTCCCAACCCACCTCTGCAATCCAGAGCTCCTGGCCTGAGTTTGTATTTCATAGCATTTCTGTATAATGATTTGGTGACTTTTACATGTAAGGGTTTGCCTGTACAGGATGATTAGCACACCTTAGTTTTTCTCTGAAAGGCCTAAAATCTGAGACCTATCATCATACCTACCAGCACATTGCCCAGCTAGTGTCCCGCTCCTGTCAGTAAGGCCAAATAGCAACTCAGAAGTTGCTGACAGTTTTGAAAATTCAGAACTGTCTTCATATGTCTAGCACTGAGTTTCATTCAGTGTTACCCAGTGAATCCCTATGGATCACAGTTTGAGGAAAAGCAGACGTACTCTACAGCTGCAGTGTTCTTTGAAAGTGTCTTTCCCTCTAAGAACTCCAAATGTTTTTATTAAGTTAGTTTATGTACAGAGAATATAATTCTCTGTCATAAGTAAAATAATTTCTGCTTAGTTTAAAAGTCTTTTTCAAAGACGGGGATGAAAAAGAAAGATCCATATTCTTGTGCAATAGCTGTGTTACACTCCTGTTCTGGTCAGTGGCAATGGTGAGCCAGGAAACCCTTCCCTTGTTTCAGCCTCCTCAGTGCGAGGGCTCTGGGCCACCTCAGTACCCTTCGGCCACCCGTGCCTGGCTAAGGACAGACTCAGCAGCCAAATGGAAATGCAGAGGCAGTTCAACTTTTCCCCAGCACCAGGTACACTGACTATAGCTCTGCACCAGCCAGGGAGTGAAACTGCAGGATTTTTTCAACAAACCTGGTATCAGAGGACTATTTAAACAAATGGGTGTGGAAGAGCCTCCTCTGGTATTAAGAATATATGGCACAATACTTTACAAGCTGTCTGAAAAAATGGAAAATGCAGGAAAGGTGATGCAAGGTATAGAAGAGAAAAGACAAATAGCTCCCCCATTACTTATTGGTCATATCTGGATAGAGGGAGGAGAAAAATTAAAGGAGTTGCTCTATAAAAAACATCTGGGGTGCAGACAATCATAAAGCTGAAAGCAGTTATGAACAGGAACACACAACTTTTCTTTTACACAGCCTTAACATGGATATAGTGCAGCTGTGTGACTTTTCTTTTTATCATAGTTTATGTAACACCTTCAGTATCACGAGTCTGCAGTCACTTCCAGGCAATATTTCTCTCTCCTATATGCCCACATCTTTTAGATGATACCCATCTAAGCCTAAGGCTTGGCAATAAATTAGAAGACTCTCTCCATCTACACAAGCTCCAAACAATTCTCTTGTTCCTGCATTAAAAATAAAGCCAAGGATCCCAGAGCTTCAGAAAGCCTCACTTTTTCACGGTTTAAACAAGCCAACTTTATTACTCACTGGAGAGTTCAAGAACAGTTCATTTCTTCCCCCACCCCTTGGTGCCTCAGCTGTTGACAAACGCAGCTCCCCCAGCACCACGAGCCATGGTGCAGCTCAGGCTAAGTGCCGTGCCAGCAATGCTCTGGAATCAGCACTGCATCGACAGCCCCCTCACCCTGGGGCAAGCCATAGCATGGAGCCCAGCTGGCTCTTTTCAGTGGCAGTGAGCACTGCTGCAATTCTCATTGTAAGAAATCCCTCTGCAACTAGGCCTACGTATTTTTTGCCAGAGACAAAAGGGACCGCACCAAAGGACTTTCTTGCTGGAATTTGCACCGTTGTGCACCCAGCTTGTCTCATCCACAAAGCATCCACTTCATTAACAGGGAGTGGAGCTGGGTGCCTGCATGTCTCTTGCGATTTAATCTGTCCTTGCACTGTCACACAGTGCACACAGGCCTGAGGCACTTGGCTGGACTTGAACTGTCCTGCATATCTTGGGATCAGAAACCTGGGGTGGTTTCTGTTTAGGGTTTGGTTCAGGTCATTATCTACACAAACACCAGCCCCTAAATTCACATGCTAAGCTTCCTTCAACACTTGCAGGTTTGCCAGATTGTTTGACCCTGTTTCACAAAGCTGGGAAGCATAAGGTCAGGTAAGGCAGGGAAGTGATGAGCAGCAGAAGAGACTAGGGGCTGGTTGAACAAATAAGATGGGCAGGAAAGGGATAATACCCTTAGAGTAAGCTTGAGGGGGAAAAAAAAGAGTAGAAGAAAGTAGAAATTTGGGTGCACCACCGAGTATGAAGAAATGATACAACGATATTTGGGTTTAATGGGAAGAATTACGATGGAAAAGATGGACCTATTGGAGCAGATCCAGAAGAAGGTCACAAAAATGACAAGAGGGGTGGAGCACCTCTCCTGTGAGGAAAGCATGAGAAAGTTGGAAGAGTTCAGCCTGGAGAAGAGAAGGCTCTGGGAAGACTTTGTTGCAGCCTTTCAGTACCTAAAGGGGACTTAGAAGAAACACAGGGACAGACTTTTTAGTAGGACTTGTAGCAACAGGATATGGGGCAATGGTTTTAAACCACAAGAGGGTAGAGTCAGACTACATCCAAGGATGAATATTTTTATGATGAGGGTAATAAAACACTTGCCCAAGCTGCCCAGAGAGGTGATGGATGCCCCATCCCTGGAAACATTCAGGGTCAGGTTTGATGGGGCTCTGAGCAACCCAGTCTAGTTGAAGATGTCCCTGCTCAGTGCCAGAGAGTTGGATTAGGTGGCCTTTACAGGTCAAACTAGACCATTCTGATTCTAGAAGGGTATCAAGTAGAAAGAGCTATTAAAGGCAATGAAAGATATTTCTATTAACACAAGATAAGTAAAGGAAAAGAAAGACAAGTACATATGAAGCACAAACACAAATATATATATTTATTTTTATAATATAAAATTTATATAACATATGCCTATATGGTATGTGTTTTTCTATATATATAAAGATAGCTGAAATATTTGCTGTTGTTTCTTATCCCAGTCTTTAGAACCAGAATTGTTCACCAGAGTCTAACAAAATTATTTTTAACAGTAGGATGGGGGCATAGAGGAGGATAGATCAGCAAAGGCTAACATGTTTAAAAAAACTGCATGCACTCCAGGGGATTTAGTTATAACAATTACAGTGAATTATTGCTGGTAATGTTTCAGAAATTATGACGAATTGGGGTAAAACACATACAACACTTTGTTTTGTGAAAAAGAGGAGTCAAATTGAGCTTCCAAATGAAAGTAATTTACATCTACGCACAACCCATTCAGTGTTTGTAACTTGCAAGTGGATTTTTCTAACGTGAACCTCTGAGCACAATAATTATTCCTCTGTATATCTGCTTCAGTTGAAGGGAACTGTAGAAGTGTTCTGTAAATTACAAATAACTTTTGTCATTATCAGATGACTCGTCTTATAAACCTATTGTCAAAGAAGGAAGTTGGCAACATTTTTTTCAGAATCCACATAAACAAAAGACTAATTAGTCATCAATGCCCAATTTTTCCTAACACGGACATGCAATTTTTTACAGTCTTGAGTAAATCATTCCATTTGCTTCATCTTTTGATATTCTGGGAATTCCATGTTCTGTTTCTATACCTTTCCATTTCAGGTTTTTATGACTTTGGACTTCTTTGTTGATGCCAGCACATACAAAGGACAACTTGAGATGAAGGGCAAGGGAGGCAAGTAGGATAATTAGCACAGTTAGTCCCATATCATAGAATCATAGAATGGTTTGGGGTGGAAGGGACCTTAAAAATCCTCTTGTTCCAACCATGGGCAGGAATACCTTCCACTAGACCAGGTTGCTCAAAGCCCTTCAAACATCCAATCTAAATCTTTTACCTTGAAGCCATTCCCCCTTGTCCTACCACCACATGCCCTTTAAAAAGTCTCCTACCATCTTTCTTTTAGGCTCCCTCCAGGCACTGCAGGGCAGCAATTGGGTCACCCTGGAGCCCCCCGTTCTCCAGGCTGGAAAACCCCAATTGTCTCAGCCTTTGCTCACAGGAGAGGTGCCCCATCCCCCTGATCATCACAGAGACACTCCTCTGGACTCACTCCAGTGGGTCCATGTCCTTCTCTGCTGAGGACTCCAGAGCTGGATGCAGCACCCCCGGCAGGGTCTCAGCAGAGGGAAGAGGAGGGGTAGAATCCCCTCTCTCACCCTGCTGATCCTGCTGCTTTGGATGCAGCCCAGAACACGTTTGGCCCGCTGGGCTCCAAGGGTTCCTGTGCAGCTCTCACCCCCCAGCACCCCCAGGTCCTTCCCAGCAGAGCTGCTCTGATCTGCTCATGCCCAGCCTGTGCTGATACCAGGGACTGCCCCAGCCAGGGGCAGCACCTTGCACTGGGTCTTGTTAAACCTCAGCAGATTCCCATGCACTCACTTCTTCAACTTGTCCAGGTCCACCTGGATGGCATCCTATCCTTGAGGTGTGTCCTCCTCTCTTTGGTGTCATCTACAAATCTGCTGAGGCTGCTCGAGTCCTTCACCTATGTCATTAGTGAAAATGCTAAATAAAACTGGTCCCAGTACAGATCCCTGGGGACACCATTTGTCTCTAAGCCATTGAACACGACCCTCTGCATGCAACTGTTCCACCAACTTCTTATGCACCTAAGAGTCCAGCCATCAAATCCATCTCTCTCCAGTTCAGAGAGAAGGATGTTGAGGGGGACCACGTCCAAGGCTGTACAGAAGTCCAGATAAATGACACCTGTGACCCTTTTCTTGTCCACTGATGCAGTCACTCCATCAGAGAATGCCATAGGCTGATGAGGCAGGATTTGTCCCTGGTAAAGCTCTGCTGGCTGTCCCAAATTACCTCCCGGTCCTTGATGTGCCATAGCAGAGTGTCTGGGAGAATCTGCTCCGTGATCTTCCCCAGGCACAGAGGTCATGCTAACAGGTCAGTAGTACCCAGGGTCTACCTTTTAAAAGATGGGTACAATGGCTCTGGTTTTCCAGCCAGGTGGGACTTCTGACTGCCACGACTGCCCAAATATCATGGACTGTAGCTTGGCAAGTACATCGGCCTGTTCCCTCAGACAACTCACTCTATCTCACACTACTACTTCTTCTTTATCTAGGATTAGGGCCTTTTTACCTCATGTGAGGTCTGAACAACTGGCTGAACACAAGTTTTTTAAAAAACCACTTTGGAAATTCCCTATTTATGGTAATAAGAAGTTCATGCAATGTGTCATTTTAGGCAAGCACTCCAAGTAGTATCAGGGAGGTGAATCACAGCTGAAATTAGTCATGCTATAGCTGCCTCAAAGCTCTAAAAAATGACCCCCATTTGCCCCCATTTCCTGCTGTTAAACATCAAGTGGACAACATGACCCCCCAAGTATTTCACTGCTGAGTTACTATGACTAGCTCCTACCAAAAGGGCACACGTTGAATCTTCGTGTATGACTGGCTTGAGTACAGAACAGTACGTGGAGGAAAACACATCACACCACTTCCTGCAGACATCTTAAACCATTCTATTACTTACAGAAGAAACTCCAAATCTTCCTTTCCCCTGCACTAAAACCTCAGCCAAGTCAATGTCCCTCTCCCCCACAGTCCTCCTTGACACAAAAGCCAGAAAACCATCCTGTCTCTCCTGAAGAAGCAGCAGGCAAGTAATAATCACTCACAGACAACAGAACTGCTTATAATTCCTAACTTGTACACTGATCCTCATTGAACAGGACAACACAAGAAAAGCCAAGATTACACAGGTCTTGCTTATTAGAAGCCACATAAGCCACGATCAACATACAATATCAGTAAGGAACAACGACTGGAACAACAGCGTTGCAGCCTAGGATTGAGAAATAGGAACTTCACCCTTCTGAGTTAAATGAGTTCTGATTCATTTTACCATCTATAGCCTTGGGGAAAATCATCCTTCTGATTCATTTTCCTGAAGTCTGTATTACTGCCTCTTTTGATGCTGCAGCCTGCCCTGACAACAGCACAGTGCTACATCAGGAAATGCCAGATATCTTGCACTGAAGTCAGTGACTTCAGGTTTAATTCATATCTGTATTGCATTTCAATGATTTTTGCCTTTCTCAAATTGCCAGTGTGTCCCTGTAGCCCCAGGACTGCCACACAGCCCCTGTTTGACAGAGTGGCTACCCAAAGGGAGCCATGGGAGTCACCCACAGATCTCTCTGCTGCCTGAGCATGAGCCATCCATCTACACATCGTAGGCTGTAGCACACTGCCAGCACCCTGGGCACAGAGCAGCCCGTCCTGGGCACAGAGCCCCCTGTCCCGGGCACAGAGCCCCCTGTCCCGGGCACAGAGCAGCCTGTCC
>VXBU01005724.1:1104120-1119452 GCA_013400315.1 Bombycilla garrulus
GGGCACAGAGCAGCCCGTCCTGGGCACAGAGCACCCTGTGCTGGGCACAGAGCAGCCCGTCCTGGGCACAGAGCAGCCCGTCCTGGGCACAGAGCAGCCCAAGGCTGAGCCAAGCACTGGCTGTCAGCCTCTCCCTTGGGCCAGATGCTCGTGGCCCTGGAGCCAATGAGTGCATTGAGAACACTTGCTCTCTGTACCCACATGCTCACACAGAAAGGAAACAGAATGCCAGCAACATGCAAGGCAGTCTCTTCTGTCAGGCTTCCCCAGCTTCACTCAAGCGAAAACTTGTTCAAAAACTGACAAGTCAGAGAATGAAGCAGGGACCAAATTATCTTTCTGCTTATGTCTTTTGATGAACCCAAGGATCAGCACATCATACTCTCCAAACTATCTCATTAACTAAAAGTCATTTGGAAAGCAACCAAACACCCATCTATACAATTTTTTTCTCCTCGTTTACTGATAATTCAATGAATAGAACTTATTGCACAGTGCTGCTGACAAGCTTGGGACATCTGTAATCAATGCTTGACTAGTAACACTTGACAACCAGCAAAGGCTGTCTCATAGAAAAAATTTTGCTAGGTCTTGCTAGGTCTAACTGAAATGTGGTTGAAACTCTGGCATGTCTGAAGAGAATGAGCAGATCTCCTGCTTAAGGAGAATGCTAACATTTTCATTATTTCACGCATCAGCAAATAATGATACTTTCAATAAAGTAACCTCCTTTTAAAATGCCATTTTCTGCATATATTATTCAGTATATGATTCATTTTGTACCGTAAAAGTTTTAAGACATGGTAAAGTGAAAAGCTTACAATATCTGAAGATTTTTCCCTTCCACTCCTTATTTTTCTTTGACTTAATTTTCCTCTGTTTGGATTTATCTTGATCAAAGAAAACAAATTCATCATAGGATAGGAGCCTGTTCAACTGAAACACCTAACACTGTGTGCACTGTAGCTATCAAAAAAATGGAAATTATTCTTTTGTACCTTTGTACTGTTTGTACTTCCAGCTTACACTGATCACCATTGTACACTTCAGACACATTTCTGTTCTAGATCCAATTCTTTCTAGTCTAGCACACCATCCGCCCTTCCACGCACTTCTGTTTAGCTATGCTCATTTCCTTTCAGGCTCAACTGAGTCTTTTTCAGCTCCTGTTCTGTATTTCTGAATTTCTCCCTTGGATACAGAATTGGAGGGGTGGTGTGTGGGGTGCATTACCCATACGTATTTGTGCATGTCTACAAATAGTCCCCATATAGTTGGTAGAAACATAACTCTACTCAACTATGCCTTATTGCTATCTTTAATTAAATTTCTTCCTTTTTTTCAGTTTCCCTTCTGGAGATTACCCAAGTTTCCTGTAGAACTGAGTCAATGTTCACATGTAAGACATGTTCTTCCATTGTTATTTCTCAGTGTTCTCACGAGAAGCAGTGTGCTTTGCAGACGATTTTCCTCTGTGCTCTTTCCCTTGTTGCTGTTCTCGCTCCCTAGATGACTATTGAAAATGTCAGTCCTTTTTTTTTTTTCACTTGAGGGTACAGGACTCCACCAACCCAGTTCCCAGTGGATTAATCACTCTATTTAAAGTGCTGGCACCTGTATCTGCAGGTTTGCTTACATTTCAGTTTCCTGGTTTTCCATTTCTGAATAAAAGAGGTTCAACACGAAACTTAGAAAAATAGTTGGAGAGGCATGACCTCACTGAAATGCAAAACCCCCCTTCGTTAATAGTATCAAAGAAGAAATTCACAGTAAAAGCAGCAACCTTGTTGCAAACCATTCACACTTCCAAACACGCTTCTGACTAGAGAAGAGGGAGAGAATCAAATGCTTGTTACAGGGGAGTTCTGATGAGCTCTTAAGATGATGGAAAAGCTGGCGCTGGAGATGTGAGATTGCAAATTGAGAACTGTTCAGAAATCTAGGTCCTGCTTTGGGGTGGAGGTGTAGAACCAGCTCTGAAATTTGGACATAAGTTCAAATTCCAAATAATAATGTTCTGACATGATAGGGATTTTATTTTAAGCCTCTTGTGAGTTTAAAAGACAATTGCTATTTTAAAAGCTATGTCTGAACAGTTCTTGAACCTGGAGCATAAACCAGATACACCCTCTAATTAGATATGAGTAGACACTAAATCATTATCCATCACAGAGTAAAAACCCTTCTTCCTTGGCAGAAGGAAGATGAAATGTTTCCAGATATAAAATAACATTCTAATGGTTACTAAAATATTAAGTTAAAAGAAAGCCAAACCAAGAAATCTCTGAAACATTTCCATTCTTCTCTACTGATATTTTAGCATTTTATTCAGGTGTCATTGAAGTGACTGAACTTTGACAGTTCAATTACATTTGGTTTTGTAATTCATTTGTTATTTATCTTCCCTTCCTCTGCTGGCCAACTCAACCTCTCTTCAAAGCTTTGTGTCTTTACTGCTGGCCCACAGGACACAACATAAGAGAAAGGAAGTTTGAAACCTTGCTGAATAAAGCAACGGTGTTCAGAAATGACAATCCAGGCTCATCCTAGCAGCAATAGCTGTCTGTGCAGTTTCTGAGAGGAGAATGTCAGGAGGACAGCTCCTGTGGAGAACAGTAACAGCAGCAGAGTGCCCTCTCTGTTACATGTAGGTCAGATCAGTTTTGCATTTCTGTGTGGTTCTGGCATGGTGACAGATCTGAGCCGAAGCAATCCCAGATCCAACTCCAAGACAACCCAGCTGGAAAGAAGTTTGTTGCCACAGAAACAATTTCTGGCAAGAGGGCTCAATGGAGAGGAACGGAGCACATACTTTCAGGTGAGCCTGTTTCTCACTCTCCCTCCAACAGGGTTTTAAACCTATTACCTACTATTTTTCAATTTTTCAGACAAATTAGCTACAGCTTCCACATGAAGTGCCTAAAAAGCTCTTGTTTTCCTACCCTATTAACAGAGTTCAGAATGATGTTTCTAGTGGAGAAAAAGTGTTACAGTGGATGTATCCCACAGAGAATAAACTGCAAAGTTTTTCTCAGCTGCTGTTGTTTACTAATACCTTTAGTTAACATTATTGGTCAGTTTCTTCTAAACATTAAAGCTGTTCTGTATCTTTTCGAAAACAAACGCCACCAGCTGTCAGGGTCAGCAGCTCTGCAAATGCTTCAGCTGGCAGAATAATTCATAACAAGCAATAATAGCCACTCAGAATAAGCTTTATAGGAAAAACAAACATATTAGAGGAGACAAGCAGCTAATTATAAGTAATGAGCCTCACAAACCTGCCATGTCTGGAGTTCTCTTTCCACAGTTCTTCCCTTAAAAATAATGATCAAGCTGTGTAAAAGTCCTCAGGGGAGGACATGACTTTCTTTAGTTATCACCACACTGACACAGCCATCAGAAGTGAAGCCCCAGGGCACCATGAATGCATCCTCAGGTCAGGACTAGAAAAACTGGAAGGGAGGAAATTTTCTTCTCCACGTACTCTTCACTGGGATGCCAAGAAAACTCGCATTTAGAGCATCAGCTGGTTAATCTGAGTGACACCATCCACAAGGCTGCTCAGGTGAGGAAAATTTACATTAATGTCCCCCACCTTTGCACACCTGGCCCTGTGCAACTGCTCTCAGCTACAGGTAAGAAGCTTCCTGTCTGTCTGACCTC
Organism: Bombycilla garrulus; assembly: GCA_013400315.1. Taxonomy (NCBI): domain Eukaryota; kingdom Metazoa; phylum Chordata; class Aves; order Passeriformes; family Bombycillidae; genus Bombycilla; species Bombycilla garrulus. The sequence goes on from VXBU01005724.1 coordinate 1,107,784, forward strand.
ACAAGCAGCCTCAGTGCTCAATGACATCTAGGGCAATGACACCTGTGTACACCTAGCTCTGCAGAGACTCACTTTCCTCCCTTCTCTTCCCTTTCCCCATATCCCACTTCTCTAGTTTCCCCTGCTATAAGATTGCTGGCAGTCCTCAGATCCAGAAAAAAAGGAGTCAGTTTTTGTCCACCAACCACTAAGAGAAATAAATATCTCTCACTGAAGATGTCAAGTGACGTGAGTTTTTTTTAATGAGATATTGAAACCACCAAATCTTTCTTCATTTAAAACTACGATATTCAAATCACAACGCTGTGATGTAGACATTTTCACTTCTGCTGTCACAGAACAACATACTTGTCTGATCCTATAAACCCAAAATTTTCTTACAGTATTCTTCCTAGACCCTGTAAAGACTTTTAAAACTTTGGGGAGTTACTTTCCATGTTATCATCTTATCTACAGCTGTATAGCATCAAGTATAAAATAAACTGGAAATGGTAGACTTCCACCTCTTTTCTCATGTAACAGAAAGACTTTACAAACACGGGTGCAGGAGCAGCCTGATATGGGGGAACAACAACACAGCAGCAGTAAGATGGGGAGGCAGGAAGGATAGGGGTGAGGACAGTAGAAAATTTTGTTTCCTCAAAGAAGGAATAAAAGAGCAGGTGTTAAATACACAGTACTGACTACCTCTTATTGGCTTCTGTGGTTAGACACTGCTGTTCTGGGAGCAGTGTGAATACAGGGTGCTAATGTGGAAAAAGTCACTGTGGGTACTGACTAACAGACTGCTCAGAAAGTCCCACAGTGCTCACAGTGACACTGTCACATCTTATGAGCCTTTGTGTAGCCATTTTTACTTACTTTACTGTTAAGTTTCCTTATATTTTTATTAATAAATATCTGCATGGGTTTTGAACAGAAGAGGACAGGACAAGCTGTTATATTCTTCTAAAGACTCTATTTCTCAGCTTCCCTCCCCATGCAACACACACACACACAAAAAAGCATCACTCAGTGAATTGCTTTTCTTGCTTCTTTACATAGACTGACAAGAACAGGAAAAATGTTCTCATAACAAGGACAAGCTACAATAATGAATGAAAGTTCTTTTATCCTATTGAAAGAAAAGATTAATTTCTCACCTGATGGATTTTGCTTCTCTAAACAAGCACTCACATTTCAAGTTTCCCAAGCCAGATTCTGAACAGCAGCAAGAAAAGTGGCTCAGTGTTTGGAAAATATAGCAATGACACACATTTCAGATACAAAGACAAAACTATATAGGTGTACACAGAGCACCCACACATCAAGGTATGTGGTTTAGCAGTTTCATGTTAGGTGTAACTTTTGGCTTGTGTTCTCAGGGGAAATAAAGTATTTTTGTCACTGCCTAGTCCTTCAAAATATCTTGTATCTATTCAACTTATACAGTCCTAGTAAGGTGTCTGAAAATGACTCCAGGAACTTATCTACAGGCTACTGCTCCGATTCCTTGCTGCAAACAATAAACAGTTTCTCAGTTTATCTTAACAATTTCCTTTCATTAATAATACAACTTGAACATTCAGCTCTCCTTGTGCCTAACTGGAACTCAAGAAAGTGTTTTTTGGGAAAACCTTTATTCAAAGTTCCTGCTAGTAGGAACTTTGTCAAGGAAATTAATTTTGAAGTTGTGAATTTTTTTGGACACATTCCTTTGGTTGAGTCCTTGGAGAACCTCCACTGCTTTGCTTTAACAACTCAGCTTGAAAACTATCTCACGACCTCTCCAGGGGTGAGACCTGCTCAATGAGGAAAATTAACTTGCTTTCAAGAATGAATAAATAAAAATGAAACTCACCTGTCAGCAGAGTTTATGCAAAGAGGTTTTGCCTGCAACGTGAAGAGTACAAAACTTCCCTTCTCCTCGCTCCTGCTCAGGCTGCTGGTGAGGCTGTCTTCCTCGCAGCTGTGAGCAAGGCTGTCCGTGAAACAGCGCAGGAAAGGAGGAGGTGATTGTGTTTCAGCTCCTGTGCTCTTTATGGCTCATCTGTGAAGGAGTCAGCCCAGCCCAGCCCAGCCCAGCCCTCTCCTTCCTCACGCACTCATTCATAAGTGAGAGAGGAGAGCGCCAGAGGCAGGCACTGAACGCAGAGATTGCAAAGCACACGGAGTGCTGCTCCCAGCCATCCCCACCGGCACACTCACGGAGCAGCAGAGAGCTGCACTGCGCTCACACAGCTGCTGCAGAGCCCAGAACCGGCCGCTTCCAGCTCATCCAAACACACACAGATGTTGCCTCATGCAGCCAGTTGAAAAGCACACAGAGTGTTAGTGTTGCTAGAACCATTTACAGTAAGCTGTTTCTAGAGCTCGCTCAGATCAGACCATTACATCCAGACATAGCCCAAGGTGATCTCTGCGCGAGGAAGCATCTTCTCTCCCTGTGAAAGAGCAAGGGCTGGGAGGGGGCAGTGCCCTCCTCTCCTGTCTACACAGCCACACAGACCGAGGCATAAACAGACTGAAGGGCTTGCCCAAGGTCATTCAGGAAGGGTAGCAGATGAAAAAGCTGACCTCCTGCTAACTCACACCACTACCCCTATCCCACAGCAGTGAAAGCTGCACCGTGGGATATGTATTACACTGTCAAACCGAAACACACTACTCTTAAAAACACAGATAAATACAAATTGCACCATTGAAATTGGAAACTAAAGCTGTTCCCAGCTCAGGCTCTGAATTGGTGTGTAACTCACCTGCTGCGGTGCTCTGCCATGCAGCTGTAGGGACACCAGCGGCCCTGCATGGACCCAAGCAGAGCTCCAATGGGCAACAGTGCTCTGAGGACAGCCAGACTCCTGGAAACAGGAATCTCCTGCAGGGAACTCCAAGACATGTTCTCAGTTTCCAGCCTGGTGGAAAGCAGAGTGACATAAGCACATAGAAATATTAGAAAAAATAAAACAAACCAAACCAGGGAGAAGACACAAGAACCTTTAGAAAACTTGGAAATACTCCAGGAGTACCCATGGCTAACATCAGAAACAGTATCAAAAATAACTGCTCATTCCAAACACAGGCAAAGGGCTCTTGCTACCACATGGCAGAGCCCTTCCTTTGCCAGGGCCTCTGGCAGATCACAGATCTAAAATTATCTGCCGGGTTAAGAAACATCTCTGAGTTTCTAAGGAGGGATGCAGGGGAAAAAAAAAATTAAAAAAAGGAAATTCTTGGGTATTTTCATGAAAGGCTGCAATAAGCAGAGAACTGTCCTTTGCAGGTTCACCTCATCCTTTGGAGGATATCAGAGGTCAGGCAGCACACCTGGCTGAACAGGCAAGGCACAGGCTCCCAGAAGCACAGCCAGGGGCTGAACACCCTCTGCAATATTATGAAATATATGTGGTTGGTGTCAAGTTTATTAGGACTACTGGGAATACTCCCTCTTCTGATTAATTGTTGTTGTTGTTGTTCATTTGTGGTTTAAATTTTTTAAATTTTGTACTCATTTAATCTCTGTTATTTTTTTTAAATACATACATAACAATACATAAATTTAAAAAATCAGGCAGACTGGGACCTTTTAGGAAGTGAAATAAAACATTTGTTTCAATACATCTTAATCCAAAATTATGTACCCTTGGATACCGCAACATTTTTATTGAAGGATTTATAAAAAGATGGTATTAAGCAAATGAAGTGCAGTAACTTCCTCAGAAGGATGTGCACTATTCTTGAGCAAAAAGCAAGAGGGCATTACACTGGGCTACTTGCCTTCCCTGAGAGACTGTCGAGGGCAGAGATGGTGCAGTACCCAGCTCTCACTGGGGGCTGCAGGGAAAGCATCCCACCTCCTGCAGGGTCCAGGCTGCAGACACAGAACGAGCCCTGAGAAGAGTCCCAGGCAGTGACCATCCTTGGTGTGCCAGGGGAAGCAGGGATACTGGCAGAGGTAACACCGTGGGCAGGATGTCTCTCCTGGCTGCAGTTCTTGCCGTGCTGACGTGCTCAAAGATGGGTTACACTGGTGCTGGCACACAGGTGGACAGGATACCCAGAAAGCACAGCCTGAACCTTGCTCGTCAGACACAGCTCTGTCAGAGTGGGCTAAAAGGCAGCACCTGATCCACGCAGCTGCTAATTGATGCCTTGCAAGTGGGGCAGAAACAATGACTCAGAAACCTCCCTCTCAGAAAATTACAGAGGAAAATAAACTCCAGAAAAGTCCTGGGTTTGTTTCTTTTTCATTCAGACATTCTATTTCACTTGTCTCAGCGTGCAGATGCTGTAAAGCAGGTAACTAAATAATGGGATTTAGGGGCATCACTTCCAAGGAGGCAGAGCCATGTGTTGCCACCTTCATCACACACACTCAGCCACCACATGTTGACCATATTTAAAACTCTCAAAATGAAAAGAATTAACATTTTTTGTAGCCTTTCATCTCCATGAATTATACAGCAGTTATTAAAGCTGACAAACATCTATTACTTGCTGCAAGTAGCAATTCTAGCTTTTTGCTCACTTTGGTCAAATCATTTTAATGCATGTGATGATTCAGTAACATTATTGAATTTAATTGCTCTTGGCTTGCATATGTCAAAACCAAAAGCAACAAGATTCAAAAAGAATGGAGCTAAACTGGTGTTATAAATGTCACAGATGCCACGGAAATGCAGCAGGAAGGAGGTCATCTAGACCTTATCCTTTGAGGAAAGCTAGACTAGCTCCTCTAGAGCTTCAGATTCTCTTAAATTCCCATTAAGGAAGATTCTGCCTCACCTCTTGCAATGTCTCCATTCCATGGCTAGGGCTGTTCTTAAGAAGCTTGCACCAAAATAAAAATCTTTACCTTCCATGTTTCCAATTAATTCATTTTTTTTTATTGCCCTTCTGTGAATGCCCACAGACTATTGCTCCTTTCTCAGTATTGATCATTTAAATGTCTGAGGATTAATCACTCTGTCCCTCTTAGATTTCTGCAGATCAAGCAACCCCACTTTTCCAGTGCTTTTGTAGATCATGTTTTCCACCCACAATGGTCTCATTTCCAGTCATCAGCATCTCTCCTTAAGCATAGTCCAGCAGAGGCCCTTTCTGGCAGTATTGCCGCTGATTCCAAGTACCTGATCTACACTTTGCCTATGGGGATCAGCTTCCCTATGAAATTTGATTTTAGTCCTTTCAAGCACGCATTTTGGCGAGGGAAAGAGGAAAACAAGTAAGTTCTCTCTTTTGCAGTGACAAGCCACTGACACATTTCCATTTTCTCTAGCTGAGTAACAAGAACCTGCTAATGCTCTTCCTGGTACCACCCTAGAGTCCCTGCTGGACCAGATCTTACACTGCCCGGAGGGCTGGCTGTGCAAAAACCACTTCACTTGTTTCAGAGGTTTCACTGCAGCCAGGCATCTTGCTTTATCTAGCTGTTCTCCTCCTACTTTCCTTTGCTTCTGCTCTTGTCCCTGTCTGCACTGCACCATGTGCTATTTTTAACCTTTCCCACAAGTCAAAAGGGCAACAGGTTGTTCATAGGAACATGTGACCAGCAGGAAATTCTCTGTGTCCTCGCTATGCTGGTATTTTCCAAGCTCCTTCAAAATTTAAGTTCAAAAGCACCCAAAATGTCCTACTTTTGCCCACCTCAGTAGAGGCAGGAACCTGGAAGGGCAGCAAGGACCCAGTAAGCTACATAGGGACAGCAAGCCATCCCCACAGGCCTGGGTATTTTTGCCAGGTAACATATGTCTCTCTAATTCCTTCCTGAGGCAGGAAACAGGTTTCATTTACAGTGAATATGCAATTTAACAATCTTTTGCATCTAGACTGCAAATATCCAACACAGAGACTTCATTTTGCACGCTAGAAATGGGCTTCAGGGGGTGAACTTGGCAAGTATGGTGGCTACATGTGGATTACTGTTGTCATCTGCAGAGGATTAAGGACCTGTAGAGGATCAGCTGGCCTGTCCCAGAGTGCTCTGTGGTACAGCTGCAAGCACCCAGCTCTTCCCTGTTCCTACAAAGGCAGAAAGAGTCTTAGAGAGTCTCCTCAGTCTGACAGAGGAGTGAAGAGTGAGCATCACACAGCTGTCCAGGAGCTCTGCCCACTTCTGTTGACAGCACTGAACAAGGCAGATGTGGACACAAAGCAAGTGGAGAATGTAGAAATTTCTATACCAAGACAATCAGAATGAATAAAAAAGTTTTTACAAAATCTCGGCCTCAAGGGCAGCAAAGTTATTGGTAATCATTACAGCTACTCCAGAATCGAGGCTAAAATACCTCTGCTGTTGTTATCTACAGAATTAAGAATGAATGGTTTCCCAGTTTTGGTGCCCCAGAGACACGGGCTTTGGCTGCAAGGACCCGTGGAAGGCAGTGGATGTGCTGGTACACTATAAACGCATTCATGAACTTCCATTCAATATGCAAAAGAAGGCTGGTCACAGGTGAGTGGAGCTCATCAAGAGGGACAGCCATGTGGACTTGATCTCCTGTGCTGCTCCTCTTCCCCCTATTAGCATGGATTTGGGAATTTTAGTTTGAGAACTGTAGTCATAAGGAAGTCCATACACCAGCACCCCAATGCAGCGAGGAAGATGGGGCCTAAATGCCCTTGAACCAGTACTTCAAGAACAAAATAGTCCCCAATCTTCTATCAAAGTATGAATGCTCACAGCTCCTCAGATAATGATGTTTGCCATAAAACATGGCTACAGCCATCACGCTAAAAATAATAGACAGGGGCCACTGAGTTCACTTTTTGCTTTCCTTCTCACATTCAGTTTTAGATTTCCTTCTAAGTATATTGTCCTTTTCCAGATAAACCCCATGAAACAGATATAACTTGAGAGTTTAACATGTGAAGGGAACATTTCTTCTGATTTTAGTTACAAAAATTCATGTGGATGAAATTTGGTACAATAAAGTATCTGTTTTCATTCATTTGCCTGATTACACAAGAAGAGAACAAGAAAGTGTTCATATAGGGCAGGGTGGGAATTCAGGATCTGCCAAATGGGACTCTGTTACCATTGATATGGCTGGTTAAATAAACAAGGAAAAGGATCTGTGTTCACGGGAGCTAAATGTAGGTAATAGAATTGGGCTTCAGGAATTCCAAGTTTTTTTTAATTAAAGAAGTCAAAACAAGTAAGGAAGGAAATTCTAAAACAATGAAAATTATGTGGAAACTTGTACTGTTAAAAATACTGAAGACTAAATAGAAACAATATTGCCTTGATATGCAAAAAGTGATATGGATCTTCTTAAATGCATCATGCAATGAGTATTTTTAGGTGTTAGCTAGTTCCCACAGAGAATAAAGATAATACTCAGGGCTGAAGAACAGAAAGATGCCTAGTGTTGGCAAAGGAGAAGGCACAAAGGAAGGAAAGGTGCTGCAGGTGAAATGGGCCTGACCAGACTGTAGTAGCTGTTTGCACTATCTGAGCTGTAGAACACGATCTAGCAAGGACGCTCCTTCAAAACACTTCATGCAAAGAATTTTCTACCAACACACCTTGTGGTTGTTGTTGGAAGAAGTAGTTCTAAGAGCACACCAAAACACTAAAAATATACTGTTCCCCATCAAACATACATAACTCCACCTCCTTTAAGTCTCAGCTATGCAGAAGATGCCCCTGTGTGGAAACACAAGAAAAAATAGCAATATCAGAGAGATCCTCTTGCCAATGAAGGTACCAAAGCTGCATTCTGGAGTGTGCACAATGGTTCCTCACTGGATGCTGCTTTAAACCTTCTGTGCTCTAACTGAGCTAAAACTACTCTGCATGGAGAAGGAATAGCTGTTTCAGAAAGCTGGGAGGTGTGATGGAAAGGGAGTACATAAACTGCTCACACAATGCTGTTAACACAGCTTCCTAAAGCATCCCACCCCTTTGCACCACTTACTGAAGAACCAAAAAAGCTGTGAGCAAGCTCTAGAGATTGAGCTAATTGAAGGTTACCAACTTCAGCTTAATTTTAGTTAAATCCCAGCTAAATTGATACAAGGTCTACCCCATGCAGTCTGTGCCTGCCTGTTTTCTCCATCTGCCTTTTCACAGAATCACAGAATATACTGGACTGGAAGAGACTCATAAGGATTTTTGAGCCCAGCTCCCTGCTCCTTGCAGGACTATCTAACACTGTCACACGACTCAGAGCATCATCCAGATGCTCCTTGAACTCTGACAAGCTTTTACACTCCAGTGAACAAGCAGTCCTTGTTCAGATGATTGTGGGTGTACAAAAAGTTCCCAAGATTTTTCCTTCACGTAAATTTCCCTGATTCACATGATTTTCTCTACTTTCACTTATAAACAGCCATCAGGGTCCTACAGGGGCACTCAAACTGATTGGGAGTTTTCCATCCTGTGATACTGCAGCTGAACATCCTCAGCAGCTCTAGAACACACTTATCTGGGGATTAGGGATTTTGTGGGCTCACAGTGAACACAAATGCAAGTCCAAGTTTTGCACGATTAGAGAAAATTCTCTTGCAAAGGTACAAGGAAAAAGATTTTCATAGGTTTAAAAGAATGTGATCATTTTGGTCAGACATATTTAAAATGGCAAGGGAACATAGACTTCCAAATCCCACAGCCTTCAAAATACCCAGCCAAACAGCACAACAATCACAATAGTAGCCCTATGAAACACTCACCTCAGTTCTTCAGATATACTTTTCCACTTCTTGCAGAAAACTCCCTCTTCCCTCCAATGCAAGTCTCCAGAGATGCCTCACCAGTCCACTGGCAAGTTGTGCTTCTCCATCTGGAATATCCTTCTCAAACTCTTCTCATGTTCTTCCTTCCCAAACACAAACTGTGCTTTTCTTGCCATCAGCACATCTGCACTTCCAGACCACTCAACAACTGCAAAAAGTGAGGTGATCTTTGACTTGTAAATTTCAGGTTTTTTTACATGGAGAAGGTGCTCACTGTTCCAAGTGTGGAATCCAAGGCAGCCAGCACGTGATGCTGGAAGGAAGCAGGAGGCTCTTATACTTTCATCTGATTGTTTTCTTAAAGCAGAGGCTGCTTAGCTCTCCCATGAACCCTCTTATATCATAAATCAAAACCATTAGAACACTATACTATTCTATGAATCTGTTTCATTTGCTAAGAGCCTGGTGCAATGAGTCTCACCAACAGCTTCATTTTCCCTTTCCCAAGCACTCTCTCCTTCAGCAGAGTTTCAGATCACACCGTTGGGTGTCACTCACTGCAGAGGGAGCTGGGCTCTTTTGTTTTCCCTCCTGCAATACAGCTTCTCACAAGCTGGTGGCAGTCCTCAGATCTGCTGCTCTCTTTCGTTCTGGCATGCAACACACACATCACACACTTTGGCAAGGTCACAGCATCAGAGCTACTTAATCCTCAGTTATGATAATCTTTGGATAAAAATGTTCAAGTATTTTCACGAGAACTGATTAGAGCATCTGGGAATGATGAGTTGACAGTTTCCATGACATTCTGTGTTTTGTTTTGGACATGTTTTACATTCCTAGTTTCTGCGGAATAACCACATTTTCATCGTCCTGTTCTCAGGAGAAAACCAGTTTTGCCTGCCTACCACAACACCCTAACCCCACGCAAGAATCAATAAATTGCCTCTTGTTTCAGCTGAGAGAACCACAAGTACTCTTCCACTGGGGCCCCTTACTCATCCACAGCCCTTCAAATCTGAACTAACCTCAGCTTTCTGTCACACTTCACCAATTCTCATTTCTGTCTTTAGGACACAGGTCAGCCTTTCAAGGGCTTTCCTACTTGAGAAGCTATTGAACAGCACCCCTCTATTTTCTACTGTTCTCTTCATACTTTTGGAAAAATCCTTTTAACTGGAAAAATATAATTTAATTTTGCAAAACTATAGCATTCCCCAGTAACTTTAAACTCCTGTCAGTGCTCTCTTAAATCATATTTCTTTTCCCCTCTTTTCCAGCTGATGCCAGTCAGCATCAGCTTTCTCTCCTGGTTCATATAGCAGCCTCTAGCACCAGCTTTCATTAAGATCTTCAGGGCCCAGTCTAATTCTCCAGTCTAGCAGCCCTTCATAACAATAACTTCATTTGTTATTTCCAGTAACTGAATTATTTCACTCTGTGCTATTGCATCAGGTTAATTCTGCCTGGTACTGGTGATTTGTAAAAATATTCACAAATTTTCTGTCTTGTCTTGAACATTTCCAGTGTTGTTGGGATCTGATATTCCATGATTTTGATGGGCAGAGAAGAAAATTTTAGGATAATTTTTTTTTTGTGAAATCTAGAACTGATTCCATACTCCACTGCCCCCTTCATCTAAAAATGCAAAATAATAATCAAATGCTCTCTGGACAGCTGGCTTCACGTTTAACCAGAAAAAAAAAAAATTAAATTGTGTTGTTCTCCGTACATCAATTTAACATCCAGGCTATAATCCTTTCACGCCAACTAACAGTTTCTGGGTAAATGTCTTCCATGTTCTGTCTTAAAAGTCATTTACCTGTGGCTGAGCTAGTAGGTCCCCAAATGTCTGGACAATCAGAAATAATTTCTGACCACATGGTGATGCACAGTTTTCCTAAGCTAAGCACTAGTTATTTTTACAATGAACTTAACATTTAGAACTTCCCTTATTATAGAAAGAAAAAAAGTAAATTCTAATTTTTTTCAAATTCTTCTGCTGTTGGTTTTAAGATCTGAACTCAATTAACTGAAATCAGACAAGATCTGCTCACTTCACAATCAGGTCCCAAGTCTGAGAAGAGCAGAAGAGTATCTAATGGAAGAAGGTTCCGTGCCACACTACCTCTGCAAAGGACCTCAGATTTCTTGCTAAGGATATACTCAATCACCGCAGAGCACGCAACCCCCGGCAGCTATTCCCACAGCAGCCATTTACTTCACTTCAAACACACACCGGCATTTGTTTCCTTGAGTGGAACGGCTTCCCTGACTGCAGAGTGAGCACCCTGCAGGGAGCGGCTGTGCCAAAGCCAGAGCCCTTCGGCTTTCTTGGAAAACTACTGGCAACTTAGCTGCCTCCTCAGGGAGGATCCCCTTCAAAAACCCGTGCTTTAACGGAGAACTCCATCTCGAGAATTAATGAGCTACCGAACGGCTTGAAGCCGTTCAATCCAGAACCATTCGCAGCACCACTTAGCACATAATTAGCAACCTTCAGGGAGCACACCCTTTCCTGGTGTCAGGAAAAGTCCGCACCCTACAGCCCATGCGGAGCTGGGAAGAGCCCGGAGATCCATTTTCCCAGTGTCCAAGGGCAGCCCGGCCCGGCCGCACGAGCTGCAAATCCAAACAGCCGCTGTTTCATCCTCACTCTTGTACGGCATCGAGAGAGGGCCGGGCAGCTCTGCGCCATGCTTTTTCCTCGCAGGAACACCTCTCCGCACAGTTCCCGCCACCTCAACAGCACCTCCACCTGCTCAAAGCCGGGAGGATTTGCCAACCCGCCTCTCTCTAAACACAGCCGCTTTGTCCCCCTCAGGCACCGAAGGCCTGTTTGCGGTACCGCCGGCCCGGGGCGCCGCGGGAGGCACAGCGCAGCGGGCACAGCGCTGTGGGCAGGCTCTTCCCGCCCAGCCGCGGCCGGGCTGAGGGCACAGCGCTGTGGGCAGCCCCCTTTCCTGCCCAGCCACGGCCGAAGCCCCAGCGCTGTGGGCAGCCCCCTTTCCCGC
>VXBU01005724.1:1119611-1188935 GCA_013400315.1 Bombycilla garrulus
CAGCGCTGTGGGCAGGCTCTTCCCGCCCCGCCGCGGCCGAAGCCCCAGCGCTGTGGGCAGGCTCTTCCCGCCCCGCCGCGGCCGGGCTGAGGGCGCAGCGCTCGGGCGGGCCCGGGCCCAGGCGGAGCCCGGAGCTCGGCCCGGGGGACACCGCGTCCCTCCGGGAACAGCTGACAGAAAACAACCGGGGATCGGAGCAGATCGCAAAATACTTAAAATAACCGCACCTGCCATGCCAGGGCAAGCACCTATCCCTAAACTTTCCTTAACGTTCCCGGAAAGCACAGACAGCACAGTGTTTTTCAACAGCTGTTCCATGGTATAACCTCTGTGTTTGGAATTACTTCACATCTGAATGGTACTACAAATATTCTTAGGGCTTTTCTATTCAAACTCACTAGAACTGAGAAGATAAATAATTGTAAATAACTCATAAACTGACAACTAAGGTGTGCCACTGGGCAGGTATTCATAGCAAAAGCATATCTACAGTAACTAACAAGTGACAGACTGCTTCCTCAGCAGCCCAGCCTGCACCTGTCCTCCAAAAAGGAGCTGAAACAAGGGATGAACACCAGTCTTGAACCTTTAGCAGTCTGGCCAAGAATCCATTTAGAGATAAAATTTCTGGAAGAAGAATTTCAGTTTACTAAGAACATTTCATTATCTCCTAAAATTGCCATATAGCACACATAATTTTTAATTTGTTGCAAAACTATAGTTTTCAATAAAAACAGTAGAAAAGGCAGAAAGTTGCTTTTTTTTTTACCATTCTCTCCATGTTGAAAGATGAATAATTTTTCACCTTGATAAGGCATCCAGAGAATTAAGAACAAACAGACTATACAAGATGCAAGCCTGGTCAAAACTGGCAGCATGTTTGCCCTTGTCTGAAGTGGTCAGAGAAGCATAAAAATCTAATGGTCCAATTATAGTGTGAACTGTAAATCACTTATTTTGCATGTTCAACCCTCCTGTAGTCTTCAGTAAGAAGGTCACAATTAAACAAAAACACTTCTGCTACACCTTCTATGCTATAAAACCAAATGCAACTTCACCACACAGACATACAAATCAATACTAAGGCTTATGAAGAGCTGTTGCAGACAGGTCTCCAGCACTGGGAATCACAGTTTTGGGGTTTTTTATTTTTCCAAGGACAAAAAGTACATCAATCTATTTTATTTTACTCTTTGTTATGAACAATTTTGTAGTTTTCAGAATGAGATTGCTACATATTAGATAACAAAAACATCATCAAATGAATGTTTTATTTTTTACTAAATTAGATCAGAACCACCAAAACAAGTATTTTTAAAGGATTTAGTCTATTGCAAGAACAGCTTTACAAACATGAAATTAAAGAAACGTTTGATCATATATACATAGGCAGCTGATGACAGAAACATACAAGGAATTTCTTTGCATATAAATAGATTTTTAAAAGTATATTTCTTTCGCATGTGTACAAAATTATTTTGCTTTCTATACTGAGAAAAGTTCTTGGAGACAAACAAGGATTTCTAAGAGTCAAAAGCCCACCTAGGATGGGGGCTGTCATGCACACAAGGATGTAATAATACAATTTACACAGCATTCTTATACAGTACTTGAGCTTCTTATATACATACTTACAAGACACTTTTGTACATGAGATGCCACCTTTGCAACTGAAATGGCATCTCCCCTGAAAGGCTGCATTAGTTCCAGTGTTTGTATAAAAGATAGAACAAGTTTCAAAAGGCAGCACCACTCTGCAGAGTCAAGGATCCACCGAGCTGCAGCTATAGTGAAGGCAGTGGGGTAATTATGCTGGCTCCTGTGTTTACACAGCCCGAGTGGGAAAGGCTGAGATGTGACCCATGAAGTCTATACAATACGTTTTGTAAGATGTGTCTGTGGCTAGAAAAACAGATTTTACCACATCCTTGACTAAAGCCAAGCACTTTTGCTCTTCATCTCTATGCTACTTAAGCATTTAGTTCTGTCTATGGGGAAAAGTTTGGCTTTTATATGACTTTTCAGTATGGTTATTTACCAATATTGGAGCTGAGTTTAGCACATACAGGACCTGTGAAACTTTTCGTTAATGCATGCAGAAAGGGTGCACAGTGCAGCAATGACAGGACCCTGCTAAGCTGCTGCTGGACTGGGGAATGCCTGGAACCTCCAAGAATCAGGTGCCAAGTTTGCTGTGAGATTAGGTCAGGCTTCCACTTTGTTTTAGGCACAACAGTGTCAGAAGAAGGACTGGGGTTTTGCTCCTTGATTCTCTTCATCACAGTTTGTCCAACTAGGAAACAGTACCCAGAGAATACTCAGAGACTGGTGCAGGTGATGCCTTTTAAGACCTGACAGTGTCTAGATAAGTGGTACACGGACATCAGCCACACCAAACACACACTGCAGCTACACCTGTGGGTTACACACAGCCATACTCATACCAGACCGTCTGCTGATCCCCGCCCTGGGGGTCAGGACACCCAGGAGTGCTGCTGGAGCCGCTTCCTCTCACGGGCTCCTCCACAGCCCCAGGGCTGCTTTCTAACAGCTTACCCTGGCACTTGGGAAGTAGGGCATCACCCTGGTCTTGCCCTGAGCAAGTATTTCCCTCAGTGCTGCTGCCAACAGCTCTGGCAGGGGCCACCGTGGCCACCTCCTCAGGACGAGGGGCTGGCTTGGGTTTGACTCTTGAGGGAGTATGGGATGCGGACGAGTAGTGTTGCCCAAGGTTCACCCGCTCTTGCTGCTGGACATTCAGGCTGCTGGTGGAGGCAGTGGGTGAGGCAGAGAACTGATGGAAGGAGAGCGGCCTCTCATCTTTTGGTGGGAGCAGGGAAAGGCGCCTCGCATCGAGCTGCCGGCAGCGGGCATCGACGCCTTGCACAGAACCCGCCGCCTTTGCAGACTGAGGCCTCTCTCTTAAGGGTGCCTGGGAGCTCCCTGGCACAGGGGCCCTGGTGCTCTGACAGACGGTGTCCTTGCCCGCGTGCAGCTCCGCTCCCGGCTTCTGAGGGCTTTCCTGCCTGTAGGCCTCTGGGCCAGCAGCCCTGAGGAGGTCTGCAGAGGCCAAGCTAAACGCCCTGCTCAGTGATGTGCTCCTCCTGCTCCCGGCTCCAGGCTGCTGAGGCTGCGCCATCTGCCGCGCCCCGCTGGCACACTGCTGCTGGGCTGTGGGAGGAAGCTTAAGGGACGCCTGGGGCTTTGCCAGAGCATCAGGTTCAACTTGTCTGAGGTTTGGCTTCATGTAATCGTCAGGCTTAGCTGCTCTTCCTTCTTCACCAGCCACGGCCATCTTCACAGCTGGAGCGACAAGACTGGTGTGCATCCTAGCAGCCTCCATTCTGGACGGCTGAACCAGCAGGCTCCCAGCAGCTGAAGGCTCATTTGCTTTCCTAAAATAATCGCTGAGCGAGTCATCTCTGTTAGTGGAGGTGTCCTGGTGTGAGAAAATATGCACGTCACATTAGTGGCAACACATCTGGTCTAAAGAATCGTGCAGAACTCTGTATTCACAAAATCTTCCTTCCCACTTAATTTAAGCCAAACACAGTCATAAGTTTTACATAGTGGAAACAGAAGAGATGAATGTTTGAAATGGGTATAAATGCAACCCAAGCAATAATGAGCTTATCGTAATTAGATTGTGATAGCCTTGTTTGCCAGGTTAATTGTTATAATTTAAAAATAATTTTGGTTGCAACCTGGACAGCAGCTCTTTTGCTTCCCTTCAGATCAGCCACTGTCACTTTAACATCAATATCGTATTGACGACATCAGCCGTCGGTATCAGCAATTATCAATTATGTCTGTCATACTTCAGAATACAGTTCATCTGGATAACTCTCTGCTGTAACTTCAGGAATGTAACAGAAATCAATACCCTGGAGAGATGTGTTAGCATTACAAAAAAGTTTCATTCCTTCTCCACTGATTCCCTTCACCTCTCCCACTCAATATACTATCTATGTTAAAAGCTACATTTACAATACAATGAAATGTAAAAAAAAAATTACATAAATTGTTTGCTTACAATGAACTTGCAAATTTCAAGTCAGACAATTAACCTGGCAGTAAAAGAAAACATACAATGTGTATTTCATGAGAATGGTGCATGCAATTCAAAAATGGTGATGTTTGATCAGCTGCCATTGTACTATTTTAGTAAAAGGCATGCTCAGAACAGTTAAGGGACATGCTGCCATTACAAACAACATGCTGAACAAGCTCATGAAATTTACTTGTCTACTCTTCTCTAGGGAGCATGTTTAAAGCTTAATATACTTATTTCACTAGTGTTCCAAATATTTCTTCCAGTCAAAAAACTCATTTTAAATAATCAAGCACCATCAATGGTAATAGTGCAGTGTGAAAATTTCTAAGCTCAAGTTAAAGTGTTAAGGTTATTTTTAACTTTATTTAAACAGCTGTTACACACACTAACATTAGAGAAGACGAGTCCTCTGAAAACAAGCATGTGTAGGGACAAACGCTGCAAGTACTTTATGAGCAATTAATGCAAGGGATCTGCCAGCCTTTAAAGTAACAATTAGGAGTTATGGTATGCGTCTATAGGTATTAATATGCTAGCAAAAGCTGTGGTAAGTCAGGAGCTGTTGTCTTCATAATAAGAACAATGGATACCCTGGGGATATAGAATGAAGCAGATCTCTTATTTCCCCTGCCTGTGCTGTGCCTCATGCTGTCGGGACATGAAACACTGAGGACCGACTCGAGTGACTGCGAATGTTCCTGATGAATGGAAGGACATAGGGAGTAGCAAGAGGGATACAGTACATCAGCTTCTAACAGAAATTGGTGTAATGAAATCATTTCACTCTCATTTAAACTGCGCCGAAGCTGAAAAGGAACAGGATGACAGAAAGAATGAAAATGGACATGGTCAGGTAGTTACAGACACACAAAAGTAACAATTTTAAACATCTCTAAAAGCTAAGAATTATGCTTAGGGTAATGAGGGAGTAGGAGGTATATTTAAACATTACTGTGAAAATTCAAGGACCAGAATTTACTGATGCCATGACACGGCACAGCTTTGCTAATTTCAATACTTTTACCAAGGCATTCATGAAACGGAAATCTCTGTTCACTTAACGCTATCAATTATCTGTTTTTAAGATATTAGCCTGTTCAATAGTGAACTGCTTCACAATTGTACAGCGCGTCTGAGCAGTGAAAGACAAATGCCATCTTGGAAACAAACATTAGTTCCCAAAAAAAGCACTTCAATGAGCGACATATTCTTGCAGTCAGTCATTGAACCAACAGTATCAGTCAACACACAAACATGGTGACAGTATCAAAAACTTCCTGCTGCAAGAAAAACAGTCTTTCTCAAATGCACCGGTATTTTCAGATTATAAAATGGTTTTAACAACTGCATATTTTGCACTTCAATTGAAAACTATTCTAGGTTTCATTCCTAGTTATAGATTTAGTAGCTGAAATTTACACAGAAAACTTATCAGTTTATAAATAAAAATACCTGGAGCTGAGAACTGATGATACAAAACCTTGACCACAATCATTCTCTAGTAAAAAGCCCCAGCAGTCCAATACACAGTATGTGCAGTCAATTATCTGACTTGCCATAGCTGATAAACCAAAATAAATTAGCAAAGTGCTATATAAAAGCTAATTTTACCTTAGTTATTGAAATTGTCTCATTCATTTTGAAAGATTTGATAGTACTTGTGGATATGAGCAAGGATCATCTTGTCTCTCTCTCTGTTTCCCTATGGCCTCATCCTCCTAAATCAGCTTTGAACAGTATTTTGACCTCTGAAATGGGTTATCTAGCTCTGTTGACTTACACTTGGTAGAGTCAGCCTGTTGCTCTCTTCCAAGAACTCTTCCAAGGTTACCATCTCACTGCCAGGCGAGGCAGACCGCTGCCTGCCTGCGTGAGACTGAGATGGATTGCTCTTCTGAGGTACCTCACAGGACATCAAACCACTCCTGTGGGAGCAGGACTCATGCCTGCTGCCAGGGCTTAAGGAAGCAGCAGCAGAGGGAAGGGAATACAGGTCTCGGAACAAGGCTGGTGCCTCTCTGCTTGGCACCATATCTTCACTGCTGAGGCTCTCAGTTCTACCATGGACATGGTCAAAGGAACCTGAGGAGAAGCATAAATACCATTAATGACACTGCTCTGACATAATTTCAGTAGATTTCACACCCAGGTAGGAACTTTTATCATCCGGGGCCATTTCCACACAGACTGGCGTTTTTTACCTTCCTTTTTTCTCCTACAGAGCTTAAAGCAATAGGAGCTCTGAAAAATCAGGACTACTAAATATTTTACCTTTAACAAGCACAACTACTTCACCAAAGAATAAAGACTGCACTGAAGGCTAATAAGCTCTATATTAGTAAGATAATATTGGGGTGCCTCTTTAAAACCTGTGTGTCGTTGAAAGATCTCCCACTCTTGCCTGTGTGATCTGACAGTGGAAAAACAGAAAGTGGATTTTTCCACAGAGTCAGGTCTCCTGGCATCCTTCAACGATGCACAATTTGCAAAAGCAAATCTCCAGAGCACACTGATTCCATACACAAGTGGTGTGTGGAGTAAGAACCACAGAGATCTCTTGTTGTAGAGAGTCTAAGAGTGGCCTGATATTTCCCACAATGCGATGCCAGTCAGACTGAAGCAAAACTCAACTGTCTGCCTTAAAAGCCACCCCTTGCCAGAATCAATCTTAGAAAAGCACTTCTTGCCAGCAATTTTGATTCCCAAGACAGCCATGTCCAGATTGCATAATCACTACCATTTCAAAAACAAGTCTTCAAAATTAATTGGAAGGAAAATGGCATTTTACACACAGTTTCACGGAATTTCACTTCCTGTTTGTCACAACTCAGCTGTAAAAGCTTTACCTTTCAGATTGAGAGGTGAACTACTGCTGGAAGCGTTCCTACTGCTCTCTAAACTGTTTGGCCTGGACACTGAAAAACACAAATCAAGCATTGAACAAACAGATCTTAAGTTCCTCTGATTCTTTAAAAGACTTGGCTACAGTCTCCCTTCTGAAAATAGGACCTTCTCAACTAAGTCACTTTGAAAACATCAACAACATAATACACACAGGATGCCAAAATCTGAGCAGAGTAGAAAACATCTTAATTTTTCAAGTTGTTTAGGATCCATCTTGTTTATCTCATTTTTTGCACAAAGAAATATGTTCTGTGTTTTTACAGTAACTGTAAAGTAATGCAGATACTGAAAAAAGCTCAACAATAAGCTGCTGTCTCTTTTTCAGTTTTCTTTGGAAGGAGCTGGTAGCCAGCTTGCAAATTAAGTCTTCTGCAATCTCTAAGCAGGCAGTGCTGCTGCTTCAATAGTGTTCCCACTGTGCATCCACAAGCCTCACACCAAATTTCTCTTAAGGCTGATTCACTCCCTTAAGGAAGGGACTAAACATTGTCCAGAAAAATCAGCAACAAATCTGTAGGACATGAATTAAAAGGTCTGTTGGTGGGGAAAGGCACCTTGCCTAAACATCAGCACTGTTCTGAAAATTCCTTTTGGAAAAACATCCATTACAATCTTCAACAGAAAACCAGAAGCAGTTAGAATCTCATTCCCAAAATGGTGCTGCATTACTACATCTCCTCCTGTAATATTAATGTAACTAAAGCACTCCAGGACAGTTCACGTGGATGCAAGGAAGCAAGTCTTGAGGCAGATGTTTAGAGCACCCACACGTGCTACAAGCTTACCCTGCCGTCTGGTGCTCGCAAACTCCACCTCTGGGGACTGCTCACATAGATTATCTTCTGAATTATAGCCTGGAAAAGAATTCAAAATTTAAAGGGCCAATTGAACACAGAAAGGTTAATCCTTCAGGTCAGTCTCCAAGGCATTCTAGCAGTGTAGAAGACTGAGGTGATCAAGAGGGTTTTACAGACCCTCAAATGTGCTCTGTCAAGTTTATGACATCACAAGAGTGAACAAAGCCCACATCTCATCAATTAAACCATTCAGCAGGAGTGACAATATTAAAGCTCTGGTTTTGTACCTGAGTGCCACTGGCAGCCATGCAGGGACTATGAAGCAGCCTGCCTGGCACCCCCAAATGCACCACACACCTTTTGGCCTGCTCTGGAGCCGGGAGACGGGGGTGGAAGTGTGCATGTGAATAGCTGAGGTTGAGCAAGTCCTGGGACCCATTTCCACACAGCTGGGTTTTGCTGCAGAGTCTGCTGAGATTTCAACATTATCATTGCTGCCTCCGTGATGGGAATTCCTTTTCAGCTTTAGGTCCATTAGCACTGCTGGGGGGAGAGGTAAATGAATAAGACTCAATGAAAAATAGCATTAGGGGGTTTGTATTTATCTGCCCATACAAACATGACAAACAGGCACAATGAAACTGCACAACAGAGGCGCTAGTTTGGCAAGCTTTTCCATAAACAGTGCAGCAGTGGATAGGAAATCTCTGCCACCAGCTTGTCAATCATGTGTGCTCTCTGTAAAGTGTGGGAGTGACAAGGGCTGCTTAGTGCCGGTGGGTGGGCTGATATTATACACGAACAATTACTGTGAAAGGAGGAAGAAAAGGAGCAAAGACATGAATCCAGAAAAGATAAGTGAGGTGTGAAATTCCCATAACATTATTCCTTGTAGGTGCATTTTATAAGAACTTACTTCAGTAATAAAATAGAATAGGGAAAGAGTGACAGTAGTCATGCTCTTACTCAAAGAAAAATAAATGCTGATTTGAAAATTATCTATCATGATCCATGCACTAAGCTAACTGCTTTCAGCTTTACACCTTTGCTGTGGTTAAGAGCTCAGTCTTTAGAAGATTAAAACTCTGCTCTTATGATGTCCTGGTGCAATCATTTTTAAGTGGAGTTCCTGTGATCATAGTAGGAGAACAACAGAAACTGTCTGCTAGAATATTAACTAGATTAAGAATCTGAAAAGTTCTTTTCTACTGATGAAGCAGGTAATTAATGTCTTGTAATGTCAACGTAATGTTTTAAGGCACACATAGAAAAAAATTTAAATTATTTACTGTGAAAAATATACTTAATGAGATGAAAGATTCTAGATTTGATATATTTCTACAGAATACCTGATGAGTAACAGAAACTAAATGTTGAAGATGCAGCAGAGTGCAGCAGTCAAATAAACAACTCGCAGAGACAATGGACAGACAGTTCAAAGCACAGAGCAGCTGTGAAGCTGTATTAGAGAACTGGACAAACGTGCTGTGATCTTAGGTGGCCCCTGGAAGCTGACTTCATTCAGGAACAATGTTTTCTCCTAGGTCTGCATGGGCTCCACACACTGCACCAGCACTCGCTCTCAGAACTGAAACTGAACCATGCCTGCAGGGGCAGCTACTGGCTGAAGCCTCAGGTGCAAATCTGTATTTCTGACTGACTTCGTAGATACACTTAACACCTTCCACGGATGCCCAAAATATTAACTGCCCTGGAGACTAAGGCTCTCCACAACTCCCCATGGGCAACAAAAAAAAGTCTGTTCTGCCAGAGTCCCTGGTCGTGCCACTGGGAACAGTTCTCAGCGTGAGAAGGGAAAGGAGCTCTTCTGGCCTCTCTGCTGAGCTGCCAGCAGCACACTGCCCATGCTGCATCCATCTCTCTAACAGGGACTGGGCCTGTGCATCCATTTCAGTTGCCACCAGGTCATTACTATTAACAGGCAACAAGAATTCTGGGCAGTGGATTAATGAAGGCTATTCCCAATCTTAAGAGAAGAAAGCTACATTCTTCTTCCAAAAAAATCTGTTGAAACTGAAGCAGAAAAAACTGAAACATCAGCTCAATTCAATATGAATTTTCTTGGAAGTACAAAACCTTGCTAAATACCAGATTGAATGTGAGCATCAAGACACTTGGCTGAGAATAATTTTTCCAGTAGCTTCCATTCTATATTCAAAGCTAGACTATTTAAAAGCAGAAAACAGTCTTAAAAACCTGTCTTTTTTAATCATTTAGTAGCACAGACTATTAGAAATATCTCTGGAGTTAGAGATTGTATATGTATTTTAGTAGGACTACCACACTGTAGAAAGCATAGCAACAGCAAATCAGTTGAACACTTTAACTGGACACAATGCAAATACATGACTGCAAGAAAATATTGAAGCAAATAACAACCCCACTTACTTACAACATGCACCACAGCCAATATACATACGCAAACTGAATGCCATGAGGTCCCCTAAAGTGTGCTGCATTGAAGAAATGATCCTCAGTGTGCAAGAGTGATTCATCTTCTACAGGAAAACTTAAGTCCATGTTCACTAATCTTTGCTTGTTTTAGAGTACTGTATAGACATGCTGAGTGTTTCTATCAATGTGCGTGTTCTTTTAGGGCATGTGGGATTTTTTTTTTTTTTTTTTTATAATATTTGTCAGAAATAAATAAAGATAAATGCTACAGAGAGGGTGTTAGAAAACTCCCAGTTCCGGGAAAGAAAGAGTTTCATTAGGAGAGGGTGGGATGTCGGAAGAAGACCAGAACCGGAGCCGATTAGAGAAAGACTGATGATTCGATGGAGACTTAGGAGACTTTTCTTTATCCTTGCTTTTGCTTCTCAAAAAGGCAATCTTTTTGCGCTGTGCAGCTAAATTGTTATCACCCAGGTATCCCAAAAAGAAGAAGGAAAAAAAAAAGTAAAAAAAAAAGCCTTATAAACAAAACTTAAAATATCTTAACACAGATTAAAGACTACACAACCAGTAAAACAGAAAAAAAGCTAAACAACGACCAACACCTATAATGGAGGACTAATGAATGCATAGCTAAACATAGCTAATCTGACTCAGATTAAGGCATAGATTAACACATACACACGGTATTTAAGCGAGCCCACTAAGAAATTACTGTTAGATCACTCAAAATGTTTTTGTTTTATAATATAAAATTAAATTGGTGTACTCAGTTACTCAGTGATAACACACTCAAATTTCCTAGATGTCTTCTAGGTTTTAGCACTGGTGAGCCTCACCTCCACCTATGTGTTTCATGGAACATTAAAATACTGAAGTCCCAGAGACTTCCTAGCACTCTACAAGGGCCTTGCTCTGTGGCAGCCCAAGCCCACCTCCCCATGCTGAACTTAGGATGCATGTTAAACACCTGGAATCACATGGATGATCTTATTCCATAAAACATCTGTTTTTACTCTAAGTGAATAAATTACCCCAAAGAATTACAATAGAGAAAGGGTTTTATCCAATCAAAACCAAACCTTCAGGCAGACAGGTACTTGCAGTTGTTTATAACAAGAGTTCTTTTCTCAGCTGCCCTCCTTCTGTTTCCCACCCCCCACAGTTGGAAGACAGTGATTGATTCAAGTATCAATTTCAAAACTGCTTCTTGGAAAGTATTCCTGGAGTATAACAATCTATGTCTAGAAGTTGACACAAATGCTCTCAATAGAATAAACAATAGAGCTTGGGACGTATATATTACCTTTATATAGTACCTTTAATAAGGATGAAGAGTATTTATTTTGAGAAACTTTTAAATTTCCCATAATTAGGAACATCTTATTTACTATATAAACTAAACAGAAAATCATTCCATCTTCCTTACATATGCCTTAGTATTAAAAAAAATAATTTCATAATATTATATGAAAAAAATGCCTAGTTTAATTCTAAATCAAAACATGGTACTGTCCTCCAGAATCAATGTTACCAGATTGTGATAAATCGGTTATTTACAATGAATGGGCTATTTGTTCTGCACGTGCACCACCTGCTGGCAGTGCCTGTCAGGCAGCTCACACCCCTCAGAGAGCCTGAACCACGCACTATTCCATGAGCCAGCTCTAAACTGCTTTGCTGCAAAACCCCAGGAAATGAAGAACTAGAACCAACTTATTCAGTAACATGCAATACATCTGGGCAAACAGGAGCTGAAGGGAGAAGTAGTACATAAAAGGAAGAAAGCAAACTAAAAATCAAACCCATTATCTTCTAGAGTTTACTCAAATTTCTAATTTAGGGTTTTATGCATACTAAAACTTTTATTGTACTAAAAACCAAACCAAACAAATCCAAAACCAACCAACCAAGCAAAAAAAATATAACAAAACAAAACCAACCAAAACCCACCAAAAAACCCCAAGACAAAAAAAAGGACGCAAAATACAATGTGATTGGGCATTAACATTTCCTATATATTAAATCTTTAAAAAAAATCAGCTCATGATTTTAGGGTGGGCATTCCTTACCTTTGTTTGAAGAACCCCCAGGGTTCTCTCTCTCTTCCACAGGGTTTGACCCTTGAGAGGTATTATCCTGAGCCTCATGTTGATGTTTCAGTTTTTGGGAGGCAGATGGAGAGTTTACCATCTCTGGGGAGTCAGAATGCCATGTGGAGCTTTCTGCTGCTGGTTTCGACCGCTCCCTTGGAGTCTCCTTCTTTGGCTTGATTAATTTGACTAAGGCTCTGGCTCCAATCCAGGGGTTTTTCCTGATAAAGCAGGTTTTGTGAATGGAATTCAGAAAATGCAATAAGAAATATTCCTCAAAGAAGTTTACAGCTGTGCTAAACCATCAAGCCATCCTACATTCTTATTTGTTTACTGTCATGAACTGGTTCAAAAAAATGCACCATGAATTTCACAGCACTTGAGATCCATTTCTCTACTAAAGTCAAAACTACTTTTACAGAAATATTTCTTCAGCATGAGAAATGTGAGAAAGACAACTGTTCCCTCTGCTAGAAATCTAAACTACACATATGGACCACATAAGACATTCTTACAGTGTGAAAAACTCCACTACAGGAACAGACTGAGGAGGAAAGAAATGAAAGCTGCTTTGAAGCCTCTTTGCCAAGGTTATCAGTCAGAACTATGTATGGTGGAATTAACTTGGCTCTTTTTTCTTGGTCTTAGTATATTTTTCAAGTCCCTTTTCTCCAACAGACTGGTTATCCCTTGTTTTGAAAGAGCAGCTCTGAAAGCTCCCAGTGCTATTTAGTCACCATACTGGGAGCCCAGTGGTTCTTTCCCAGTTCTGGGAGTTTCAGCTCCTTGTGTTCATACAGAAGGCCCCACATGCAGCCCTTCTCTGCATTACCACAGCCTGCTGCTTCAGGAATATCCTGCAGAGTGACAGGGAAGAGACAAGTGGAGATGACACCACCCTCACTTCAGATGAAATTTCTGTTATCCCCAGTTATGGAAAACCCTTTCTCACCCTCACTGATCTGTACAGCAGAACTGAATCTATGTGCAACTTACTTTTTTGGAGCAGGATCATAGAACTTGTACTGATCCATTATCTTCTCTTCAAGCTTTTCCTTATGTCTCCTTAAGGCATTCAGTTTATCACTGTGAGGGGGAAAAGCATATTCTGAGTAATCTGTGTGAAATTAAGCATAATCAAAAAAGTGAAGACCAAAAGCCACCAAGAGAAGAAAGAGACTGAAATATCTTCCCATCCTAAATCTTCAGGATCCACAGCCTGTTTGGAGAGGCCAAGTGTAAAAGCCTACCAGCCATGCTGATGGGGTGGTTTTTCTGCAATAAAGGATGAACGCTGAAAGAACAACAGTAGATGGTGGTGCAAGATTACTAACTAATATCTCAAGAAGAGTTTGTTTGGTGGGTGTTAAGACTAACTATACTTTTTTTTACTGATTATTTGTTAACCTATGCAGTGGGAGTTGGCAAATCTTATTTTCATTCAAGCAGTAAGGCAAACCTCCATCACAGAGCAGTCACACACCTGGATAAACAGATCAGAGTACATCTGAACTGCATTCAGCCTATTTCAGCAAACAATTTCTAACACTTCAGCCGTGTAAGCCAGCACTGCTATAAAACTTAACTCAGTAACTCCCACATCATCCTGATGTGCTTAAACTAAAATTCTTGGGACTAAGAACATTTTTCTTCCTCCTTTCATACCTAGAAGAGAAATTCACTGCAGTGAAAACACGATTCTTTGTAAATGCACAGTATGTTTAAACAGGGTCACTTCATGTCACTTCTACATGTCAACCTGTGCATGAAGGACATTGCAACAAATGTTGATGTCTGTATCCTTAAAAACAACATCAAAGCAGGTATTTCTTGAAATGCAAATGAAAAAAAACAAGAGGAGTATGAATGTCTGCTATTCTTCAGGAACTTAAATATAAAATTACTCTCGTAAGACTAAATACTTGATGCAACTTGGCTGTTTTCCAAAATCTTAAAACTCGTTCCCAACCTCTTCTTCTTGGAGAAGTACCATTGGGTTTAGCATTCCATTTTTTTTCCTAACTGAATTTTCCACATAGGTTTATCTGTATTATTTGAAAAGAGCTGTGCTTGCCCAGGTGCTTTGTGAACAGCCCTCTGCAGTAAGGCAGCGTGGAAACATTTCGTGCTTTCTCCCATTACACTTATCTCCTACCAAACATCCCCTTTTCCAACAGATATCAAGAAGACCTATCATTCCGCTGCCTGCTCTTCTAGTCCTGATAGATGATTTGTACTCTGTATTTGTCTAGATTACTATCTTGGGTTTCACAATTAAAGTCTCTTTTTTCTTACATGTACTGTTTCTGTTCTTCATGATACTGCTCCTTGCTCTCCATGTTCTGCTCCAATAGCATCTGATTCTGCTGGCTCAGCATCTGAATCTGGCTCAGGAGATGATGGTTTTCTTCTTCCAGATTTCCCTTCAGACGGGACAGGAGCTATTAAACAAGACAAGTTAATCTCTGCATTGGCTTCCCTGGAGTGCACCACAATCAAAATAACACAACAGCACGGCAACCTGAGCTACAAACCCACACACCTCAAACTACACAGGGGTGTTGTTACATAGCTTGACCTTGTATACAGAGCATGTCAAAAGCTCCACACAGTGAAAGGCAGTTCTCTAACCCTAAAGCAGCAGGAGCTGGGTATCTGCAACTACTCACCTCACAGTGGTTGTCCAGCTTGGTCAGAGAGAGATCCATGGATTGGTGCTGTTCTTTCAGCTCATCATAGCGAGCTTGCCAACGATTCAACTCCAGCTGAGAATTGTTCAAGGAAGTTTTCAGCTCCTTAGTGTGTGAATGCAGCCCTTCATACTCTGCCTTTAGTTGGTTGTGCAAGAAATTCACCCTAAACACCAAGAAGACAGCAGGCTTACGAAGGACACTTCACAGAAATGACCTCACATTCAAAGCCTGCACCATCAGTTTGCAGCTCTCACTAAATCAAACACAGTTCCAAAGAGTAGCTCCTAAGGACATTTTTATTTTAAACATTTTATAAAATTTTATTAACAAGTAGTGGTAACATTATAAGAAGTTTCAAATCTACAAAAGAACTGAAAGGAAAATACATGAAAAATAAACCTACTATTTCTATTTCTTCAATATGTAAGAAACACCACAAATTTTTGAGGCACACATAAGCTCATATGGTATTTTTTTATCCTGATACATGAAATACGAGCATTTAAGTGTCCTGAAGTCTGAAACACTGTAGTGTTGTAAGAAGATAATAGCACTCTTTTACACTTTTAGGTAAATCTAAAATTGTCTATAAATCATGAAGGCATAACATTAAATAACTACATAAAAGGATTAATTTCTGTATCTGCTGACAGATAAGTGTGGCTCTCTGCCAGCCCTGCAATCAACATTATGCATCATCTTTGTCCTGAAGAGAATTAATTAGGACCAGCAAACTTGAGAAAACCTCTGGAGAGCTCTGTACCGTTCTGAATTACTGTAGCTCAATCTAAAATGTAATTTTTAAATATGATTCAACCTGAGAATGCTTTAACTTGATGTGGTCCTGGCTCTTTACTTGTACCAAACAGATTCTCAAAACACCTTTATAGTATGAACAAGGCTACAGGGAGGTTTTAAGGGGTGGCTCCCAAAAAGGGCTCTGCCATAAATTAACAGCGACACACTGATCAAGAGTCTCTAAGACTGCTTTTAATAATAACAGGAATGGCAGTTTTCTCTGGGCAGCAGAAAATAAACAATGGTAACTCCTAGAGCTAAAATCATATTGTGTAAAAACCATAAACCAGTGCTCCTCAAGGGAAAAAAAACACTTTGGGGGGTTGGGCATTCGTAGCTCTGCCTAAAGGCAAGTGCTTGGAAACAATTCATTGCAGAAAATGCTTGTGAACTGAACCAACCACATGTGGAAGCTTCTTTTGTATGAGCGAAGGACCCAGGTCTGAAGTAGCAAATAACAGTATCACTTGACAGTATTCATGAAGCTGACAATCTTTAACAAGTTAAAATTACCAATTTAATACCAAAATAGAGAAAAAAGAACAGACTCGTTATATGAAGGTACTTCAGAGCTAAAGCAACACATCTGTGTTTTGCAGAATTGACTTCTAATTGATATATAACAATTTAGCAAAGGAACCATACCTGTCCAGTTCCTCCCTCAGCTTCTGATTTTCCCCAGTGGTTATTGCATTTGATCTTCTCTCTTGTTGCAGAACCTCTCTCTCAGTTTTTAAAACCAATTCCAGCTCTTCCAATTCTGCTTTGTGTTTCGTTAAACCGTTGTATCTGCAAAATGAGGAAGAGCATACCCTCAGCTATCATTTAAATGTTTTCTTCCTCTGGGTTAATATTTTTAATAGGCACTACCACAATGATCAGAAAACATTCTTTTTTTCCAGCTTTATTTACTACATCCACATTTATGTGGTTAAACTTCTACCAAAGCTGAAGAATTCAACACTATGCATGAAAATTCAACTCAGTTTACAAGTCAGCAGAGGAGGCTTTAGGAAAAGAAAAAGAAAAGAATTTTTTAAGGGAACTGGAACAGAAATGTCAGAATTTTACCTCAATTTCAGATTCTGGTCATTTAGTAAAAGCATGAGATTCTGCACCACTAAACAAGAATCCCAGTCACAAATAACTGAAGTGGCAAGAGTTTAAAAATCTGACTGGAAAGCAGCTCCCAAAAAGCAACAGGAAAGCAGAGCAACGATCAAGAGTTTGTTAGGTAAGCACCTATTGGATTATAGGTAATAGCATATTAGACTATAGGTAATAGCACCCTGCACTCTACTCCTCTCTGCACATTCCAGACAGATGGTGAGGTACCAGTGAGCTGACAGCACAACACCTTTCAGCAGAGGCTGATTCACCTGCTTGAGCTGCTCTATTTGCTCACTAGAGACAAAACCAAGAGCAAAACCAGTGCTCACACCCAGGCTTCCACTACTGCTTGGTTTGTACAACTTGTGCATAAACCATTCAGGGCAGAGCAGGGAGAGAGAGAGAGGGGACTGATGCCATCAGCCGTGTTTTAATTTTGATCTCCAGGATGCTGAAGGAACCAATGTGTGCAATAAATTCCCTGATATTTGGCACAGGCATGGATTAGGCAGGCTCAGCCTCCCTGAGCTGCTACACCACCTGCATTCAGAAAACACTGAGAAGAACGAGGTGGATTGAAATCACTTCAAAAAGTAGCAGGCTGTTCCCAGATTTTTTTTTCCCCTCTGGTGGCTTCTGTCAGAATCTGTGCCCGTACACACCAGCAGAGGCCACTGGGGCAGTCAATGCCCAAAGTCATCAGCACATTTTCTGGTCACTGTAATAAAAGGCTACTACCCTGAACTATCACACACATCTGTGTCAATAATGGAGAAATATTCTTCCAAGCAATTTTAAAACAGAATCTAGGTGGAAGATGCAGCATTGCTTAAAAAGCTAAAGAGAAGAAGCATCATCTTCCTGTGACTCTCATGCCAGCAGAGATGAATGCAAAGCACAGTTAATCTGCAGTCATGAAAAACTGCAAAACAAAACCAAAACCAGCACACAGCACCAAATGCACTGACTCCTGCCAACTTGTTTTTCTTTCAGGTTACCATTCCATTCATCCCAGGGTCATATTACAGCCTGTCCCAAATTCCAGTCCACTGAAGGGGCACACAGGAAAGTACCTGTCTCCCGGACAAAAGCTGCTTTATGCTATTCATTCTCAGTAACAGCAGTAGAGTTTAATTAACCTCATTTATTTGTTTTCTTGCTCCATTCAGCTCTGGGACATTTCAAATTCAATGTCAGTACAACAAATGGAAGAACCTGAAAGCAGAGGAAGGTTTCACATCCAGCTCCAAGAAGCATTTTAGACAGATTGTGTGCCAATGCAGAGTCTGAGAAGACAAACTCCAGTCAGACCTTTGGCAGAGATTACCGTGGCTGTCTCTGCAGAAATTGTGCTGTAAATTCTTTTGCTGTCTCTGCATGAGAGGGCTACTCTGTTCATTTTTATCCAAGCCCTCTATGTTTTAAAGAGGGCTCCTTGGAGAGAGGCAGAATACTGGTCCAGCATTACCAGCACCACAGGCTGCCACATCGAGCTGAGGCAGACCACAGCTGCTGCCCCAGCTGCCAGGTGAAAGGCAAGAAGAAAGAGGAGACCATCTGCAAAAAGGGAAATGATTGTTCACGTCCAGAGCCCTAGTGAAATCCTCAGGTGAAATCTTCTTGTAGTTGAGATTCAGCCTGGAGTCTCCAATTTGAGCACAATCCGTGCAACCTGACAAGCTCTACCACCAGGGACCAGATTACCCCTCCTGTAGACTACTCAACACTCATGGTCACTTCACTTTTTAAAGCATCAGGCTCCTGGACTGAAGGGTTTTTAAAAGATTTTCTTATACACGCATATAGAATCCATTTTGGCTCTGGCACAATCCATTCCTAGGATTGAACAAACGTAGCCCTCTTTACTCCTTCTGGCTTTTATTCTTTCTGCTGCTTTTTGAGGAGAAATGCTATGGGTAGGTATTTGTGACTGAGACAACTTTGAAAATGCTCAGCTGTGAAAAAAGGCGTGGCAAAAGGAACCCAGACAAGTAACAACCAGGCAGCACTGGAAACATCATAATACAACTCCCAGCAATAGGTAACCCTGCACAGCAGGAATTCTTTTCCCAGTGTCTGGGCAGGATTAGACTCCTCCAGACTAAGCCACAAGGAAACGCTCAGGGATCTGTTAATCACCTGTAGCTACAAAGTTATTGCCTTGCCGTAGCAACATGCAATATGTAAAGCAATTCTAAAAATGCAGAAGAGGCCAGCCTGTGTTCACTGAGACACCCAGCCAGACCCCTCCAAGTCACAAAACTGCTATTAAGGGTAAATGACCCCAATATAACAACTCTCCTTGCTAAGCCAAACCCACACATCTTTGGTTTGCTGGGCTATGACAGATCATTTCACTGCAGTTACACACAACCCATTATTAAATACCCACTGCAGTGTTAATACTGTGCAGACAGAACCAAGAGAGGTTTAATGAAGTTTGCTCAGGTTCAGAAAATATTCTGTGGTTAGAATGCAGCAGAATGAACTACACAAACCTCTGGGACCTTGGCTGTACATGCTGTTGGATGTGCACAAGCTAACTAAAGTTGCTGTGGATTTTTCTAGAGAAGCTGCAGTCACAGGTTTGTGTTTGTGTGATCCTGCCTTAACAGAACTGTGATTATTACAGTGCTGTCACCAGCTGAGGAAAACCAATCACCTTGGAGATGTGACATGCAAAACCCATCTCCTAAACACCACACAAGAAAACTTCTGGGTTGCATTGAGCTGCTCTGGGGAAAATTTAGCAGGTGGTGCATTCTAGCTGAATTAGAAAGTGAAATATTCCATCTTAGCAGTTAAATACCTTAGTGAAAAAGAAAAGGTGTAAGAAAACTTTCTCCCTTAGCAGCACATGATGGAGGGAGAACAAAACATGCACTAAAAAAAGTAGCTTGTGGCTTTTTTTTCCTGACAGCCAAATGGAGTCCTTGGACAAATCACCTTGATAAGTATTTTTTAAGACTGATCTGCTGAGGAGGACACTGCACGCTTAGAACTGCCAAACTCAACCTGTTTGGAATATAGAGAAGGCCACCATCTGCTCCCCTGCAACACCTCTCACTAGGAGTCACATCTCAGAGAGAGAGTCCAAACTGTCAATGATTACAGTGGTGACCCGAGCACTTATCTCTACAGATAGCCTATTCTTTGAAAAACACCTTTTCCTCAGGCTAGAGCTGCTCGGTGTTTGGTACCCATCAAGCAGAGAAAGAACACAGCAAATTGCCTTAACACACTGCAGTGTAGTAATCCCAAGCAAAGCCTGAATCAATGAGAACCATTAATCAGTCTGAGAAAGACTTGGTAAGCAGGAACACTGTCTGTGTAATCACTTACAGCTCATTTAGTCGACAGCTGAGCAGCTGTCCTGTCACACAGCCCCAGTGGATATTTTAATCACAATAGTTTACTCTCTACTTTATAAAACTCTACTGCACATTGTATTTGCCAGCTCCTTAGTCTTTGGGGAAGAAAAGTTTAGCACCAGTTTTCAGTCCACCATCAAGGATCATCATTGAGTTGCTCTGAACCCCGCTCACGATCTTACACAGAAATGAAACCTAAATACAAGTGTTTTGAGGAAAACCACTGAAAAATATAAGTTTGAGAGGCAGGCAGAGCAACATTTTTGTAGTAGTACATTATGAATATTGTTCAATCCATGCACAATTGTCAGAAGATGACAGTGACTAGAGACAAAACAATTAACATTTTACTGATTTCCTAATTCAATTGAAGGGCCTGAAGCAAAAGCTTTAGATTATGACAAATACAAGAAAATTAGTAATATATCATTATCTCACAGTTGGGTGAATATAGCTTCCTTCAGAGCCTCCTTTGACATGACACAGATGCCACGAGGTTCAGGGACTGAAATTTCTCAAGATACACACTACTCACATACAGGTGACCTGCAGACCCTGTGGTTAGAAGAGAGACTCCATGCAGTAGAACTGGAGAATGTCTTAAAGGCTGTATGTTAAAGCACAAATCCTTAAATGTAGTAGAAGCATTTAAGCTCCTTCTGACAAAGCAGCCCTGAGATCCAAGCCCATGTTTGCTGAGTATCACCAGAGTCACCTCTGTCCTGCCACCTTTAGAGACCTAAAATCTAGAGCTTTGCAAGTACTTTCATCTAATGTCCTAATGACAACAAGAATCACTAGGCACTTTATCAGGGCAACAACTCCATAATTTCTGCTTGCAATTGGAGACAACATTTAAGGCTAAAATTGTAACACAGGCACACTCTGGCTACACTGTACCCCTGAGCAGTGAGCGTACCTCTCCCGCAGACCTTTGTGCTCCAGATCCAGGGTTTTGTGCAATGTTTTCAGGCAGCTGTGCTGATTTATTAGCCTTTCATACTCCACAGACTGCCGTTCATGCAGCGAAGCAAGGTGTTCGTGGTCCTGAAGCAATGACTCATACTCAGCTTTCAGCTGCTCCTTCTGTTTCAGTAGATTTTCATTCTCGTTCTCCTTGGCTGACTGCTGATTTTGGAGTAAAGTGTTCTGGGCTGTCAGTGAAGCACTCTGGGAGCTGAGAGTTGAATTTTCTACCTAAAGTTTCACAAGTAAAAAGTAAGTATTACTTATTCACATCTACTGGTACATACACCAAACATTTTGTAGCAGCTCATATCCATATAGAGTTAGTAAAGAACAGTTACACTGCCTTGTGGACTAAACACATCTCTGTACAACTGGGCATCGTTTTGGTATCACTGCTGGTAGTATGCACCACACAAAGCTATGCTACTAGCAGTATGAAAATTATCACAACAACCTCCAAACTGAAAAAACACTGTTTTACCAGAAGCTCTTGAGCCTGAAGACCAAGATGATCTGGAATACTCACAACTCAACTTCACTCTATCATGATCAAAGTCAAAAGTCACCCCATACTTGTGTACAAGTAATGAAGCTCAAGTTCACCCAAACTCAAAAATACTAACTGCACCACTGTGTATATGGACAATACTCCTAACACTGTGTATGTAAGCAGTACTCCTAAAAAGCCTGGTTTCAGTAGAGAGATGGTACACTGATTTTATATGTTGCCAATATAAGTCAATTACAGATGGGAAATAATTAATGAGAAAAAAACTCCACCCATCTCTGAATATGCAAGAGGAAAAGCTTGAAAACTGAAAGTCGTGCAAGAAAAACAGAGCTAATCCAATGCTGTCCTTTGAAACTGGTCTCTTTCTCAAAGTAAGTTTATTTTTTTTAAGTCAAGTAAGAGTACATTTTCCACTGGCAACTTTGACATTTTGTCTGAAAATCTGAGCACTGTGATTGGAACTCATTGCTGCAATGCCTTTGGGGAGCTGACTTGTGTCCTCTTTCCATTTCTGACAAGCTCTTTCACATTAACACAAAAAAGCAAAGAGCAAAGTTGTTTGGTTTTTTTTTTCAGAAGTGTAGCTTCTGGAATAACACATCTGGATTTTGTTGTATTAATTTTAATTCATTCTCTCTAAATAACCACCTTCTTGCTGAAGGTAGCTATCAGACATTAGCTACAGACCCAATTTCCCTTTTAGCTTGGAGAAACTCAGACCTCAAACTAAGCTCCACTTCCTGGGCCTCATCCTTCCATCAGCCTACCAAGACAGACATTTCATTATTAGCTGCCATCTTCTCCACACTGCTGTAATCAAATCCAACCTCTTGGCACAGAGCACAAGGATGTCCTGACCTGGAGCTTGGCTGTCTGTGTCTGCAGGGCAGTGTTATGCTCCTGAAGGAAGACATTTTGCTTCTGTAGTGTCAGGATCTGATTGTTGAAGGAGACATTCTGTGTTTCCAAATGCTTCAGCTGTTCCTTAAGCAGCTGCTTCTCGGTGTGCAGGGCTGCATTCTGAAAGAGAGATGGCATTGAAAGGGTGACAGGAAGAAAAGAAACAAAAGCTGTCTTGATCATC
Source organism: Bombycilla garrulus (assembly GCA_013400315.1). Taxonomy (NCBI): domain Eukaryota; kingdom Metazoa; phylum Chordata; class Aves; order Passeriformes; family Bombycillidae; genus Bombycilla; species Bombycilla garrulus. The sequence goes on from VXBU01005724.1 coordinate 1,142,411, forward strand.
TCAGTCCTGTCAAAGATGAGAACCAATTAGTGATGATCACTCTGCAACAAAGGCATTAAAAACCTTCTTGCAGCAGATGTTACACACAGGATTAATCCCTGCAAAGACAAAACAAGATGGACACAAGACAAATGAAGCCCTTAAGTCCTATGCAGCTCTAAGAGACACCCAAGGAATCTGCTAGACTTGGGTGCTCAGAAAACCTACCAGATTCCTTTAAATTCAGAAATCCAGTTTCCACCAACCCACTCAAGAGCACAGGAGCAGTCTATGAGCTAAGATGAAACAGGAGAAGGCTTACATTCCTTTCCAGTTCAATGGCTCTGTCCTTCAGTTTCAGCAGCTCTGTGGTAGCCTCTTGGTGCCCCGTTTCCAATTTCTCATTCATTCGCTGGTCGGAAATTAATTTCTCTGCTGAATTCCTCAGTGACTTCTGAGCATACTGCACATCCTGCTGAGTCTGTTTAAGTGCATCAAAGTCCTTCTTCACCTACACAGACAACAAACAACAACCTTGAACACGGGGAACTGGAATAATGCATTAGTAACAATGGGATATGTCCCTCCTCTCTTGCACTGTACAGACTTTCAGAGATTCAACAAGCATTGCCCACTTCACAGACACAGACAGGTGGAAGAATGCACATCCCCTGGCCTCCAGCCAGGTGCCTTTAGACTCAAGCTCACTGTCACCTAACAAACAGGCTGTTGTTAGAGCAGATTTTTCAACTGCAGTCTTCCTCAGCCTATGTTTCCATTGAACAAGGCAGAAAAACACAGTCACGCCAATGAAAAAAACATGGCAAAACAGATCTACAAAGACCAATTCTCCAAGAAAATCCCTCCTGATGTGCCCCTAAGCCCAATTATTTTTAAGAATTTTGTGCAATTACATAGAAAGGGATAAAAAAAAGGCAGTTCAGTGAAAAAAGGTTCTTGGGAAGGATGTATATAGGGGGGGGCAGAGAGAAGAACCAACCTGTTCTTCAAAAAAAAAAAATCAAACCTCAAACCAAGAATCCCCAAACATGTGTAGAACTGCAATGTAAAAAATGGAAAATTACAACTCACTTAAAGCTCTTACCATATTTAGATCGTTCTGTAACTGCTGGTTCAAGTTCAGAAAGTCCTTCACTTGAGCTTCCAGCATTGCAATCTTTTCCTCCTTCACAGCTAGAGCAGATTTTACTGCCGATTCAGTTTTGCTTTCCAGCACCTTGTATTTTCTGAAAAATATGACAATATCTTTCCAATGTCTGCCACTAGGATATGAGCCACCATTTAAATAGCAGACTTCACCTTCACCTTCCTCAATCTCACTACACGTTAAATTATACATGCTTACTACTTCAGGAAAATTATTTCCTTTACTGCTGCAGATTGCTACTGACCATTATAGCTGGGGAATTCTCTTTTGGAAAATCTAATCAATTTTAACAGAGGTTAACACCAGCACATATTTTCTACAGAAATATCAAAGGGTTACATAACTTGAAAAAAAACTGTTTCTCTCTTTTTCCCATAATTACACTACAGAAAACTCTTCTTATGGCTCTTTTGTACATTCTTGACAAGAAGGAAGATCCACATTTTAAAGACTCCTACAAGATGGGTGTGTTTCTCTAAGCAGGTCTCACCAAGAAGCCAATACACACACAGGTTGCTGGGATCTTCTGTCTTCATTTCTGTAGGACTTAGAGAGGAATTCCTTGCCACCAAGTTTTTCTTAGGCAACACCTGTGTTTATATTAACAGGTATCTGGATCACCAATTACATGAAATAATGACAGACACTGTTTAGTAGAGACACTGCTCTTACTTGTTAAAGAGAAATACACAGTGAAATACCAGCCACTCTGCTGGGGAGTACAGAGGAACTGTAGTACCACGGGACAGAAAAAGTGGCATTTCTTCCTTCCACCCAAGAAAATGTTTTGCAAAACTTACAGTATGCTGCCAAGCTTGCCTCAGAAAAATGTGTTTTATGTCCCAAACTGTTGAGGGTAAGGGCAAGGGGGCAGATGAGAACCAGAAAGAAAGGCAAAGGACTTCGGTTAGGCTGACTTAAAAGAATCACCAGAAGAGCTCAGTTTCCTTACGTGTCACCATTGCCATTATCATCCTCCAGCAGCAGCTCTTTGTTCAAGCCCATCTTCTCCAGTTCCTGGCTCAGTTTGTCCAGCTCACTAGACAACTTCTGACTCTTCAGCTTCTCCAGGACCAAATCCTGAAACAGCATTAACACGATTGGTTGCTGTGCAAAGGGTGGTGGCAAGTATCCAGCACTATGCATTTTTTTAAGAGTACTGAAAAATTCACTGGATAAAATCCTAGCTTCAAGTAGGTCAGCTAAAATTCTTCATCAGTGACAGCTGAGTGCAGAATTAAACTGATTGGTTTTATTTATAGGTCACTTGAAATGAATCTGCAGAACGCTTCTTTTGGCCTTTGTCTCACTCACTGTACTGAACAACTTCTGCCCGCACTGGCTTTGTGCCTGCCTGCCGAAGGAGGGAACGCGCGGGCCAGGAGACACCGCTGCCCCTCGGTGCTCACAGGGGTGTGAGCAGGGCAGGACACACCAGCAGAGGGAGTTCCACCGCTCAGCCAGGACAAAGAGCCCTGCCAGCACTGGCACACACACAGGAGCAACAGCACTTCAGTAGGGAAGTCTCCTGAAGGATTAGGATGTTATTGCCAAGGAACATGGTAACAGGGTCAATAGTGAATAATGCTCTGAGATTCTGACCCGTGGTAAATTACTGCCCAAAATTTCAAAAGTGTAACTGCATTGTAGTGTAAGGGACAGGGCAGCTCTGGACACAAGAGCTTGGTCACTTATTCTGCTATCTGGTTTCATTTAGGTTTCTTTGGGAAGAAACTAAAGCAGAACCCAGCAATGAAGACCCTCAAGGAGAAGACTCGGTGGTGCTGTACCAGTACATAGTGGTACACATCTGTGCCATGCTGGGACAATGCTTTGCCTTATGCCAGTAAAGGGGTCTGTGCAGAACTGGCCTGGGGAGACACAGTGCCAGCCTGCATTTCTACAAAGGACAAATTATTTTTGGTGCATAGCTAAGAGTGAAGACCTCTACCATTCAAAATTCTCTGAAAAACAAATGCAGCATAGAGATCTACATTGCTTGTATTTCTGCTAAAAGTTTTCTTAAGCAATACATGAAGAGAAAACAAAAAAACTACTGAAGAACTTTAAATTAAAAAAAAATCCTCAATATCAAACAGAAGCAAGAATAAAATGTTATAAAAATACTTTGTTAAGTTGTAGATGTTCAACAGTCCTCTGACATCACAAATGCAGCCATGAACTCATTGACATGGCAAGGTAAAAACATATGGCTAAGGCCAGTGACAGTCCAGTGATCTGAAAAGAAGTCCCTTTAATATCCATGAACTCCCTCTGCAGGATCTCTAGAAAGTAACCAAGGAAAAGAAGATGGGCTAGTGTATGGGTCTGCACCACTGGAAATCTGCAAAAGTCTGAGAATGGAAACATTTTAAAGGAGCCTTCTCAGAAATGACATTGTTTCATTAATTTTAAAGGAAAGTTGAATAGAAACGTAACTTGGGACTTAACACAACTTTCAGACAGACTTTATTTCTCTTCCTCGAAGTTACACTAATGCTTCAAAAATTGAAACCAAACTAAACCTTGAAGTAAGTGATTGCTTACTGTATTAATCTTGCTAAACTTATCTATTTCACTGAGCTACTGCAGCACAACCCTTTTTCCTTTTAATGCTCCTTCACAGGAAATTCTTTTTCTGGCAGGACAACAGCAGCTGGGACAGGCAATGAGAGCAAGGTGCAACAATCTGAATAATCTGCTCATATCTGCTCATAGGAGTTCAGGTTCTAGCACACACATCCTCAGAGTGCACATGTCCCAATGCTTCGTGCAGGGAGGATCTCAGCATGCTCTCACTCAGCAGGGAAGCATTTGGGGAAAGATGCTGTAAGGCAGCTGTACAGCAAAACCTTGGTGCAACTGGTTTGGGTTGGTCATGAAGGACGGTTTTGTCTCTTTCAGAACAGGGATGTCAATGTGTCCTCAGTGAGTGCTAGAAATTCCTAGACCTGAGAGTCAATCTCCCCTGCTGGAGCTCTCAGGTTATCCAAACAGTTTTGTGGTCACAGTTAGAGAAAGTAGCAAAGTCTTTGGTTAACAGGCACCACGTAAAAGCTGGTTTAAAATTTTATTCTGCATGAAAAAAAGACATGATTTTGAGACTCTGTATTGTGGACACAAAGTGGAATACTGCACAACTGCGCCAAGTGCAGCTCTTGGCAGGTTCCCCTTTCCAAGGCAACACTTTCCAGTGACTATTGTTAAGGCTGTGAAGATCCCTTCAGGACTTCACGGGACTGAAAAAAACCCAGCAGCATACAACCCAGTAGAATTATTCTGCTTACCTCTCTCAGTGTCGCTAGTGTTCTCTTATCAATAGTAACTTGCTTTAGGAGGTCTTTATTGTCCTTTTCAAACTCTTTCAGTTTATTAGATGAATCTCTGAAGCGAGCAATTTCCTTTTCTAGTGTCTTGTTTTCCTTCTCAGCCACTGCCAACTTTACTGTACTGTCATCCAAAATAGCATCTTTCAGCTCCACTTGCTGCCAGAGCCGCTTGGTTTCTTTCTCTAGCATTTTTTTGTCTTTTTCTAGCTGAGACATTCCCTGTTCTAGGGCTTTGTTTTCCCTTTCCAACCTCTCTAGCCGTTTGGCAGAAACCTTTAGCTCTTCAAGGTTCCTCTGGAGGACCTGATTTTCACTCTCCATTCCTTGAATTTCTTTTTCTAATTCCTGGATCTTTTTACTGCTGTTCTCCACAATTTGCTGAAGTCTCTGGTTTTCAGAATTGATACTCTGATAGCTTAACTCCAGCCTCTCTGATTTCTTGTTCATGGCTTTTAACATTTCCACATTCTTTCTTAAGTCCTCTTTCTCCCTCTCCAAATCTTTATTTTCTGCTTCTATTTGTGCCATTTTTGTGCTGGTAAATCTCATGGTCTCCACCACTCTTCTAAGCTCCAGATTTTCTTCATCCAATTGCTTATTGTCCCTTTCTAGGTCACCAAGTCGGATGGAAATATTTTGCAACGTGTCCAAGGATTTTCTTAGTTTCCTGTTTTCCACTTCCAGATCACCATTCTCCTGCTCAAGAACCTGCACTTTTTCTGTCACTATTTTCATCACTGCTGCCTTTTTTGTGAGCTGTTCATTCTCCCTCTCCAGCCGGTGGAGCTCCTTTTCCATTTCTTCCACTCTTTCCACCTTTTCTCTAACCTGGTCAAAATCCTTTTGCAATTGTTTCTTCTCAAATTCCAGCTTGCTCAGTTTGCTACTTGTCTCGGTTACCGTTTCATGAAGGATTTTGTTCTCTTTTTCAATATCTTTCACTCTTGCCTCGCTGCTCACTTGTGATCTTTGTCTCAGGGATAACACAACTTGATTAAGGTGATCATTTTCTTGTTTAAGGTCCTTTATCTACATAAACAGTTGTGCAAATGTTATTCATCTACCCTACAAGTGCAGTACAAATTAGTCCTAAAGCAGAGAGATGATTGTTAACAAAACCGTATCCATTTAATCCAAGACAGATTTCTCAGTGAATTACTGACTATAACCGAGAACCCAAACTATTGAAAAAAACTGTTACCTCTGGTAACTCATGATTTTAATAAATTAAAAACTGTGCTACATTCCTGCTACCATCCAAGAAGGCTGGGACAGAAGGAGAAAGCAGGCAGAGGACCTTCAGAAAACACCTTGGAGAAGATGCTTTATTACAAATTGTTCTTAACAGAAAGTATCTATCTTTCTATTTCAGTTTTACCTTCATCTTTAACACCTGAAGACTGAAATTATCTCTGGTAAGATGCCAGGAACCTCAGAATACTTGAAAATGTAGAGCAGTTGCAGCTGCCATTAAAGACACACATTCTGTAAGGACAGTACACTTACCCCACCGGTCAAATTTCAGCTGATGTAATTGTAATTTAGACTGCTATTTGCATTTGATTCTCATACTAGACACAAATCAAAAGGGCCTAGACCTGAAAAAAATCACTAACTGCTCTTTTTTTAACAATGGGGAATATTTCTGGGTTTACTTCCTGCCATACCTTCAAACCCTCTATTAATTCCTGCCACAAAGAGACTGCATTTGTTCTAACTAAAATGTAAGACTTCGCTGGTAAAATGCAGTTTCCCAAGGAGAAGTCTGGGTAAAAATCCTTCAAGATTAAAAGAACTACACAAATAAGACATTTTGCTATTTAATTTTCACCTCACAAAAACTTAAGAGTAAATTTTAATACAGGTTGAGAATATTCAGACCACTCTCTAATGGGCTGTGTCTATATTCTTTTTATTTGCTGAATTGGTAGAGATGATAATTGCACAAACCTGTAATAAGAGAGTTTTCAGGCACTGCACATGAACTGCAGCACAGTGGTAAAAGCTGAAGGGCAATTAAAACATCAATCCAGAAGACAGAAGTACATTCTCAGCATTTCTTTTAAACAGAGCAAAAAAGGCTGGGTGGCTAAAAATCCTCAACCAAACCAACCATACCATACTGGTGGTGGAAGTCCAATCTTCAACAACAAAATGGGGATTTATTTGCACATCCTAAAACGAGTAGGTATTCCATTTAGTAAGATCCAAGGGTTTTTTTCCCTCAAGGGGGAATGTCTGTTCATATAATAGCCTGAAGATCCCCTTATGGCAACAAGGGCAGGAATCAGTAAAATACGCTGGGCTTTTAGACTTGAAGAAGCTTTTAGCCTAGATTTGAACAAGTTCAACCTGCACTTAATAACTCTCAAATTGCCTTATCTCCCTGAGAGAACCAGATGCTCTAACTGGCATCACTGAATTACCATTACTGAGCACATGTTGTTATGTTACATTTGAGCAGTTCGCACCTGTCTGTCTTTGTCGGCTTTTAGAGTCTCCATGACAACTTGTAGCTGCTCTTTGTCTTTTATCAGCTCCTCACTCAAGGTTTCCAAATCTTGATTGCTTTGCTTCTCTTTTTCAATTTGATTTTGCAACTTCTCAATCTGTGTGAAGAGAACACACCAAAACACATCAACCACAGCTCACCACAAGGACTGTTTGAACTTTAAGTCATTTTGAAGATGAGAGAGAAATGAGATGGGGACTATGGCCGAAAGATTAAAGACCCCTTCTCCTGCAGTTACCAGTCTCCGAGGAGGAAATGGACTGTCTCGCTTTTCTCACAGTGCTAGGAATCTTCTCTGTGCCTTTTAAGATCAGAGCACACAAGGCCCAGCAGTAAGAAACGCTTAGTTCACCTGCCTGCCGAATGCCCTGTTGTGCTCCTGTCAATAGTGATTCAGTTTTTGGTGCTTCCCTTCCTGAGGAACTTGCCTCCTCCTAGCCTCTCCATCACTGATGGTCTTATTCTATCAGTGAACGCAAAGTTACTGAGACACTTCAGTAAGCAACAGCACCAAAAGACCAAAATACCAACCAAAAACAGGAAGAGAGGAAAAACACTAAAGCACTGGAGTGACCAAGTTCACGCTCCCACTCCCTGGGTTCTGTTGGCCCTCTTTTCCCCAGCAGGTGACAATACTGCATTTGAAAGGTTTGTGAATAAGGCTCCAGTCCTACGACAAACAAAGTTTTCTCACTTATTCATTTTAAAAGTTGTACTCGTAATGCATGAAGAACAGAAAAGCAGTAGCTCTTCAGTACTTAGAACCAAGAGGTTCTGGGAACTATACTCCCCAGGTCAGGAAATAATTCCTTTTTAAGCTTGCAAAGTACTGTGAGCACCTACAGCTCAGCACAAGTATCAGCTCATTTTTGTTTTGGTATTATCAACTCTGCCAACAGTGAAAATGTCAATGAAAGGGGTATTAAAGCTAACTCTTACAAGTGGGAAATAGCTGGAGGCTGGGCTCTGCCTATGTCAACATGCCCCTCATTACAGGAAGTGTTTAAACAAGCAGGGGCTGCGCAGATTGGAGATAAGGAGGGTTCAGCAGTCAAAATGTAACCGTGTGGAGGTTCACTGCTCTCAAAGGAGCTGTTCAGAGCTCTGCAATAGTTGATCTTCATCTGCACTTCCCAGAAAACTGGAGGCAAGTAAGACATTACTGTTTACAGCTCTTCTCAGGAAGTCAGAAAGAAGAGTCGACAGGTACTTGGACTTGAGTGTGCCTGAAAGGAGGGTTTTCTACAACTAGCTCCTCTGAAAACACTGTAAGATAGGGGAAAAAAAATGTACGTGACTTTTCCTTTATAACATCTCCTCTTGTGCTACTTGAATAACCCTGCTTCAGCTCCATGATCCCACCAACCACCAGATCAGCAGATAAACAAGCATATTCAAACAACAATTTTTGAAAGTCTCAGACAGTGGATGAAATCTCATCTCAGTTAAATTACTTTAGGGAGACAAATTTTACTATGGATATCCCAGGAAAGTTACCAAAACAACCCCAAAAGACACAAAACATTTGAGAAAAATACTTCTTTATCTCTAGTCCCCTGACTTACACGTGCTCGATTTTAACATTCCTCCAGTGCTCTTGCACTCTCCCCTGCCCACTGCAGTAACCATTTTGCAACAAATCGGAGACTTCGCCCACTGTTTCCCCTGGCACACCATGCTGTTCTCTAATTCAGGGGAATCACAACTGCTGGCACCAAGACAGTGCCATAACAGGAATCTGCCTGGGGTAAAGCCAGAGGTCAACCACAGCTGTTCAAGTGACTTAAACTGCTGTACACCACAGGTATCTGCTGAGTGCCTTCCACACCTCCATCTCCAATTTTAGGCATGTAAATCAGAGCTGGACTGAATTACTTCTCCACAACAAGTCATAAATGGAGTGTGGAAGGAAGAGCAGAGTGAACTGAATCTTTGCAGTTTTCCTTGTTCACAAAAGAAAGAGAAGAAGCAGAAGTGATCTTAACTTAGGAAATTAATCTCTCCAGAAGATGGAATGATCCATTGCTGGATATTGTTCTCCCTGGCAGAGAAAGGGGATTGTCACAATCCACAAGCAGCATTTCATATCTAGGTGCTATCTCCCCGTGTCCTTTAGGGGTTCAGGTAGCTCACAGACAAGCCAGAGAGAACTGAAATCATTGCATCAGTGTCTCACATACACAGGTTACAGCAGTAACGGGAAAAGGAGAAATGAGCCTTATGTTCTGGGTAATTTATAAATGGTAGGAACGTGGAAAAATCCAACATGAAAATATTTCATACTTTAAGTAGGAAACATCCATTTTCCCCAGCAGCACTTTGCTCAGTTCATCAGAACTGAGGATTTAAGTAATTAGTCAGACAAAAATAAGGCTGGTAGTTGGAGGTGAACTGAGCAGTGTATTTCACAAGGACAAGCACTGAGCTGGCACTTGAGCTAAATGTAATCACAGTTAATAGCAGACTGCAATACACACGTAGTATATGTAAGTAAATTCACAAAGTGATGACCTACATGTTTGTTACACAGACTGAAAGAACTGAGATCTTTGCAGAGAAAGAATTTAGAACAGCCAAGAGAACAAGAAAAAGAAAAAGCAGGTCCAGGCATTATGGACAGCAAGAAAGACATTTAGAACATACAAACCTGAATTCACCTGTGTAATTTATTTGACTTACATGTAAAAATTATTAAACTTTCAAAAGACAAAAATAGTTCAATTGTGACCGTGGCTTCCTTTCCCAGTAGTGACTGTTGTGAGACAACAGAAAGGGACACAATCAACAGTACAACCTGACAGGGGCAAACAGGCACTGAAAATCTGCTTTTATTTAACAGGAACAGTCACTTCTTACAATGATGCACATAAGCAGGAAGTGAAGCAGAAGGCATTAAATAAAACTATTAGAATTTAATTGCATTAGAATGCAATTAAATAGACAGGACCAAAATCATGGTCAATCTTATGGGAATCACGGGTGAACTCCCTGAAAACTCTCATCATTCAGGAATGCTGCACAGCCCTTTGTGCACTTTGTTTAAAAAAACTAAGAGCTCCATTTGTTCCTGTGAGCCAATTACCTTTTTGCTAAGCTGCTGATTTTCCTTTTCCAGTTCCACAAACTTTAGGCTGCTCTCTCTGGAGGTCAAGGAGGCATCTCTCAGCTCTTGGATTGTGTTCTGCAAGCTCTGGTTATCCTTCTCTAGCTTCAGTATTCGACTGGAAGCACATTCATTCAGCTCAAACACAAAGGACTTTCTGGCTGTTGAAACATGAGAAGCAGAAGGTGGCACTAATCAATTCACAAACATCTCCTGAGGTGTGCAAGATTCACTTGGATGAAGATTATTGCTGTCAGTCTTACAATTTGAGCCTGATTGCTAAGTAAATACTTGGTTAAAACCAGAACCCATTTGGACAGATAACCATTAATACCTTTAATAAACAGGGTACTGCCAGAAGAGCCAGCCATCTCAAAAGCTGCTTACTTTAACTCTTCTTAAATTTGCTTTAGCCACCATGGGAGCGTGTCTAATGCTGGTAACAAAATACACCTTGATACCATCTCATACTTTCATCACAGGAAATAAACTGAGGCAGAAAGTAAACCCCTGCTGAGGGTTTGCTAAAGCAGCAAGGTGGTGCACATCCATGAACTAGTGAAAACTCAGTTATTCAAACACATTTAGTCATAGAAAAAGTTCTCACAGAAGAGAGTTCCAGTGCTTAGCTTTACAGTTTCTTCGAGAGTATGCTGAATCACAGAGAATAATTTGCAGCTGGGAACCCAGGCACAGGACACCCATCAGAGTGCTGATCTGAAGTGTCTGAAGTTGAAATCTCAGAACTAAGGAAATTTATTCCAGTTTTACAACAGAGATGTTCTTTTACTCAATGCTTATAGATCAAAAGTCTTACTACCTCTCAGCCTCACCTGAGCCTCACTGCTCTGTTAATTTCTCTGCCCAGCATTTGAATAATTACAAGAGCAGCCTTCTTGTTCACATGAAATAATTGGTACCCATCACCTCAAAACAACATTTCATAAGAAATTGACTTTAACACTGTCTTTAAATCTAAGAAAATTAATAACTCCTTCTAAATAAGCACGACAGCACACTGAGTACTTTAAGGCAGCAGCTTCCTGAGACTGGTAAAATCCTGTTTGTCCCTTTTATGGAGCATCACCTGGAGAGCTTTGGTCAACTGAACACTCAAGTAGTTAACATTAACTAAATACTCCAGTTGAGTTCTGTTCTGAAGTGAAGTCCACCTAAATTACTTTTCCCCATGCTTATTTTTAATTAAATTTACCAAACTAGCTGGTAAAAATCTCCTATCTGCCACCCTTGCAGACTCAGGATATCCAGGAAAGAGAGATTTCCCAAAACGAGTTTTGCAGTCTGTTTCTACAAACAAGCTGCATTCAGAACAGCAACATGGATTGAAATAAAACTTTTTAAAGAGAATTACTGTAAAATCAGAACAGCACTTCCATGAAATAAAAGTCCAAAGTTAAATATTCTTTCTTTTAAAAAAATTAAAAATCCACCTTCCTTCACACCATTTTGTTTTCCTAGTGAAAGTTTATGGATGTTCTCAATTCCTCATTCTTTTTCTTTGGTTAATCAGAGAGTTTCTGCAGCTCCAATGTTAAAATGCTAAACATCAGTGCAGTGATAAATCACTCGAGCAAATTTTGAAAATTACATTTGATAGAGATTAGTAAATAAGAGGTAACTAGCATTCTTCCTTCTACTACATCAATAGTGAAAGCAAATCAAGAAGGGAACAAAACTTGGTATTTTATATAGGCCATAAAACTTAAGATTTTTTTACATTTTCCTGAAATACTCTCGATCAAAATTTCTAAGTTTTGACAGAATTGTGTTTTCCCCCCACTAACACAATGAGCAATATCCTTGATTACACAGAAGGAGTAATAGAGTGACATTTATTTCTCAGGCTAACATAACCTGTTTTGCAAGACTATTATTTAGAAGTAACAATTAACTAGCCATTAATTAACTAGCCATTCACATTAATCTTAGTGAAGAGAACTCAGACCCTGGACAGCAAGAACATTTCAGAACTGGTGTCAGGCACATATCCAGCTGTTTTACAGAACAAAGCTGTTCTAGCCAGTTTCACTGAAAACTTAACATCTGCTTACTCCAATTTATCCCTTTGTCTTCAAGTTCAACTGCGCCTGGTACACAAAGCCAAACATGCAAGTCTTAGCAAAATAAGGTGAATACTCAATAAAATCTGCAGGTTGAGCTAGAGGAAATAGCTTGTATTTCCAAGTTCCACTTAGAATCGTTATTTAGGCTGGTATGACAGACAGAATAAATGCTAAACACAGAAACAGAAGCCAATGCTAAAACCTGTCTGGTGAAGAAAGAATTAGTCATGTTTGTGATAGTGACGGAAATCAAATCAACCACTCAAAGAGAAAAAAACCAGCCAGTTATTTTAACTGTACACATTTTTCAGTATCTAGTAAAAATAAATGACTTCAGCATACATTACTTCCTGGGACTTAAAGACCAGTTAATTGTCTGTATTAACTGTACTAAAGAATACTAAAGATCACAGACTCCACCCAACCATTCAGTTAGAAATATTCAATGTGACACTTCTGCTGCATCATTCACAAAGCTTTCTCTTTTTTTTTAAATTTTTATTAAAGTGTAATACTTAAAAGTCACTCAGTGATGAACAAAACAGAAGCAAAACATTTTGATGCTTTCAAAAGAAAGGAAGAGGAATACATTTCAGAAGTTAAAAAAATCGCAGTCAAAGTCAAGTGGCTAATGAGGAAAGCCTTCCAATCTTGGATTCAGTTCCTGCTCCCATCTCAGTCAACCACTGTGTTTACTCTGAAACAGACCACAAACACCTCAGCTACCCCCGCTGGTACTCACTATCTGCAAGGTCAGTGCTTTTAGACAGCTGTTCTAGCTCCCAGCCCAGGTGTGCAGACTCATTCATGCTCTGTTTCTGTGCAATCTCCAAGACCATGTTCTCCTCCAGCAGCTCTTCAATTCTCTTCTTGTCCGTGTCCCGGTCCTGTGACAGACACACGTGAATGGAAGCGTGTTCAGCTCATGTGTAACGTTCCAGGCTGAGCTGCTACGAGCACAGTGTATGCTGAGGGTAAAGAATCTCCTTAAACACTGTGATTTTATCATGAAACACATCTCCAGCATTAACATTTGCTGTGGGCTACCTACATGGGCCACAGAAAGCAAAGCCCAACTGGCCCTGTTCAGCACCAGCTCTGGTCCATGAGACACTGGGAGAGGAGGATGGAGTGAGAACTCACTGGTGAGACAGGGCCACTACAAGCCAGGACTAGAATGGCAGGCTGGACTCAGGATGTCTCCAGAGCTAAGCTCTTCAAAAACTGTAGCATCATGCTCTGACACACTGGAAATTCTTCAGACAGAACCTTGAATTCTGCAGAGCTTCAACTCATCAAATCCAATTTGGACACAGCTGTATGGATCAGCAAGTAACACCTGCCTCATAATTTGAATTCTGACTCCTGGAAACACATGTGGAGAATGAATCCCTTGCTGCTTCCTGTGACTATTTGGGCCATTTGCTTTTGTGGGAACTGAAATGCTGCCTCAGTGGTTCTCAACTTCTCAGAAACCATAACCCAAAAATTCAACAAATCACACAGAAAAGCATGCAAAATCTCCAGCAACTTTGGAAGAGCTGAGCATGACATGACCTTTATAATATCCTGAATCATAGAATAATAAAAATGGTTTGGGATGGAAGGCACACTAAAGATTAAGCAGTTCTTGCCATGGGAAGGGACACTTTCCACTAGAGCACATTGCTCAAAGCCCTGCCTCACTCGGCCTTGAACACTTCTAGTGAAGAGGCACCCACAACTGCTCTGGGAAACATCTTTCAGTGCCTCACCACCCTCACAGTGAAGAATTTATTCTTCTTACTGTCTAATCTAAACCAAGTCTTTTTTAGTTTGAAGCCATTCCCCTTTGTCCTACCACCACATGCCCTTTAAAAAGTCTCCCACCATCTTTCTTTTAGGCTCCCTCCAGGCACTGCAGGGCGGCAATTGGGTCACCCTGGAGCCCCCCGTTCTCCAGGCTGGAAAACCCCAATTGTATCAGCCTTTGCTCACAGGAGAGGTGCCCCTCTTCTGTTTGTAGACAATAGTCTCCCACTTATTACCTTTGCCTTATTTATGAAGCAATAAACCACATCTCTGATTTACACATGAAGAAATTTTGGAATTTTGTGTCTTTTACAGTGGTAATGGATTATTTTAAAGACTCTGTAATGGCTGGGGATTTTGTTTCCAACAGGAAAGCCTATTTCCTAGAGTAGATTTAATTTCCTACATCTAAGATTTCTACTTAAACAGATTTTAGCATCTCCATTAAAAAAAACATACAAAAGCAGTCTATTTTAAAATTGTGATATACCTTCTGCATAAAATAAAACTCAGACTCATACAAAATAGCATTGGGAATATCTACACTGTTAACATTACATTATTTCAAGAATTCATGTACAGAAAGTTCAATCTAAAAACCTCTTCAAAAGCACCACTGATTTATTTGCCCACCTTCACCAGTTTCTGTGACTTGATTTTTTAATGAAAGGTTAAAAATGAGAGTTGAAAAAAATAGCATAATGAAAAAGAAAGTGCATACCAGCTCTACATCATGTAGTTTGGATTTCAACTGCAAATTTTCCTTCTCTAGTTCATGCAGCTTATCCCCACGAGCTCTTGCCATGGTTAGCTGTTCTTCTAGCATGGCCTTTGTTTCAATTAATACAATGTTGTCCTCTCTTAATTCCTAGGAAAAAAGTAACAGTATTAATTTCTTACTGACTTTTCATAGACCAAGTGATTTTCATAAAGTGACATTGCAAAAAATAAAAACAAGAAGGAAATCTGACCTGTTTGTTTCATAGAAAGATTTTTATTAATATTTTAATGAATGATTATACTATGTTTTATTACCTTTGAGTCATTTGCAAGTAAATATAATATTTCTTAGAATTTTTTCCTGAATTCTACAAGCTTAAGAGTTTCTTTTGCTTTATATGAGGCTAGATCAAGAGGTGCACACTGAAGAGCAATGGTTCAATTTCAATTCCACTATTATAATACCAATTCCTTTGGCAATTCATCACAGTCCCTTGTTTTCCCAGCTTCAAAATAGATTATTTACTTTCAAGGGCTGGGGAACAGTGTCCATCAATACATTCAAGATCCACATTCCTGTTTCAGTACACTTATGTACAAGTATCCATTTAATAAAGTTTCTCTTTCTCTCATTAACAGAATTTTAACTCACTTGAACAGCAGCAGTTGTTTTACATTTAACATTCCCTGACTTCCCCACCAAACACATGAGCATGAACTTCAAAGCCACATTGCTTACTCACTAGAGCTTTTGGATCTGGTTTTACCAAGTAGAAGTTTAATTTATTGCTTTGCTGTAGCCACAGCATTAGAAACAGGTTAATTATACTGCAGTGCAACTGTTCCTTTCAAATAACAAATGAAACTCCATGCATTCAAGTATCTTATTCTGGAAACATGGAATATCCAAAGCACGAGTTCTGGCCATGAAATGCTGGTCGTGTTTTAAGCACATTATCAAGTATGTCTCATTTTCAGCTAAAATACCTCACTGCTAGCTTTTGTTGATCCTCAGATAAGTCTTGAGTCCAAGGCAAATGTTCTATGACAGAAATGCATCAGCATTTCGAAGATTAAATGGATACAGTAAGGAATTTTCTCCAGATGATTTACAACTGGCCAAGAAGCAGAGTGATTCTCTACAGAAACTTTGTCATTCTCCGATTTCCTCCCTTCTCTCCCCATCCATTTTGCTGTTACAATGAAATATGCAAAACCAGAAAATGTGCGAACAGGACAAAATGCTTGACAAGTTTATTCCTGGATAACTGCCTTCAAATGTGATGTCTCTGCTGACACAGTGCTCATGTCTGGTCTCTCAGACCACAAACATCCAAACCAAATAGATTCCTGAAACATCACCAGGCATGAGCAAATCACTTTCACAGCTTAATCAGCAACCACCTTCTCATTTTTTGGGGTGGAATCAGCCTTAAGAAGCCTTATATGGCTATTAAAAAAAAAATTACATGTAAAGAATGAGTTAAGAGTGTCTGATGACAGCCACTCCCCCTGCCTTTTGATACTACAGGAGGCCATCACGTAAAAGCCTTCCATAATCACAGTTCTTTGCTGCAGCTTGACTGTACACGGCATAATCTGGGAAGTCTACCTCATGCAGTGCCATACTGCCCTTGATCTCCCAGTGGGTCAGCTACCAACCTGCAAATCACAGGAGGAAAAACTCCCCTACTACCGCAGCATCAAAAGGACAAGTAGGTCAGTGTTTGCGAGGAGGTTCATCTTCAATTAAAATGTCTGAGTATGCAGTAACTAAACAGTAATACTGGAACACTAAGGTTACAGAACCTGCATTTTGGGCCAAGTCTGATCTCACAGGGTCACTTCAGGGTGGGCAATCTTAAAAGGCTGACACTAAAGAGGTGACAGACCAGAGACAGTACATGGCACAAAAACTGCTGGGTGTTATGGAAGCTGCCGGAATTTCTGTAATGAAAGCACCAATGTGCCAAGAGTTTACTTTGCTAGATCACCACACTCAATCTGGACCACAGCCCTAAGAACTAAAGTGGTGTCTGACCTCAAAGACATGACCTCATAACTATCCTTAAAACTGCCTACCAAGCGAGAACCAGTTATTTTAGTGTCTCATCAGGAGTCAAACTACGTGCCAAGCACAAAGACACATGCAGGCTCTGGTACAACCACACACCAGTGCGAGCTGCAGTCTGTGGAAAACTGAAGCACTTTCCATTGAGTGCCCAGGATGGGCAGTCATGCCGGTTCAAAGCAGCCGTGATGAAATATTAAATTAATAACCAGGTGGAAATGCCTGCTGTGATGAGGTAGACATTGCTCATTCTCAGATCACCATGATCTGAGGTTGTCTTAATATTGAAAAGTTCATATAATTTAAATAATTAGTCCATGGGAGCTTTGCAGAGTTACATCTCAAGGCCTGGGAAGCAAAGCTGTCCTAACTAAAACATGTCAGCACTCACATCTCCCAGAAGTGGCTGGAATAACACAGCTGACCTAAAAATCTATCTCGCTACAAATCACACTTGTTAGACATTCAGCAGGTGGTGGTCATGGGGTGGTGCTGCTTCCACTGGAATTAAAGTTAATTGTTAATAGAATTGACAAATTCACCAACATTATTTTATAGGTTTATTTTAAAATCAGCAACAAAAATAGTTGGCTATGGATTTTTTTTTGTTTTGTTTAATACACTGAGTATAAGTCATTTTTTTTCAGTTTCTAAAATGAAGTACTTACTGTGGTTTGATGCCCTATCAACTGTAACTTGAAATAGCTCTAAGAATGTGCACTGTACATTCAGATGGCTACAATTAACTCTGGGGATGAGTGGTTGCACAATCAGGGTGTGTTGCCACTGGGAAACATTTTCAGAAACTAAAGTAGCAGTGAGATTGTTTAAATCTGAAAAGAGAGAATTTCACATGCACCCAGACCCAGTTCAAACCCTTTCCTTCAGGCAGTTCAGAAGCTGTTGCTGCTGAGCCATAACACAGTTAACATCTTGTGACAATCAAACACTGAACACTCAAATGGCAACATACAAGAGATGCTTTTGCTTTTACTTTTTTTTTTAATTGACAAGAGATTCCTCCCGTCATCCTGCACAGAAATTTGATTAGGGTGAGGAGGAGGAAAACTGTGCAAAGCATACTCCTTGGCCTTAGAAAGCAATCTCATCATGTGGAACAGCAAAAGGTTCAGTGGAGAGGAATCCTAGAACGGAGCTTTGCACTGCAGAAGCACCTCTGGAGGAAGCCCTGCCCTGAGCTGCTCCTTCACATTCACAGCTGTGACCTCGTTAAGCCACCCCAGCAGGAAGGCTCCAGAGAATATTCATGTTCCTTGAATGATGGTTCAACTAAAATGTCACTCCTGAACAATCTGTCAAGACACACAGAGAAGGAAAACACCACACAAGCCCTAAAATGTGTTACACTGACATACAGATCTGAACCTTTTGCACTCCTCCTGCAATACTAGGAAGGAAAAGATCTTAAGGGCTCATTTAATAGCTTTCTGCACTGGTGCACAATATTAAATCCTCCTTCTCTTCTCACCTACCAATCTGGCACTGCTTATTAACAACCCTGTCAAGACCCTATGAGCCTTAAGGTATCACATTACCACAGAAAAGAGGCTGATGCTGAACACATCTACATTTTCACTGCATGCTCTGGATGATTTGTTCAGGTCTTACGGCTTAGAGCTTAGCAAGCCATTGGCAACCAGTAAATGTCATGAAATGAATAATCACTGTACTGTCTAGAGGTAAAAATCTCTACCATGTAACATCCCTGAAAAAATCTAAGCAGCTACTACACTGACCCCAGACATTAATTCTTCTTTCAGAAGGGCAGAGAATTTGAGTCAGATTTGACTAAAACTGAGGCTCCATGGAAAGCTGGGTAATGGCTACTATGCACACCCCTTGTGCTACTCTATAACCACAGAAACACAGAATAGGGCCCTGTGGAATCCCCTGAATGCTTGAGCCTGACACCAGTGGAGTTTGCCTGCTGCTCAATGCTTCAGTCCATGGCTGAGTTAAAACTTGCTCAATGATGGGAGAGGGAGTGGTGAGAATGTGAAACTCACTGTCTATTCTAAACCCCACAGCACCCTGCAGACAGCTGTGCAGTCCTGCTGCCCTTTAGAAAAGCTCAGCTCCTACAATAGCGACTTTTGCTGAAGGCCACACTGTGGCTCCAAATCAGACATGTGCCAGATCCATGGGAAATATTCCTGGCCCCATTACTGTATTTGTGCTGGTTTTGGTTGGGCTAGGCAATGGCTAGTATGGGGCTGTGTTTTGGACTTGGCTGAAGACAGTGCTGATGGTACAGAAATGCTTTTGTTACTGTTGAGGAGGGATTACACAGAGCCAAGGCCTTTTCTGCTTTCTGCGCTGCCAGGCTGGTGAGGAAGCTGGGGGTGCATGGGAGGTTGTGGGGAAACACAGCCAGGACAGGTGACCCAAAGTGACCAAAGGGATACTCCAGACCATATGGCATCATTCCAGTACACAAAGTGGGGAGAAGAAGGAATGGGAGGACATTTGGAGTGATGGTTTTCCCTTTCCCAGTCACCGTTACCTGTGATGGGGCTCTGCTCTCCTGGAGATGCTGAACACCTGCCTGCCCATGGGAAGCAGAGAATTAATTCCTTGGTGTGCTTTACTTGTGCATGTGGCTTTTGCTTTTCCTACTGAACTGTCTTTATCTCAACCTACGAGTTTTGCAGCTCTTACCCTTCCAGTTTGCTCTCTAATCTCACTGGTAGGAGTGAGTGAATGAGTGTGTGTGAGGGGCTTGGCTGCTGGCTGGGGTAAAACCATGACAGTATTGAAGGGAGGCATCCCTGGAGAGCCAGCACTCATCTCTGACATTCCCAGTTCCACCAAAAAATGACAGGGTGGAAGAGAGAGCGAGGAGAATTAGAAGAAATTTGAAACTAATGTGAAGGTCTCTTAACAGAACGCTGTGTTAAGCAAGATCAGCAGGACAGCACATGCAGACACCAGTGCAGGAAACTGCTGGCTCTGGGACAACTGAGAAGGCCACTTCTCTGATCTCAGATGAAGGGGACACACAAACTCTTCTCTGAGCTCCAGGTGAATTATGTGAGCAGCAGGTAAAGCGAAGCACCTCCAGTGCCCAGTCAGAAGGGGAACCAGGAGCCACGAGCCAGGATGGCTCACTGATAGCCAGCGTGCCAGGGTAGAGCATGACTGACATGCCAGCTTGAGGGAGGAAAACAGAGAGGCAGAGCCTCGTAATTCCTAATGCAAACTGGGAATTACCGAGAGGCAAGACAGGCTTTTGTAGTCTATTACTACATTTAATAACCATCCATTTTAGTGAATCTATTCATAAGAAGCAGCAGCTAGCTTGCCCCCTTAGGTTAAATAAGGGAAAAAAAATCACCTACAAAGTAGAGTTTATAGAGCAGAAAAATAAGATCTGTGCTCTCAGCCAGAGGCTTGGCAACATCAGTCTCCTACCTCAGACTTGGGACTTTATCTAATTATAGTGAGGCTGTCCCTGTATTACCAAATCTCCATTTGTTTAGCAGTCTGGATATTTCTTTGACTTCGGCAGAAGGGTTACATATGTGGATTATTAGGAGTTCTGGTGTGAATTCCTCAAAGAACTGAAAAAACAGAAAGTAAGATAAGTCCTACCTAAATTTAACATCAGCCACGCTGAACTGATGAGTTTGGCCAGATGATCGCTAAGGTCTTTTGCAACCTAATTCAATTAATAATTCCAGGATGGGCACAGTTGCAGGTGACTAAGCTGAGTCACTGATATTACTACTGGAACAAAGCCACACACTTCTCGTTGATAGAACCAACTCAAGACACCAGGGAGGATCCTTTTTTTTTCTCCTTTCTACTACAAGTAACAGTTGCAAAATGGGCGGCTAGAATTCGTCATCTGAGGTCATCCTTAAAAATGCCATTTTAACAACAGTTGCATCTGCGACAAAACCGTAAGGAAAAACACCCAGACATTCACTTAACTAATTTATAGATGATATTTAAAATGTTGGTCCAAGGAACAACTTAAAGCTAAACTAAAGATCTGGACTCTAGAAAAAGCAGCCAGAAAAGGTCTGTCCTGTTTAGTCACATAGTACTGAACTAAGCAGAGCTCTTTAAAACGAATGGACATTTATTTTGTGTGCACCAAGTACTTCCTCTACTGAAAGAAGATTTAATAATGCTCAGTCAATAGCTATGATGTGTGTTATAAAACTACTACTTGCTCTGATGTTCTGCTGCGTCAGCTCAATGACAAAAGACACATGAACTAGTAACACAACAAAAGCCAAACATTAAGGGCTGGTCACTCAGCAAATCTTTCCCCTAATTGTCACTTGCCTCCATGCGAGCTTTGTAGAACTCCACGTCGTGGAGCTTCTCCTTGCAGCGGGCCAGCTCCATCTCGAGTCTCTCCACGCGGTTCGCCCTCTCCCTCAGCGAGTCCAGCTCGTCCCTGTAGGCTCGGGCAGAGCGCGCGTCTGAGGCGAGGTGCACGTTCTGTGGGGACAAGCACGGAGAAAAATCTCACTTAACACTTTAAACTTCATTCTTTTGTATCTACTTACTGCTTGTAAGCACAGACAGCAATCCCCTGGTTAAGGATTAGGAATTCTCCTAGTGCCAGTAATTCCTCTACAAGACAGAGAGGTTCTTCAGCCTGTTGGGCCTCTGGCACTGCCAATGCCTGATGCTGCATGAGCTTCAGGCACCACTAGGCTATTTGCAAGCTGAACAGATGAGACGGCTCCTAACAGGTAAGTGGGAAACACTGCAATGCCACAACCATCATGTTTAAACAGATTGCTGGACTAAATTGATTTCTTCATTCTAAAACAGGCATAGTAGTGATTTTAGCCTCACACTGAAACAGGATTTTTTTTTAAATAGGGAAGACTGCCATAATAAAAAAAGCCCATCTCACCTCCTGCTTTATTTTCTGCAGCTCTAGGGTGAGCTGCTCAACTTCATGTTTAGAATCTGCAAGCTGCTCAGACTTCTCTTCCCTGAAAAGGATTAGAAAAATTTTTCAGTAATTTTTTTTCTTTCCTGAAACAATATTGATTTTATGGACACTGCCAGGTATCTGTAAAGGAAGAGAAAAATCTCCCAGCATATTCTTTGTTATGACAGCTTCATCATTTTCTCATGATACCATACACATATCATGGATCCGAGTTTACAACTCGACCTCTATAGTAAGCTCCTGTGTTTAAATCTCATTGGCGCACCTGCTGCCATAGACAGCTTCCACTATAAGTTAAAAAGCATAGCTAGCAGTGGATATTTTGAAGGGGGGAAGAGAGAGATGAGACACAAAAAGAAGAATGGAGGACGTCATCATTCTAAATTTAACAGCCAATTATGAAAGAAGAAAAGATGGAACACACTACTACCTTCCTACTGCTCTGATTTGAAAGGTGCAATTCTGAGAGCTCCTATGGAAGCCTGTGTATTGAAGCCTGAAGTTTCAGGATGTACAAGACTTAATATGCAAGTATCTCTAGAAAAAGAAAATAACGGAGACTTACAGCTCCTGACGGATTCTTCTCAATTTGGCCTTTGTGTCTGCCAGCTCAACTGCAAGGTGCTGCTTCTCTTCATTAGAAAGAGGGTTGGCAGGGTTTGGTGAAGAATCTGGACTTGGTACCTTCAGAGGGCTTGGTGGTTGCTGAGACTGCAGATAATCTCTCTCTTGAGTGAGATCTACAATGACCTGGAAACACAGAAGACTATGTAGTGCCAAGAGATAAACAGTGTATTTATACATTGTTTTAAAAATACCTAAAATTATTATTAGATTTAGGCAATTATTAGTCTGGCAAAATACAGAATTCAAGTGACGGCCAGGAGTGGAGGTTACACAGAAGAGGAAAGGAATCTCTACTATGCTCCAACCACTGAAACATTCCCCCTCCAGTGCTCAAAAGAAGTAGTCTGTTTTCCTTGAAAAATTCATAGAAACCTGTAACAACAGTTTCAACTAACACAATCACAGTCAAAAGCATGACAGAAGATTAACAGGCTAAAGAAGGGGAGAAAGCTTCTCCAGGGATCTGAAGGGAAAGGAATTGATGACTCAAAACACTAGAGAAGACAACGGAGCCCAGGAGCATAGAAGCCAACAGGGAGACTGGTAAGCACTGCCTGAACATCTGCACAGACACGCAGAGACATTTGGTCTCCACTTCATGGACAGACTGCTCAACTCCTCTTCAGCAATCATTTCACCACACCTTAGTGCTTACACAAGAATCAACGGGAAAGTCAAAATCTTTCTACAAATTTTCAGAGGTGTAGTAGAAAGGTGTAGAAGAAACCTAATGCGCAAACAAGACACAAGAGAAGGAATGGAGCCCACATTTGCTGCTTCTCATGAGCTCTATATGGGAGAGATATGTCCTCATACTTCTGTGCATTCATCTCTCTCATCAATGAGCCTCCTGAGGTGGAAAACCATATTCCTGGAGAGAGACTCTAGTTCTTCTGGGGCCATATCTGGGAGCTCCAACCACTGCAAGTCAAAGACATTCTCCTGATTGTGAGTCACCTAGGAACAGGAACAAAAAAGTATGTCTTTACACTGGTTGAGTTGAAAATTTGTTCACTACATATGAAGCATTCTTCTATTAATAAATTTAAAAACATATCCATTTTACCAAACCCAAGGCTGCAAATAAAAATGCAACTACTTTAACTGTAACACTACCCAGAAATCTTTGGTATTTACAATTTTTATAATTAAGTCAGATTTTTAAATGTGATAAATATTATGATTAATAGGATGTGCACTTGCATATTAGAAGTGTACAGCTGTCTTACTGACCCTGAGGTGATTCCCACAGAGCAGGGACTAATCCCACACTGAACATTACTAAGAAGAATCCCTGATTTCAATGAACTCGCAATTTGCAGCTGATACAGCTGGGAGGAGCTGTACCAGCTGCAGAAATAGCTCTGGTTGCTGCTAGCACTGTATCTTTCAACTGTTACCCTAGCGAAATTGATTTACTCTGAATCACTGAGCAGAAACATCACGCAAGTCTCTCAAGTTAATAACTGTTCCAGCTTTTGTTAAAACCATGTGCTTAGCTCATCCTGAGTTTTTTCCTTCCTAAAAATGAACTATTTTTTAAATGTTCAGAAAAAAGTTCCCGTCTTAAGCCATTCTCTATTTATTCCTCAAATTTAAGTGTACCAGGCTTTCTACACCTGCCTGCACTGATACCTGGGCACAGTCAGAACCATTCCCAGGGAGGGGCACTTCCACTTGGCTCTCCAAAGAAAGAGACTTTCTGTGTTCTTTGGTAAGCCTATCCATATTCTCTCCTTCTTCTGAAGCCTTAGAAAACCAAGAACGCTCATCATTGGATCAAACACCTCTTTAAACAGAGCATATGTCCAATTTCAGCTCTTCAGACCAGCCAGCTCAGAGGCCACTCTCTGAAGCGACTCACTGGGCAGGCTGTGTCACCTCCCACAGAGCCTGGGGACCAAGGGCTCACACCACTGGGGCAAGGGGCTCTGCAGCTTCTAAGACACACGTGGATTTGGTCAGTAACACACACGGATCCTTACAACAATTCCCTCTGAATTATCTGTAAGTAGCAAGCAAGGCATTTACCCGCATCTCTTTAAAAGACCACTGAGCCAAGTAATGATCCCAGCACTTATTTTCATCTTGTAATTTGAGTGTAGTATCATACTCAACTTTTTTTTTTTTGTGAAGTTTATGAATCCATTATGAAACTCTAAGCATTAATATCTTATAGCAAAAAAAATCCTGTTAAGTCAAGGAAGGGAGAGATACAACATCAAAATAGACAATACTAAGAATCCTACCTCCTGAATGTGTGACACAATGGCAGCTTGGGTTTCAATATCCAGTTGTTTTATTTTGTCAATAAACTCTTCTTTTCTTTCACACTGTTAAAAGAAAGCACACCTTGAAACAGTGCTACATACCCTAAAACTTACTGCTCCATTATTCATTTAAATTTAAAAAAGAGCCCAAACTCAACCAACCTACACTGCTAATAAAAAACTGTTCAAGATCTACACTTTGTCACACTAGAAGGTATAACAACACTTCACTGCTCCATATGGAGCATGAACCAAATTATGCATTAAATTATTTAAACTATTTAGTCAGTACAATTAAGGCTAAATTAAATGGCTGGTTTTGCTCTTAAAAACCAAGTTCAACATGCAATGGGACCAAGAGGTGGGGAAACAGCCAGAGGAAATCATCACAGCTTCATTAATGGAGCTGCACAAATGTAAACCTCCATTTACACTGCATCATTTAACCTGTCTGCTTTGCTGATTGCATTTTGTTTAGTTTTGGCAATGAAAAGAGATGCATCACTTGAGATGCATCACTTGAGATGCTATTTACATCACTGCTCAATGTTGTTTGTTGGACTAAATCAACATATGCTTTAGATAAAAATCGGGAAACATTCTGGATAGAACTGAGCAACGTTTCAGACAAACAGATTTCAGTAAATCTTTTACTTAAGGCTTTAGAAGAGGCAGACATCTGCTATCTGTGTATCTGTGACTGTGCACTGAGAACGTTACTGCCTCCTTGTAACAACACTGCACTGTGAAGAACTTGAGCAGCACACAAAAGGATTTTTCAAAACTCATTTACAGTGTCCTTCTGGGGCCTGGCTCTGAGTCTCAACCATTTACTTCCTTGGGAAGAACCTCAGACCAGCAAATGAGGACCGAGGACGCAGAGCAGCCAAAACAGTTCTTTGTGCTGCAATGCAACACTACCCTGGTTCAGAGCTGCAAGATGCAGCAAGCTTTGCCCTGACATAATCGAGCTGACACAGCTGAGCAGGGTAAGTGTCCTAAGGCATGACACAAACACAAGGCAGACCTACAAACAAGGTCAATTATCAGCAAAGGCCCGCCTGCAACCAGGCCATTGTTTACTGCCTCAGAGGTTTGGTGGCCAGAACACTGATTTCTTTATCTGGTAACTGCTGTGCATTTCCCCAGAATTTCCCATATACATTGTCTCTCTATTTATTTAAGCAAATGTCACACAAAGATCCCCACGCTAATATACAAAGTATCTATTAATCTGGTATTTTTGACACATAATATTAAATCAAAATGTTGTACAAATAAAATCATGATTCATTAAATAAATATTTAGACTTGTAAAACTATTTGTTTGGCATTAACATGTACTGTTCCACTTTGTATTTTAAAACAGTAAGAAAATAAACCAACAACAATCTTGATATCAAGAACACTGTTCAAAACTTATCTCGTCCCACTGTGTTATCTGAGTTAAAAAGTATACACATCCTGCCTCTGATTAAGCACTGGCAACAAATTGAGGCTACTGCTATCATACAACTGCTTCCTCTCCCCTGCATTTTTTTCCTTCACCTATTGTGTTTCTCTCAAGTTAGCTCACAAGCTGTCCTGACCTCAAGATTTGTTCCTACAGCACTGATCTCTGGGTAATTTTCTCATTCCAGGAAAAAACAAACAAACAGTTTTTTAATAAAATCTTATTTTCCATGAATGATCACCTGCACAGCACATCCCAGAACCAACAGCAGCAACTTCTTGATTTCATCCATACTTTTACCTAGAGAGGAAAAAAGGTCATCAGTACATATGTGTAACAGATAAGTACTTGCAAAATATATGCCTAAAAGGAGAAGCGAGACCTTTGCACAAGTGCCTGAACAGTATCTACACGTCTATTATAAAGTTACTGTATTTTCTATGTAACAATGCAGTTCTTTTGGATTAGTTTAAAATCCTAAATCCAGCAAGACATTTTTCCCTTGATGTGATATCCTCACCTATAATTTTCTAAGGCTTTTCTGATCAATACATCACAAAAAAACCCCTTTAAATAGTTCAATGCATATGACCAAAGCTCATCTCTTACGATGTGATTAACAAGGGTGCAAATAAGCCAAACAAACCACCAACAGCTCTCCCCCTTCAAAAAAGCCCCACCAAAATAAAACAAAACCACCATGGGCAGAAGCAAAGGAAGGTTACTCACAAAAAACTTGCCCTAAATTCTCCTTCTGTAAAAACAGTTGCAGCTCAGACTTCCCAAAGATGAATACCATTCTGTGCACATAAATTCTCTCTGAGAGATAGATGTTTCAGCAAATAAATTCTGCCCGTTCTGCATCAAAGCCTGTTCACACTTTGAAGTGCAAACCCCATGTGGTAAGAGGGCAGAGAATGAGGGATGTGTGAGGGATACTGAGGAGCTGACCATATGCTGGGAGCCCTGGGGAGAGGAGACACAGCCAGGCGCTGCTGCAGGAGTCCTGCTGGGACCAGCAGCCCTGCCATTTCCTAGGGTTAGGAGGGGGAAAGCCTCAAATTCCTCAAGGCGAGCTGGTGCAGCTTAGAACCAGCTTGTTTCAACAAAATTAATGTGGATTGTTGGATGGTAAAGGAAATCATGTATATCGAAGTTTGACAAAGGGCAAGGCAAAGAGGGCAAAAGGAAGCCAAGGAGTTTCAGTGATAAAATAAAACATCTTTACAGAGCTAGGTTCAGCAAAAGCCTGTCCTCACCCACACTGGGGGAAGATGAGGAAAGAGAAACAAAGAAACAAAACAGGCCACATATAGTTTTCTCTCATCCCTACACATGTGCATTCCTCCTGAGCGTGTATTTAATCGTGAGACTAACGCTTTCATTTTACACCCTGATTTACTTGGGTGTTCAACTGCTCCTATCACTCAATAGATAGTAATTTCTGAGTGCAACTGTGCTCCTCCACCAGCACCGTGCCCTTGCGAGGCTGCCCTGGCAGGAAGTCAGCGGCATGTGCAGGACCCAAGGCCAGGGAAGGGGAGTTAATCTGACTCATCAGTTAAGCTGCCACAGCCCCACAGCTGCACAAAGGCACTGACCTAAATCACCACGGGGGTTCCTGCCATTCCCACCGCCTTGCAAGCCAGCACAGCCACGTGCAGGCGGCTTAGGAACTAACTGGTTTCCTGATTTCTGGGCACACAAACCTGTCTTTAAACATACATACAAAATTTTCAACAACATTTAGGTATGTTCATCTTTATAACAACTTAAGACTGCCCTACAGAATTCATCAGTAGACTGTATGAATGAACACTACAATTCTCAATATCCAGGTCCAGCATTAGTAACCATAATGATCCTGAAAGCAGAAATCCTTCTCTTCAACAGGAACAGCCGTCTTTAACACATGCTAGCTCACACTTCACCCTGTAAATACAAGCTTATTCCCCTGCAGGGTATTTAAAAACTAGTTTTGAAAGACATACAATCACTCTTCTCCCTGTACGCAGCAGCGCACAAGGCTTCCTCTTTCCTGAAAGTTACAATGTAATACACAAATTCCATTTCAGTCTGTGAAAGTCTGATTGGTCTGTACCAATCTCAGTAACAAAATCTTAAGCATAGACAATGACACAAAATCCTTCACCAACAGCAAAAAAAACCCCTGTTACTTCATAATCAGTTCCTTTGAGAGCACTACTGGGAGACTATTAGTTTGGTCAGAAGGTATTTGTCCAAGAAACTGAGTTCTCATTAGTTTCAGCAATGAGTTTCATTCCACATCAGCTTCAAAGCAATACAGACCAGGTACTAATTGCAGAGCATGCCTGTGGGACACAAAAGCAGGTCATTAAGTTATGGAGAACAAGTGACTTGAGCGGGTCTCTCATTGACCTAAACTTCCTCAGGCAGAACATCTCCATGGAGAGATTTCAGGAGTCAGGCTGCTTGCTCTGGATCATGCCAGACACGAGATCTAAACCTTGTGTGCTCTGGGCACCTTCTTCTGTCAACCAAAAATTCCAATCTGTGCACCATGGCATCCCAGTTATCCTTGGGGTGAGCACACTGGCTTGAAATCACTCAGTCTAGAAAACGCCAGGGCTACTTCCCAGCTGTGACAGAATCTATACCATCCCAAAGACGTGAGCTGCTTAAAGCCATTCCCTCCCTCTCTGCACCAAGGCTTTGCTGTTTTCTCAGTGAGGTAACAGATGGGCAGTGGTGCTGCTGCAGGACCCTGTGAGGTGAAACACCTTTGGCTATTACAGAAAAGTAACTTAGCAAGGTCAATCCTGGGCTCCCACCAGGGACTGACCTTGCCTGGCAACAGCCCTTTAAACACGACCTTACTGCACTCCAGTCTTCCCACGAGGAACTGAAATGGAGGCAGACATGACAGGCCATGGCAGGGATAGACAAGCTAGAGTTTACAGAAAGGAGTGAGACATTAAGACTTGAGATAATACTGAATTATTAGTTTCTTAATGTTTTAAACGTAATATTTGGCAGCCTGCTCTCTCTGCTGGCAGCTTGCAGTGAAAATTCAGCTGTCAGGATTATTCCAAGGTAGCCCAAGATATAAGTTTTTCTATTCTTGCAGACATGCTACATCACGTAATGCAAGTGAGATTGTACTGCCCACTAGAAACATTTCTAAGGCTTAAAGGTCCAGTGAGCACATATACCAGCCACACAAGTGTTTCAGAAGATCATGTGTGATTAAAGAGTTCCATTCCTTGGGCTTGTATTCAGAAGATGTTTCCCATGGGGAGGAGACAGTTTGCTGACACAAAGGCACTCCCAGATCATTAATTCTCAAGCTCAGTTTGAGTAACGTTTTAAAGCCTTGTAGAGTAACCCTATTTACAGGAGATTTTTAGAAAAAATAGGGTATGAGTATGAAAACCCTCTCTATCAATCTAAAGTGCTTTAGAGAGAGTTTTCAGTTAAACCTCAAAACAAGCCAGGAAGGGATTAATTACCCCACTGCCCTTTCATCTCACCCACAGGAGAGCTGAGCTACCACACACCTGAGGGGAAAAGCCCAAGATGCCAAAGTGAATCAGAACCACTTCTGGGAGTGTTACAGAGCACTGCAGTGAAGCTCTGCACTCCACACAGTGCCTCTGTCCTGCAATGCATGCTGAAGAAAAGTGGGCCATCTTCATCCCCGATTCCATCATACCTTCTAAACAGCTCTTGTGTTTTTAAAAAAAACTTCCTTGGTGCCCATTTTAAAGACAGTAAAGTTCCCTGTGCAACCTCATCAGCAGGAATGTGCTGGCTCGCCAGGATGACACAAGTCCTTCCCAGACAGCTGGGAAGAAAGTCTGCTGAGTCTACTCATGCTTATTAGATGATCTTACCAAAACATTGTCCTCCAATGACCTAGGATGCAAACATTTAGGTCTGGGGTAGCTCTTTGCAGAGACGTACCCACAAGAAAAACAGGCAAGAGTCAAACCATCACTTAAACAGAAAGATGCTGATTAAGAAATAAACACTTTTTACTCCTTAAAATTCCAGGGCAGTTGCTCTCAGGCCCTGTGCTTGTGCTGCAAGGGAGCCAGCCAGCCACCTGGAGCATTTGCAGAAAGCCCATCTGCTCCCAGCCAGGAGAAGGCCAGCAGGTTTCCTGGAAAATAAAGGAAAGGAAAGGAAAGCCCAAACACCACTTGTGCATCCTGGGAGCCTCCCTGTGCCAGAGCCACAAGATCCCTCTGCTCTCGTGGGGCTGCAGGCTGGGAAACAGATGGCAGGACTCCGGGAGAAGGCGGGCAGAGGGATTAGGAGATGCAACAGAAAAAGGAGGATCAAGGTACAGAGAGAACACAAACAATGAAAAAAGAGGGGGGATGGGAAGACATCAGAGGAAATGGGAACAAGAGGTAGAAGTAAGTGCAATTTTGGGCATGTGCTGCCTGTTTCTCCACACTTCCACTCTGATGTTACTCCATCCAGCGCAGGGGAGGGAGGGAGTGCCACAGGGGTGGCTGGAGGTGTGCAGAGAATGTGCAGAGGGTGAAACACACAAGTGCTGGTTTTCCCATCTCCAGCAACATCCTCAGTGAGAAAAGTTTGAATACTAAATTTACTGTTGAGGCAGTGTTTTGTTATTAACTTCATATTTTATGACCCATTGTGCCTCTGGAGGACTGTGAAACAAAATGAGGAAGGAAACCATACATGAAACATACCCAAGTGAGAGTAGAGCTTTACAATTTTAGTGAAAACTAGTTTTCTATAGGCACTCATTAGCAGGGACTTTGGGGTCTCTCATTCACAAACTTGACATGTAATTTGAAAAGCATATATAAATAGCAACGTTTTTTTTAAGGGACAGAAAAGTGTCTATTTTAGGCAAGTAAAACCTCATTTCCAGCCTTGATCTAAAACAAGTTAAAATCTCTTTCCCCCTCATGATTACGCCTGCTCGAAAACATTAACTGCCATAAATTTCCAAATACACTCACTAGCTGTGTAAAACTAAGAATGTCTAGAAATGGAGAAATTTAAAAATGCCTCTCAATAGAGGTTCCCAACCATTACTGTGTATTGATATTCCCTGTGTGGCCACATGAATGAGTGGCCATTTATAAGACATGCTAAAACCAGACATAATACGAAAAAGTGATTACAGCAATGTCATAGATGATAAATAGGCTGATGACTCTCTTATTGAACATGGGGGGATTTGTGGTGCAGTAATGAATTGAAAAATCTGTTCAGCAAGAAAAAGAATTAAGGGAAGACAGAAATGAAGAGGAAATTTAATGGTAGTAGCTGTCTACCAGACAGTGCAGTGAAGAGAGTAAATCCTCTAACATCAGCCGCACTATTCTGCAAGTCAAATTCCTGGGAAATTTTTTTTTTGATCCTTTAATTAAACTTTGAAGTTTATTTTTAGCTCCCTATATTCTAGAAAACAGTCAAGCCTTCATCTTCTAACAAATATTTAAGCTATTTTTATGTCCATGGACAAATGAAGTAGGCAAATTTGCCATGGCCTAGAACCAAACTATGAAAGCAAATAATGCTCATAAACCCAGCAGACGTGTGCCTTTTCCTATGCAGAAACCCAAGTGCTACTGCATTTCTTGTGATGGCAGCTCTGTTTTTCCAATAATCTCATGTTCAAAGCAGAGCTGCAGAAGCCCTCAGTAGTCCCAACTGGTGCAGGCCAAACAGAAGCTAAATAGCAAGAACAGCATTCACAGCCTCAGCACTGTTCAGTTTATAATTTAATGTCTAACACCCCTTTTGGCTGTGTTTTAGAAGGTAAAAGTCAAATTTCCGAAAAGCATGCACAGCAAAACATCACATGGGCTTGTTAGAAGAAATAAATCACTGAAATCGTGCACAGTGAATCAGATCTAACAACTCTCTGGTCTTAGACCTGTGGAGACAATACTGTCATTGAGAGCCTTCCAGCTCAAACAGTATGAAGCAATACTAGATTTGTGAATGTGACCGTGGGATTGATTCTTCTTCCTCTGATCAAGAGGAGCCTTTCACTGAGATAACTTAGCTACAGGATAGGGAAAGCAAAACTGGGGTTTCATCACTGTCTCACTAAGAGAGAGAGAGAGAGAGAGAGAGAGATAAAAATCTCTGTTTTGCTTGTTTTTCCTCTGCCAAGTGCTCCTACTCTGCCCCCTCTGCTGTAACAAAGACATCATCACCTGGACTTCACTCGCACTGCTCATCACAGCCTATTCCTGCATTCAGCTTTCTGCATCAGCTTTACCAACTTCATTCCTGTTCCCTCTTTCTGAGCTTCCCATTAGCTCTCAGCCAGGTTCTTCTTTCTGAGCGAGGTTCTAGTTCTCCACTTCTCTAACCATTTCTCCTGCACATTTTACCAGTGAATGCCTACCCAACAGTAAGATTAAGATGAGCTTTTCAGACACTCTCCTCCTCAAATACATTCTCTAAAGCAAATACATCTCCCTTTGCTCATCATCTTCTTCTCTAGTGTCTAAGCTGGGACTGGTTCTCAAAAATATTTATATAATATGGCTAAATGAGAAATTTGGGGTTTTTTTTTGCACACATACCCCATTAATTTTAGACGTTACAATCCAGAAGCTACATTTTTTGGGTTTTTTTTAATCCTTTTCTTCTCAGGTTCTGTCCAAATAATGCCAGCAATAAATCAGCAATGGTGAAAATAAAAAAGAAAACAAAAAAACCCACAAACCAACACATTTTAAAAGATGTCAGAAAGAGTAGAAAGTTTTCTGCTTGTCATTAAACGATCTGGAAGACAGGAATACACGTATGGCCAGTGTCTTTCCTACCAGAGACACAGGTACTTTCTTCAAAGAGAGATCTAAGGTCTGACAAAAACCAGTGGGCCAACGATAGCAAATTACAGCTGAATACAGGACAGCTTTCAAATGTGTGCTTTCCCAGGAAGCAGAACTGTATTTAGCACATGATGAGTCCCCTGCCAGCTGTCGCTCAGGAATGGCTGTGACAAGAAGCCAGCCAGCCTTTCCCACTGACACTGAGCCAGCAGAGACGCTGCCCTGCTGGCCCAGACACTTCTGTTCAGCAGCACTGTGGATGCCAGGCAGCCCACCGCCCGTATGACCGACAGGAACAACAGCTCTTGGCTTTTGACTCTCTTCCTTGCCCGTAACAGTAGCCTGTACAGCCCCATTAACACTTGCAGACTTTACTCTGCTTGCAACAGCTGTGGATTCCTTACTCAGCTCGATTTTAACACAGAAGGGCCAAGGCTATGAGTTTCAGTGATACAGCCTCGGCTAATATTCTTTTCTGACAAATGTTTTTTTGTACATATATACTCTACAGCTGCTAAGAGCAGCAAAACGGAGTCTTCTGCCAAGGTTTCTGCCATTTGTTTGTTCTGAAGATGCTGATTACCATGTCATTCCCCATCACTGCTGACAGGGTTCATTCAGTTTACCTTCTTTGGTAAAAACAAATACAATGTCCTTGGCACCAGCACTGGGCTCAGGCAGAGAGAGAATGGGCACGCAAAAAAGAAAAAAAAGTAAGAAACACAGCAACAAAACTTTCCATTTCAGAAATGTGTTTCAAAGAAGTCAATTCAGTTTTCAGGCTAAACAGCTTTCCTTCTATGTCACCAAAAGCACTGGACTCGGGACATGAGCTTACTGACTTCCTCCTCACTTCTGATGTGATACTTCGTGCAACACATATTAAGTAAACAACAGAGTCACACAATTGTTTTTCTTCCTGTCCATTCTCTAACTTTCCCCTGTTTTTTCACGTACATACTTTTCTCTCCATTCTCATTTATATTTCTTCCCACATTTCATTTGCAACAGTTCCTTCACACCTTATGGCAACTCTCCAAGACACTGGTGTGTACATTAGCAATAACTAAACTCATTGTACAGGCACACAGAACACCTGGAGGACAACACATTCTTGTCCTGTGGCAGACTACATCCTGTGTCACTTGCAGGAGGGGGAGAAGAGACACAACTTTCAAACAAACAAACAGCTGCTGCTCTGTTTTGGCAAGAACTCACTATCACACAAATATGTGCATCACAGGCAAACACACATGTATATTTATATGTAAAGGTATATAAATACCTCAGTGTTACATTCTAGATACATAAAATTGTGAGATTCAGAGATACACAAATATTTGAAGTTTGCATACAAATAAATACAAGTTTATTAAAAAGCATGCTGTTTAGGAGACCGGCTACCAGAGTGCCTTAGGAGCAGCTCTCAGTCCAAGCAGTTAAACCCAGCTGGTGGCTGGTCACCTGGGGTGCCCAGTGTCCAGAACTGAGGCCAGCCCCTTTAATGTCTTTATCAACACTCTGACTAGGGGATCGAGGGCACCATCAGTCAGTTTGCAGGTGACACCGAACTGGGTGGGAGTGCTGCTCTGCTGGAGGCTAGGCAGGCTCTGCAGAGGGATCTGGACAGGCTGGATCTGTGGGCTGAGGCCAGTGCTGTGAGGTTCAAAGCAGTGAAGGTCCTGCCCTTGGACCAACAACAATGCCAGGCATCGCTACAGGCCGGGGCACAGTGGCTGGGAAGTGTCCTGTGGAGAAGGACCTGGGGGTGCCACTGACAGCAGCTGGACACGAGCCAGCAGTGCCAGGTGGCCAAGAAGGCCAGTGGCTTCCTGGCCTGTTCCAGCAAGAGCGTGGCCAGCAGGCCCAGGGCAGGGACTGTCCCCTGCAGCTGTACACCGCCCTGGCTCTGGTGAGGGCACACCTCACACTCTGTGCTCGGCTCTGGGCCCCTCACTACAGGACACACACTGAGGTGTGAAGTGTGTCCAGAGAAGGGCACTGGAGCTGGGAAGGCTCTGGAGCACAAGCCTGACAAGGAGCTGCTGAGGGAACTGGGGGGGCTTCGCCTGGAGAAAAGGAAGCTCTGCGGGACCTTATTGCTCTCTACAACTACCTGAAAGGATGTTGTAGTGAGGTGGGGGTTGGTCTCTTCTCCCAAATAACAAGCAGTAGGTCAAGAGGAAATGGCCTCAAGTTGCACCAGGGGAGGCTTAAGAATCCTCCTATGGACACTAGGAAAAAATTCTTCACTTAAACAGTGGTCAAGGATTTGAACAGGATGCCTGGGGAAGTGGTTGAGTCACCATCCCCGGAAGTATTTGAAAGACACAGATGTGGTGCTTAGGGACACAGTTTAGTGTTAAGGGCTGGACTCTTCAAGGTGTTTTCCAACCTAAATTAGAACTGAATTACAGAATCGTTTAAGACAAAAAAAACCCACAAAAAAACACCCACAGATTTTATTTAGTATTACAGAGGAGATGGATGAAGAACCCAATGAACTACTCACCAGAAAGAGGATCTTTGCCAATCATTAAAACATTTGGTAAATTCATTACAATGAGCTGCTGAAGGACCTCCTAAACAAAAGAGAACAACAGACAAAGTTCAGTGTGAAGGAATCCAAATCAATCCCACCACAAAGACTACAAAGCTCCATCAGTTACAAAGCTTTGAACCTACACTGGCAGGTCAGAGGTCACAAGAGGAAGCCCCACTTGAGAGAGAAATCACTATCTGAAGACAGCATCAGGTTGCACAGCTAACATCCACTAATCGCCTCTTTTAACAATGGCTAATATGGAACTTCAAGGGTCCCATGGCACTAATCAGGATAAATGCATGGCCGTGCCAGGCACACCAATCACTCATGCCTTTACCCCAGGCATGACCTGTATTCATCTGACGGGCAACATGCAGCTGCTGCCATGTTTCAGGGCATGTAAGTGCAGCTGGTTCCAAGGTACCTAAGCCACTCTGTGAAGTTTGAGTAACTCAAATAAATAATTGGTCAAATGATTTCACGGGTCTGAAAATATAAGGATGGGCTGGGGAAGTGGGTGTGGGGAAAAGCACTTGACCAGGCATCCGGCACTGCTCAGAGAAACTGGATATAAAGTTATAGATTTATTTGCATTGTTTTTAATAAGGAGTAAAACAGAATTAAATTACGTTCATTACATACTTAAGGGTAATTTTATTTTGGGGGAGATGACAGAAAGGAGGTGCGTGAGGTTCAACATCCGAATGTCAGCTGTCTGAAGCTGCTCTGAAATCACAGAATGGCTTAAGAGGCAAGAAAGGCTACAAGCCCTGGGACAGGCAAAATTACGAATACATCGCAAAGGGGATGATCAGCCATACACCCCAAAGAGCACAGCAGTACAGTCATTAGCTTTGACTCGCAGTTACCAGCACCCCCACTTGTGATCATCTCCATAAAACGTTTTGCAGGCAGGTTTTTATTTCACATTTAAAGCCTGGGAGGAAAACGGTTGAATGACTGAAACGCCGTGTGGAGATTCAGGAAACAAAAGTTCACAGATACAACTCTACCAAATGTTTGGCAGGTGCCTTTTTCCGGCTTGTCTCCACTTCCCAGACTATCCCCAGGCCACTGGAAGGGCACATGCATTGATACTTGCAAAGCATTCAGACCAGGGGAAAAAGCTCCACAGCCCAGCAGAGAAACACACTTCCTAAAACAATCACCCATTCACCCAAACACTTCCTCTCCCAGCTACCCATTGTTATTTCTCTGCTTTCAAAGTTATACCACAGGAGGAAAATTAAGCCTGATTGAAGGAGGAAATAATTCAGAGAGCCTGCAGCCTTCGATAAGCAATCAGAGTGCATATTCTAAAAAAATGTTTTGGACACAACACATTCAGGTTTTTTTTCTTCTGATCCATCCCAAAACACACTCCTGGGCAGCTCCATTCTCGGATAAAACAGAAATATCTTAGTGCCACAGCTAATAGGATTTCTGGAGCTGTTAAGGAAAAAGATTCTACAGTCCTTTACGTAATGCGAAGCTTGGTCAATGCAGACCAAACATTAGCTGACTCATTAGCCAAATGCATCTTGTATTTTGGGCATTCAAGACACATGAAACAAAGTTTGTTTGCATCGGTTGCTGAAACAGCTGCAAAATCTATTGGATGTAAGATTGGATGTAAGATGTACTATGACAATACAGCATGGCACTGAGGCTTTAAACAAAAAAAAACACCCCAGACTCTGCATATACTGAAGTATTGAGCTTTAACCGGCAATTTCCATGGCAAAAAAAGAGAAAGAATTCTGCTCCCAGTCACCCAGCACGTGGAGCGGCACTGAGGCAGGAATGCATAAGGAATTTGCGTTGTCTTTGTGTAATCATCAGATCGCTAGCTATTTAACGGGCAGACACAAAAGACATTACCCTAACCTTTATGCTGTCAACATTCCCATGAGCTCCTCCTGCAAAATTATTTGCGTATACCACCCAACACAACCATGACTGAACTCCCTCATAATTGAGCTCAGTATCTTCTGGCAAGAATTTGACAGTCGCTGAATAGAAGCCGAAATGGCCCCAAGCCTGGGAGAGTGATTTGTTAATTCAGATTGAAAGATTCCGATTGTTGCAAGAGGTGATACTATGACCTGTTTATTTTTAAAGTAAAATATTTCAACAGATAATTACCTGTATTATTCTAAAAGCCTCTGCCTTCAGATCAGTGCTTGTGATAACGCCTGACTGTTAAGCAGTGCAGCTCACCCACAGATCTCAA
Organism: Bombycilla garrulus; assembly: GCA_013400315.1. Lineage (NCBI taxonomy): Eukaryota > Metazoa > Chordata > Aves > Passeriformes > Bombycillidae > Bombycilla > Bombycilla garrulus. The sequence goes on from VXBU01005724.1 coordinate 1,180,053, forward strand.
CACTTTACAAAGGAAGGTCAATGCCACTGCTCTCCTTTTTCAAGCTCAGGAAAGCAAGTCAGAGAAACAGAGTTACTTCAGTTTAATAAACTATCATCTGTGAACCAACGTGCCAGTGAACCACCCACTCACACAGCTCCAAGAGTGAGATAAAACGTGTTAAGTAAGGGAAAGCTCCTACGCTGATGAATTTAGCTCAGATTTTGTCCAGACTAAAACCCCAGAAGGTTAGCGAAGCTCAACCAACTCAGTGACTGGCTTAACGTGACCATGCGTCAGATCAATTGCTCAAAATCCCACATCTGGAAACAGAACTCATATCCCCCTCACCTAAGAGCAAATCAGGAATTCTTCAACTCCTATCATTTATCAACGTTTTCTTGTTTTCCTTCTCTGAAGCATTATTACACAGTAAAAACATTTTAAACAAGTAAAATGCTGTGCCTCAGCCTGGCCCCTCAGTTCCCCTCATATCTTGTCACTCCTCCTTGAAGACCCCATGAAGTCAAACTTGGGCTTCAGGCAGGGAACTGGGCTGTTTCCAGCCCGTGAACTGGCACCGACACAGGGCCACCCAACACCTCCCAGGGCACAGCTACTCTGGGCATTGGGTTAATGTGAACACACTGCTGAAACACAGACAGAAAGAGAAATGGTAGATAAAATAACCCACTTCCCCACAGGGGCAGAAGCTATATTATTGCATTACATATAAAGGATGCTGTTGTGCCTGAAATCAAACACAGCTTAGGACTCCACAGCAGAGGCAGAGATGGTGCCTGTGTGTCCTGCCTCCGGCAACCACCACGGGTAGCGGCAGTACATGCAGGCAGGAGCTGCTGCAGAGGGAAACACTGCTTTCAAACATTCTAAACAGCCCACAGCAACCCAGAGCACCCTGGAGAGCAACTGTACAAGCAAAAAGTCTAATTCCTCCTGTGAGAAGCCTTTTAATCATTTTCACAGCACAACTAAAACTTGGTTAAAACAGTAAAGGTTAGAACAACAACACATAGTAAAAATTTCCCGGATTACTAAAACCGTTACAAACTGAGTTGCCAGATTTACAGTTTAACCAACTCACAAGCCAGCTACTGCAAGTCAGCAATCACCTCCCTCAGACTACAATTTGTCCTTCTTATTTATTTTTTGTTGCTAATGAGATTTCCATGAAAAATAACATTGGTATCAGAAGTGTTATTTAAGGAATCAAAAAAATCCCTGTCAGGCCTCAGTACAGGGCCTGTAGTTTCCTGAAATGCCCCTCACCCAACGATCAGGATGTTTTAAGCTTGAGGAGATTTGTCCAATGTCTTTTGACAGCAGCAGTGGTTGCAAGAACAGATACTTCCAGGTAGTACATCCAATACCATGATCACAAAATAGAAGGATCATCAGTCAAGTCTTACCCTCCTTGAGCTAGACACCCAAATTCAGCGGATAAAGCCCACAAAGGTTGGAGCAAGCAGCTCCATGTGCCTGTAGTGACAGAGGGGGCTTTTCAAGCGAAGGTCACACGGGGTGCTCAGACCTCGGCTGCTGCAGCCTGGAGCTGCCTGGGACAATCACGGCACCCCAGAACAAGAGGGATGCTGCCTCAGCCAGAGGTGAGTTTTGCTGAGAGCGCCTAAGCACTCTTGGTACGCCAAGAAACATCAGTGAGTTACCTAGAAATTGTAAGGTTAAACATAAATGCTCTGCTTTTCTCTGCAGCCTTCTGGCGTCTAAGCCCCTGCTGTGAACTTGCTTGACATTTGCAAGCTCTTTGCAATCACTTTTTTAAAAAGAAGCTTAAGACAAAATAAAGCTAAAATTCCCCCACATTGATTCTAACAGTCAAGGGCCTTAGGAAAAATCAAGACACATACAAGATTAAGAATAACATTCTAAGCACCAAATTTAGCATTTAGGCTTACTAAATGCATGAATAAACACATTCATTACCTCCATCTTAAAGTTTCTAATCATTCCTGAAAACTCCGGATGTTTGCTCTTTGCCTTAGATCCTCAGCAGAGATGCGGTGGGAGCTCTCCCTCTCAAGTCACCCTGGTCACATATTAACACTCTGTTTACCCGTAACAGGGTAAGTGGGCCTCCTGTAATTTTGTAAGAGCAAAGTCTCCTTGGTCCATCCTATACTTCATTACATATTTGCTCCTTAAAAATATATATGCAACAGCATGGAATAAAATGGCCTTAAGGTATTATTCTTAGATGCACGTTTTTAGTCTCAATTTAAGTGTGCCAACAGCTCTTGGAAAAAATTGAATGCTAGGAAAAGAGCAGGTAAAATTCTCCTTTCCATGCCTGAGAGACCCAGCAAACACAATCTTTATACAAAAACCTCCCCCTGCATTACCATACAGCACAGCATTTATGTAGAGTAACTAATAGCTTCTCATGCAGAATTAAATTAACCTCTGCCTGAATTCTAAACAAGAAGCGAGTTCTAAATAAATTATGTAAGGAGAGAGGCAGTCTAACAGTCATTGTAATTCAATGCTCAAGCCAAGCAATTCCATTTAAGTATATTGCTTAGCTATAAAATGCTAATTGCCCAGCTGACTGGAAGCCAAATGGTGCTTTCCTACTTAAAATGCCCATGAGGAAAAACCATCAGCAGCTTTACTCATACCAGCAAAAGCAAACAGTACCTGGCCAGGGAATTTGACTTTCATTTTAGCTACTCTGGCCAAGAGAGCAAGAAAGCTCAGCAGAGTCCTATCTGTGCTGCACAGCCAACACCTTACTCCGATAACCGCAGTATGGATCTGATCTCACAAATGTCCTTGGAGTGGGAAACATTTGGTGAAACACTGGATCTTTACAGAAGGTCCCAGTAGGAGCCAGTGGCCATCTGCACCAGCCCAAAGCCTCCCAGAAGGAGGACGGGGTGACAGCTTTGCCCCTACACATTTTAAGGGCCCTTTGGATGCTGCCACAAAGGCTGGGAGCTGCACTTCCCAGGCAAAGTGCACTCCAAGTCCGAGGGATGATCAAACACAAGCTTTTCAGGAATCAGAATTCTAAGGAAGAGCAAACACGCTAATGAACAAGCTTTAAAACAAAACACATATTAAACAGTAAATTGAGACACAAGAGTTGTTTTTTAAGTACGTTTTTTTCAAAGTTTCCAGTTTCGTATTCAAATAATAATGAAAAGCTATTTTGCAGCCTACAAGGATGTCATATTTTAGACAAAAAATATGTCTTCCAATAGATATAAACTTCATAAAGGTTGAGGAGGTTGCTGTAATTATCTGAGGAGTTACTAATGGTGTCAGAGAAATCACAGCAAGATTCTGTGAACAGTATGGCAGGGTCTCACAGAAGATTAGACATGATGAAACAAGTTGTTGCACAGAAACGACAAGGAAGTGAAACACAAATGTTTTATTGACATGTTTTCCATGCACATCTTACCATGCAAGCACGCCTGATGACACCATGTGTGTGACTCAGTACTGTTTCCCTGCCAACACATTATATACATGACAAAATTTGATTAAGAACTTTGCTCATCTCTGCAACAATTGTACTCGTTACGTGGCGGATTGGAGGATTAGCTGCCTTTAAACGGATTTTTTTTTCTTCTGAACACCAGCAAATTGCAAAGCACTTTTCTAAAGACCCTTCAAGTGGAAATCCAAAAGCCACTAAAATAACTGTGGCCTCATCTGCTGAAAATAATGAGTTCTGACAATCATGGACTGGAATCTCAGTGGGAGGGAATGTGAAGGAATCATACCTAGTCTTAACTGTGCTCAGTCTGTGCAGGGTGCAGACAACCAACTAAACGACAAAACTACTCTCAGAGTGTAAATACACCACATAAGATCAGATTTTATTTCAAAAAATGACACATGAGATTTGGATGGTATATAATAGACTATCATATAAAACCCCTCAAAAAACCTAGAGGGATCCCAGCATAACCATCCACCCAATTCATTGTTATGGCTCAGGTTTTGTTATTTGGATTAGAGCAGTGCAGAGGTCCCATCCAGGAACAAAATCTCATCCATTGGAGCTGTACAAACAGTTCCTGAAACCAAAAACTTGTTATATATACACCCAAGTATCGGTAAGCTAGTAACAAACAAACAAACAAAAAGTAACAAGCAATGGAGGAAGGAAATTAAAAATGAGATTCTCTGGCTATAGTATGATCCACTGTGCACATTCTCACTGCTTTATGAACTGGTTAAATCAACTCATCCAGGCTGGAGAGAACCAAACCACTTCAAATATCAGAGGGCATGGGAAGCAAAACAAGTCCTGATAAACACATTTTGCTTTAGGATGAAATCGGTCACAATGCATATTTTTACATCACAAAAATCTATGTGTATTTAAATAAAGGTACTTTTATATACGTAAAAAAGCATTTTAAGACCCAATAAGTTTTACTTCTAGTCCAGTGGAATAAATAATGGAGAAACTGACGCACGTCAGTTGCAAAGGAATTTCGTTTTTTAATCAAACTAAATGTAAAAGTGTACATTTACTTCTGAACAATGAAATGTATAGCAGTGGATTTTTTTATCCTTGTTTCACTAACTCCAGGCTGAATCACCTATGTTAATAAAACATACAGCTCTATGGTTGTGCCTAGTGGCAATATTGATTTGACCCAGAGAAGAAAATCCAATTGTGGAGCGCTGTGTTTCCCTGCTTTTATTGCCAGCAGCACCTTTGACTAATTTACCTACTTCCGCTGCAAATAAAAAGCCTATTTGATTTATCCTCAACTTCTCTTTTCAAATTGTGTGCAAGTGACTACACATGTTTGTAATAGTGTCCTGACAAATTACTCTTGACTTCTATTTTATTTCATCTTAGATTTGTCCTGCGGTGGTTTATGCAGTAACAGGGAGTATGAAATGTGCTGTGTTAAAGGCTTGTCACTTGACATTACAAATCTAACCAGCTGAAATGCAATCCATCTGTTGAACACACTTCAGCTAATCTACAGTGGTCTCTAAGGACCATCATAATTCACCTTAACAGACAGTAAAAAAACACCACAGGCCATCAGAACAGACTTAAAGCACCACTGAATTTTCTGAAACTCAGCACCAAGCATACTCACTCATTTTAAAAGAAAGTCAGTTTTTCCCCACACACCAGGCATATTTTATTGGGATAATCAAAAAATTTCACATCAGACTCTAAACCTGAGCAATTATATTTACGTTTAACACTGAAGCATGATACCAAAACACATTAGCCATGCAGAGCTCCGAGGTACAAACTCTGCTCCACTGCCCTTGATCACTGGAGTGAAAACAATTATATTAAAATACAGCTTGTTATCAAGAAACAAACACCAACACAATAAAAGTTTCTCTAAGGAAGACTATGTGTAAGATCTGGTTTTTTTGCCATTTCTCCTGTTACAGGCTTTTTAAAACTTGGGGGGCTTATGTGTTTATATGAGACATACACAGTAAACACCTAACTGGGCACATGATACCAGTTAACATAAAATACACCAGATTTCTTAAAACAATTGCTATACTGCCATGAAGAAAACCAAAATTATTTAACCCAAGGCGAGTATATGGCAAGTTGAGGCTTACTTAGAGAGGTTCAGGACTAAAGATCTGTACTGCAACTTCAACACTACAGTGCAAGTCCAGGCTCTGAAAAAGTGCCAAGACTCTAAAGAAGCAGGCGACCACTAGAGTGACAATTGTGACACAATTCCTGAAAAAGCAGCAGCCAAAAGTAGAGGAAAAGAGGAGTTAAAGATGGGAAGATGTAGGAATACCAGTTACACATTATAGCAATACTGCTGTCCCAGAGGCGAATAATGAACAGGAGCCAGGTAGCACAAATACTTTTTGCATTTTTGACACTATCAAGTTTATTAGGACAAATGCTGCTTGAAAAAGAATGTGTTTTCTTGGGGAAACTCTAAAACAAACTGTTAATCCTCTGAGGGCACAGAGACATGTGCAACAGGAATAACTTTGAGGTTTCTCTAGTACAAATATTGAGAAGCCAAATCAAAGCTGAAGTTTAAATAAGAAAACAAATCTGTCAAACTAGAAAAATTAATAAAGCAGAGAGGGAACAAAACATAGGATAATTTCATTATTTCTAGAGTTATGACAAATATTTCAGTACCAAACAGAAGGCCTAACAGATGCAAACAACTTTAATGTGAATGTATGAGTCAAATTTCATCAGCGACTAAGGGTAATAGACGAAAAACAAACATCCAAGTCGACTGTTACCAATCTGAAACTCTTATGTCCTGTTTGAAGCAGGAACTCACGAAAAACTTTTATCTCTCAGACCCCAAAAGAAAAACTGCTTTACCCTGCCACTCTTCCTAATGCTGAGTAACATCCTACTGTCTCAGCCATCCTGACTGCCATGGGGTCAGCAGCTCACAGAGAAAAATATTTCTCGTTAGCAGAAGGTGCCATGCTTTGCCTTCACTACGTCCAAATGTCCTCAGAACTGCTCAAATATAAGGTAGTTAAAGGCTCAGAAACAAGCACAAACATGCGCGGTCTTCCCAGGATAATACTCCCTGAACAAACACGATTTAATTTGCATTACACTGGTAAACCATTTTCAGAAACCTGAATGGACAGCACTGGAGAAACATAGAAAGTGACACCTAGAAACTGAGAAACCATAAATACATGGACAGTATTCAAGCAGCGATGACCAACAGGAATTTTATGGGATAAACATTTAGGTTATTGTTAAGCTCACTTTGAAACATACTGAAAATCTTTGGCTCTAACTCAGGAAAAACAGTATTTCCAGAACAATTCTTTTTCCCAGTGAAGAAAAGGGATGTGACAGTGTTGGAGGAATACCTTCCAGAGAACTGAGCAACTGGTGTGTCAGCACTCCTCCTATTTTTTCTGCCTAGCATGTTTACAAATGTGAAGGAGGAAAAGAAAAATCAATTAACTTTAAATTAAAGCAACTAATTTCCAAAAGCAAGTTTTAAAGATTTTTAACCATGAATTTCCAATTTTCGACAAGCTTGAAACTTGTGTTTGGGCAGCTTACACACATCGTAGTATTGGACAGCAAATTATTGTTTCAGGAAGCATGCACACAGTCACTATGCCATCAGCTTATGGCAAGAGGGGTCCTTGAGGCATTTGCAGATAACCATGCAAAAATCAATGTTGGATTACAGAAGAGGGAAGTTTCCAGCTGGTCTGAAGAGGAGAGGGTACAGGGAACAAGCTGTTCCACCCGACAAGGGTGCCTGACCCAACAGCATGGTGCTGTGGGACAAACGAGGTGGCTGGGGAAGCAGAGGGAACAGAAGGGTTTACTGGTAAGGTCCGTGGGTTAAAACAAAACCAAAAGAGTCCGTACTTGCTAAACATTTGATTATGTTAAGGTGCTTTCTGCTACAACCACCTGATATTCTCTTGTGGGCAAACTCCCACTGCCAACCAGTTGCCAGGAGCACTAAAAACTTAAATACCAGTAATGCAGAGACAGAGTCCTTGGCAGTTCAGGCATGCCCCTCTCAAATTCTCCTAAAAAAACTCTAAAGGGTATCATTGCAGGTTAATGCTGTGAGCTGTCCAGCTACTCTGAAGCAGAATTTATATCCAACATCATGACTTCAATGTATCACTGCATTATCACTATACTCTAATTTACCCAAGATTAACAAATTCAACAAACACCCACACATCCCTCACCAAGTGCTTTGCCACTGTAGCAAGTCTCAATTTTTTTTCTTAAGTTGAGTAAAGGGAGAAGCTCCGAGTCAGATCAGATGGTTCTCCCATGGACAAACGAACAGTGGTGTTTCTCTTTATAGCTAGCAGATTGCCCCAGGCAGGGAACACGCAGGGAATTTTCAAGACCATAAACACTTCTCGAACTGTACAGGTGGAGAAGCTGCAATAAATTTCATGTGATTTTCTCAAGGTAACCCGAGCACCCTTGGGAAAGAAAACACTTCCAGCATTTACTGTGAAAATCATCAGTTTTAGCATTAGCACTAAGTTGCAGTTACAGTAGAAGAAAAAAAAGGAGAAAAAGAAAGATGACCACGGAATTAGCAGTGAATAAAATGAGAGGGCAGGAAAAGGAAGCCATGTCCTCAAAATAGCCTCTGGGCTCTCATAGTTCCCTTTCTGGATTTTCTGTGTTCATTTGTTTTCACAGGCTAACAACATTCCACATGGAGAGTTCCCGTCCCCTGGGGGGGGTGCAGTACCCCTCACAGCACACACAGGTATTTGCAGGGTGCAGTACCCTCAGAGCACACACACAGGTATTTGCAGGGTGCAGTACCCCCCCCACAGCACACACAGGTATTTGCAGGGTGCAGTACCCTCAGAGCACACACACAGGTATTTGCAGGGTGCAGTACCCCCCCCACAGCACACACAGGTATTTGCAGGGTGCAGTACCCTCAGAGCACACACACAGGTATTTGCAGGGTGCAGTACCCCCCCCACAGCACACACAGGTATTTGCAGGGTGCAGTACCCTCAGAGCACACACACAGGTATTTGCAGGGTGCAGTACCCCCCCCACAGCACACACAGGTATTTGCAGGGTGCAGTACCCTCAGAGCACACACACAGGTATTTGCAGGGTGCAGTACCCCCCCCACAGCACACACAGGTATTTGCAGGGTGCAGTACCCTCAGAGCACACACACAGGTATTTGCAGGGTGCAGTACCCCCCCCACAGCACACACAGGTATTTGCAGGGTGCAGTACCCTCAGAGCACACACACAGGTATTTGCAGGGTGCAGTACCCCCCCCACAGCACACACAGGTATTTGCAGGGTGCAGTACCCTCAGAGCACACACACAGGTATTTGCAGGGTGCAGTACCCCCCCCACAGCACACACAGGTATTTGCAGGGTGCAG
>VXBU01005724.1:1189292-1211166 GCA_013400315.1 Bombycilla garrulus
TGAGTGCACACACAGGTATTTGTAGGGTGCAGTACCCCCAGAGCACACACAGGTATTTGCAGGGTGCAGTACCCTCAGAGCACACACAGGTATTTGCAGGGTGCAGTACCCCCAGAACACACAGGTATTTGCAGGGTGCAGTACCCCCAGAGCACACACAGGTATTTGCAGGGTGCAGTACCCCCAGAACACACAGGTATTTGCAGGGTGCAGTACCCCCAGAGCACACACACAGGTATTTGCAGGGTGCAGTACCCTCAGAGCACACACACATATTTGCAGCTGACACCGGCTATTCACAGCGTTTACTGCGGGTCATTTGCACCTCGGCAAAGCCCGGCCCGGCGCAGCCCACAGGCAATTCCCAGGTGCGGCTGCCAGGAACATCTCCCTGATTTGCCCACCTTGCTGCCACCGGGGAAGCGACAGAGGAGCCCCGGCTCGGTCCCACCACGGAGACCTGTCTGGCAGTGATCCCTTTGTGAGCTGCCAGCCTGGAGCTACCGGCACAACAGGAGATGGATGGTGCTTCACGACGCTGAGCGCTCAGCACCGGCCCAAAGCAAGCGGAGACACCTGGGGCAGCACCAAGACATCCTCCATCCCAGGACACCGGGACTCGCCCTCTCCTGTGCCATCCCCATCTCTCCTAAACACAGCTGCTGTTGCCCCTGCCTTCTGGGCATCCCACAGTCACAGAAATACTGTCCTCCAACAAGAAATAAATATACATGTATCTACCTGTGTATGTCTACACACACTGAGTTTTGTGCATATGTCCTTCTGCTTTTTCTCCCCTCTATTACTCTGTTATTATTATAAGCTGCTCAAACCTGTAACAGGCAAAATCCTTCTGGAAGCCCCGTCTGATTTGCTATAGCAACACCGTCCCTCACGTTCAATCATTTGGAGTCCCAGGGCTCAGCAGCAAGAGCATCAGGAGTCTTATTCCACACCACACAGCAACGAGGTGGCTTCCTAAACACACAACATTGAAAAGTCTGCTAAAGTGATGAAAAAAAGCCCTGTAACACGTTGTACATTTGATAAAATTTAACCTTAGTCTTTCAGGGTCAGGTCAGCTATCCAGCTTATCTCGAGTCTGGGAATTTACACCAAAAACCAGTTGCTATAATGCTTTAAAAAAAATTAACACGCAAATATTTTGAACAAATATGGAAAATCATAACACAAGGTGCTGTAGTGCATCAAGATTTTACACCTGCAATTACTAAATTCTTTTTCATGATGAATTCACCCTCTACACACTTACAAACCCCACACACCTTCCACATTCTATTTCACAGGTGTGCAAGAGAAAGCCATTAAAAATTAATGCTGAAAAGCCATGAAGCCACACTGAGTCCACAATTCAAAGAGCAGTTAATATCACAGGATAAAAAAGATCTCCTTACTGCATAGCAGGGGAAATATTTCACAAAAAGAGTTATGACCAAAAGTAGATAAAAAGAAAAAGCCCCTTCCAACAGCTGCCACAGTTTCACCTACACACAGAACAGGAAATAGCCAATATCCCTGTGTGGTAGCTGCTAGCCAAAATTTACTTATCAATGGTAATCCAGGCTATGCATTCACGCACATATGCATACTTGCACATGCAAACACTCTCAAGAACTTTCAGTCTTGCCAGCTCTTAACAGTGCTCCTTTAAGTACCTGAAAGGACTGATTAACCCTGCTTAATACAATCTGTGTAATCTACAGTGAATCTTGCAGATAACTCATAACTGTTAACATTAATTAACTCAGCAGAGCTTTACCCTTGCTCCCCCACCAGCCTCACACCACAGAGCTCAATTTAAGGGTTCTTCCAGACGGCTTCCACAGAATAAAGCAGCAATGGTGAGCTTCTGATACAGAAAACTCAGTTAAGTAATGATTCTGTCTTAAGAGAAGACTTTTACCCATGTTTTATACTTCCCTTCATCAGTACTGTTCAGTAGTCAGAGCATACACTCAATGCATACAACACCCTGGAAATACCCATGATAACAGAAAAAATGTGAAGGATACTGCTGCATCCTAGAAAATGCTTTCTTTATGCTAGCTGTGAGAGAAACAGACATAAGCTGTCTCACTACGTTATTACTAACATTTAGGATAAATTAACTTCTAACACTATTCTGCCAGTTTTTAGGCTTCTGACCACTGATTTTCTTTTTTATGTCAGCAAAATACAGTTTCCTTCTAAGCTGCAATGTTTGGTGTTTTTCTGAGAGAGGATGTCAATCTATCATATGTTCAGACAAAAACCTCATTTACAGGCGAAAGGAAAAGCAACTTCCAAGACCTTGTATTTACTGAGGAAAACATTAAAAAATGGTCACAAAGGACTCAAAGTCAGCAGGGGCCCCCAAACTCTAGGAGCTGCCTTGGCTATAGGCAGAAAAAGCAAAACTGTGCATACTGCCAACCCCCCTTTCTTTATTACAAATGCAATTTTTTCAATCTTACTACTTAATTTTCAGTGTCCTTGAAGGGCACACAAAGGTGGCAGGCATGTATGGGTCTCAGCAATTTCCAAGCTGCCTCACACATGGCTCATATCCCTTACCTCCATCAGCAGAGCTCAGGTTTATTATTTAGGCAACATAATGGAGGGAAACTCAATATGATGTATCAAGTGACTTCGAGCTCCCTATCAACCAGATCACAAACCAACAGCAGCACGACCCTTATGAGCTGGAAGCAGAGGAGGAGAAGGTAAATCCACAGAAAAATTGCTCCAGGAAAGAGAAATTCAAGCCTCAGGCTGCAAAGAACAGCAACACCTCCCATCCAGCACATCTGGGTTGCCTTGCTCTGAATTTCAGAAGATAAGGGTTATACAAAAGTTTATACTGTTTTTGCATCTACTGAACACCACATCTAAGCCTAGCAGCACTCAAAGCATGCTGAACCTCCCTGGTGGTCTGGAAGAAGTCTGATTCCTAGAAGCAGCTTCTAATGAAATTTTAAGGGACACTACAATCAGAAAAATGTAGCACAAGCAATATTTCACATACAGTATTTACACCCTTTACCTCATTAAAGGACAAAACCTTGGTGAGGAGTTCTGCTATAAAACATGAAAAGGAGTCACGAGAGCTCCATGCAAACTCAGGAATGACAACGATGTCAAATGCTCGAGTAAGGACTACCTTATTCTGGTGCAGTAGAAGCTTTTTACACAACTTATTAAAATGGCTCTGCATCATTGTTTAAACATACTTTGGTGGAGGCATCGAATTACTCTGGCAAACCTGTTTGTCTCAGAGTACCATGAATTAGTTCAGTGAAGAATGGCCGATCAGAAACTGGAGCCCTATGGGAACCGGTGCAGTCACTCACCTAAAGAATGTAACATAAAACAAATTGTGCTCTTCAAACCTATGGTAACAGTCTGCATTTTGAAGCTGGGCATCCAAACTAATGGACTTACTTCACAGGGCTCTGAAAGCACGCAGCTCCCACAAATTAGAAAGAGAGAAATAGATGCAAACTACCTAAAGGAAGGAATCAGAGAAATCCAGCAGTTATAAAACAGTACCTTAACACAAGGCTAGGTACTCTGGAACCTCAGCTGCAGTACCCAAATCCACTGCTCCCCTAAATATCAGCAGAAGGCAAAGTTATTATTTACACAACATTAAGATACACAGTAAATATAGGGTGCTAAAATCAGTCATTTTAGTTTGAACCTCCAAACGAAGCAATTTCTTTTGATAGTGGAAATATGCAGAAGATCTGCTAAGTTGAACATTAACACACACTAGTAAAGACCAGAATTTTCCCAAAACTAAATTTGTATTCACTGATGTTACTTTCTAAGCAGCAATACAAAAACAGTCACAACTGAAAATAAAAAGAGTATTTGCTGCATTTCAGACTAGTAGATACATGATTCCTTGTGAATTTTGACTGGAAGTCATTCTCACGAGGTAAGGGCAACAGGCCCTTTGAAATTGGCTCAGCACAATGCAGGCAGGAACTAAGCAAACTTCTTCAAACAGCTCTGCCAACACCATTCAGCTCCAAGCTGCAAAACTCCTGCTGTTTCAAACTTAGGGCCTCCTGTGAGCAGACTGCTGATTACACCAGGTTGTATGGCAGGTTTTTGATATGTGCTCAGGCCAGAAGAATAAGAATGAAACCTGCCCACTAGTCATGTTAAATACAAGATTTCACACCAGACTGAAAGAAAAGGACACTTTGCCATCTATTCATTCCCTTGCCCTCCGTTAAAGGGAAAATTCACTGCAGCACACTGCACACAGGCCCTGTTCAGAGTGCACAACTCATGCAAGCACTGCCGGGCACACTGCTATCACAACAGATAAGTGGGAGACAGCACCATGCCAACATCTTATCTCCAAACAGAGGAGATATGCACAGTCAATAGAGCCAGAGGGCTGAGATGCAGGGGTTCTTAATCCCCAGCTCCCCTTGTACATTACAGAACATTTGCAGTAGTCAAGGAAAACAAATTACATCTTTCAAATTGATTTTTATGGGGCCAATCCAGAGGAGAAATTTCTGTGAAATTTTGCTGGGGAGACCCTCGGGTGTCACCCCAGGCAAGGAAAGAGGCAGGGCCAGCACAGCAAGCAGCAGCCAGGTCCCAGCACAGCTCTCTGCACACACCCGCTGTCCTCAGCATGCCTGCTGCCATGGGAGCGCCGGGGGAAACAGCCAGGACACAGGACCTGCAGAAAGCTCTCCCTGTTCCCGTAATGCTTGTTTTTTATTTATGAATTTGAGCAAAGAGACCTTTTCTGCCTAATCAAGTGCAACCCCCTCGCTGCCTTGTAGCACCACAGCTGTGAATCTCCTAATTGCATCTTTAGTATGCAAAAGGTAAGAAATGTTCATGAAAAGATGACAGGAAAGGCTTCGCTGGTTGGTCATAAACACAGACACAAGGGTTGTTCCTCAGGGAATGGTCAGTACAGAAATCAGATGTTCAGAATATATTTCTGGCCATATGGTTCAAAGTGATGAATAATGTGCTTTGGAAAAGAAGGATGACAAAAACAATACAGCACTGCAGTAAAGCGCCAAATTAAACAAATAACAGGTGGTGACTAAAAGTGCATTTTTAATAAGCGCCTCCTTATGAATGCATACAACGCAAAGTGGTTTCCACTGCTTTGTAACACACCACTCCTAACTATGGATTAAAAGTATCTCAGTTATATAGAACCAGATGTGTAAGCTCTCTTGCTCTTTGGACCTCTCCTAGAATTTATTTTTATGAGATTAGGCAGCCAAGCAACATGAACTTTAAATTCTGAACTCTTGATACTCATGAATTCTTTAATTAACACTAACTTTTTTCACTAGGGAATTTTTTAATTAAATGTTGATGCGTGTTTCAATAAACTTTGATGTGTTTCCAGTGCATCTGCTTCATCAAGTGCTCTGCTCTTCGCATGCATATAATTGAGGAAGTCAGCAGTCCAGTGGTTAATAGAGAAGACAGTGTTTGAATTCCTGAGTCCAGACAGACATAAAACACAGATCCACGGCAGTTCTTCAAAGTGAATTACTGCATTCCCAAGCTCTTCCCAAACGAGTCTGCATAAAATCCAGTGGCCAAGAATGAGACACTACTCTAGACCAGGAGGTACTGTTATACCATGGGGTATTAAAACACCATAAGAACCAGGGTTCCTTATCCAACTGAGAGAAAGCTAGAGAAATCATTACAGAGAGCAGCTACCCAAGAAAACAAGACTAGTTTAAATGGCCTATTTCTGCAATGGAGGAAGTGCCAGAAAGAATGCCAGGCAGTTAACAGAGTCAGGAAATGAGAGTTTGTGGTACTAGAGCTGGAGTGTAATGAAATACGTTCAGCTAAACCTGTAGCCTGCTTTGTCTCACCAGAAGAGCAGTATTATCTCAGGGATTGAGGCAGCAGTTTAAGCAGTTACTCAAGTCTGGATCTTCTTGCATGAAGGAAGGTCGCTGTTACAGAACACGAAAATAAACGTGCTCCTCCTCTCAAGTGCAGCTGTCTTGTTAATCTCAAAGATGACATATTCTTCATATATCAATCACCACTTTAAAGCCCTGATTCATACAGAGAGACTTAGGAGCACATGGCAGGTTACTATTTCAGCAGGTTGCTTATTTCTGCAATGCATAATACTCCTTGTAATTCTTAATTGCTTTACTCCTCAAGGGCATTCAGGCTATGTCTTGGGAACTGGAACAGACTTGCTCTGAATATCAAAGAAAAATTAATGACTTGTCATTAAAAAGGTGAGAGGTAGTAGTTAAAATCTATCCTCTTCTAGCTGGTTCCTTGGAAGGACAATAATTTTTTTAATTATTATTTTTCCCATTTAATATTTGTTTTGATGATATGCTAAAAAAAAATAAACAAAAAAGGCTTGTCCCCACTCTGCAAACAGAAATTATTTTAGGTTGGTGTGTATTTAATATTGTATTATATTACTCAATATGGTTGTTCTGTTAAGCACAAAATTCGATGGCTTCCCAAGTGCCAGGAAACGAGTTCACCCCATTCATAATTTCCCTGATACAGCAGCAGGGTGTGCCAAATACGTGGAACTCAAAAGAGCCTGTATCACACAGAGTGAATGATGATCAAACAAACTGGGAGTGCTTAAAATGACTAACAGAGCAAATCCTCCCTCTCCCCCCAGTAAGTGCAGTGAGCTGATCTCAGTTAACATTAAGAGACAAATTCTGCCTTTTTATGAGCACAGAGCCTCTCTACGGCCTTAAGATTTGCATCACACCTTACAAAAATTTAAAAATCCTTTAAAATCTTTTCTTAATTGAAGACTAGCAGAAGGAGTCCAGAATACCCTTCTAGAAGACTTCTTGGAGCAAAAAAGCACTGCACTTCCATCGTGACACTTGCATGCCTCTTCACATACCCAGGGAGTAATTAAATGACATGCCTTATGCCAGCCAGCTAGATACCAACGGGACAGATTACTCTGAGATAAATAAACCCCAAGGCCCATGAGTTGTGTGGGGAGGAGATGCCTTGTTGAAGCAGCTGTCCATGGCTGCAATTCTCAACCATTCTACTTAGGGGAAGAAAATCTCTTCAGTGGGAACATCCTTTTTGTACTGCAAGATTGCAAAGCTGCAGTTTCTTGAGGCAGCTGGGTGTCAGCACTCCAAGGAACACAAAACTGAGCTCCCTGCAGCTCACCAGAGGTCTCTGTTTCCAGGCACAGTCACTACCACCTGAGGTCTTGTGCCTTTCCCCACATGAGCCCAGCTGGAAAGACTTTGTGCCCACCACAGTCACAACACACCCAACTGAAGGAAAATCAGTCCTTAGCACCTGGCACTCACCTGACAGAAGGCTCGTGCTGCAAGGTCTAGGGATTTGGGGAGCTGCATGTTTCAGTTTGCACAGATCCATGCTTTCAAGCAGTACATTTTTGCAGTTTAATCTTTTTTTTTACATTCAAGCACCCTTAATTGTAACCCTTAGACTAACTTGACAGTACCAGAAATCTCAATTTCTGGAGAGAAAGGAGCTGCAGGTGTGCATCTCCAGACTCGAACGCTTGTTTCTTTCACAATTTGTTGGTACCGGGTTAGGCAGGATCCGTTCCTTAGCAGCAGCAAAGAAAAGACAATGGTTGTACCGCCCGAACAAAGAAACACTCTGGCAGTCAAACACTCCCCATCGAAGGGGCTACAGAGGATAAACCGGGAAGCAACTGCAGGGTCACAGCATATACCAGCAGAGCGCTTTTACTCTTTCTCAAGAAAAGAAGGAAAAAACCAACCACCACCACAAAAACTACACACACAAATGCAATGAAACCCACAGTTCAGAAAGCCAGTCTTTGTTATAAATTTATGGGAGGGTGAAGAGAAGTTTGTGTGTGTGAGATTTTACTTTTCATTACGGCTTTTTTGGGGGGGATGAAAAACAAGGACTGAGTATTTCCCAGCCTCTGCTTATGCAGATGTATCTTTCAGCACCTCTTTACCAGTTACACAAACTACTCAAACTGCAACGCTATAGATTAGAAACAAAACAAACAAACACCCCATACAAAACAAAAACAAAACCCCCACTACTATAATGGCTTAAATCTAGTGTTGACCTGATAGCCTCCTTTGGCACACCGGTCAGACAGCTGCTTTAAAATCCCAGATTCACTGATTCAAAATTATCACACATAGAAAAGCTTATTTAAAACAAATGTGCTGAAGGCCAATCGGCTTCTCACCTCCTTTGCATATTTAGTTGGTGGAAGCAGCTGAAGTATTTTACTTGACTTACTGCTGAAGTTTTAAACTGGGAATTATATGCTACCTATTACAGAAAAAAACAGCTAATCAGGAACTTCTTTGTGTTTTAAGCACCATTCAGAGGCATTTAACCAACTAAAAATAAATCACTCTTCACCATTAACTTCCTTAACTTACAAAACACTTCGGGGAATTAAGATTAATGCAGCCTGAAGGGAGAGACTTGAATGAATATCAGTAAGATCAAAGTGGCTTGTGTGTTTGGGGTTTTTTTTTGTTGTTGTTGAAGTTGGTGTTTATTTAATGAATCTGTTATTTAAGATTATTCCTTTAGAGTCTCAAGAGTTATTGGTAACAACTCTGTATCTACTTAGTTATAAAATATATTTCTACTTGTTTAAAAGCATACTGAAAAGAAGCTTTAAATGAGTTGTCCTTTACAAATGGGTGACAGTACAAGCCTGACTGCAAAGTCTGTGTGCTAGAAGAGCATAGCAGTTCACTGGGTTATAAAAACAACTGCGTTTTACTCTCATGCCAACTGAGCTCTCTCATCTGAGCGTCTCTCTTACAGCAGGTTTGGCAGAGCCCTCAAAGCCTCCAAAATTAGGTGTCCTGCTAAGCTCGAGACCGGGAACGCAAGCCAGGGTATCTTCTGCAGACACTCATGGCATTGCCATAAACACTGCAAAACCTCGAAGCACTGATCAAGGGTGACAGTACCTTGACACTGGCAAAAGCCGCAGTATGCTAGCAACGGGTCAAGAAGAACCAAAACAAACCATCATCTGGCAGACAGCTCTGGGCTCACAATATACAAGGGTATCAAAGCAAAACTGTTTGAAGACTCTGCACCTCCAGCCCATCAAGTCAGTGTCACTCAAAATCAGGTCCTATGCCACACAAAGAAAGGACAATTGCAAGTTAACTGAAATGCTTTAGGAAACAAAAGGCCCAACTGCAGCTGTGTCTAAGGGAAGACAAGTCTTCAAGCAACAACAAATTACTTGAAATCTGAATCCCTCGATTGTACAGAATTTGGAGCTAGCAATTTAAAAAAAGAGAATGGACTAAGTGAAAAAAGGGGGATGAAAATCACCTCTCCAATCAAGACTTTGGCTCAGGCTACAAAGGAAATGCATACTGGAAGAAATGTGAGACAGCTCAACCAAGTTTGAGAATTAGAGCACTCTGGTTTAGTTTCTTCTGCATGACTGGAAGCTGGGAGCTAGATTAAGTGCCAGAGCACTGAAGTGTAAGCAAGGCTTCTAATAATGGCAGCTTTTGTGGTCCTCTACTACAGAATCATTCCTTCTGCATGTAAAACTGTAAAGATACATCCACATGCTGTTCAGATAAGCATTTACCACATACTCTGAAAACAAAAAGAAAGCTTTCAGTACTGACACAAGCTTTTGCATATTCAGGAAAACACAGAACACCCAGACTGGGGCTTTTCTGGTTTGGTTGCTGGAGGTTTTCTTTCAGTTTTTTAAATATCAACATCGAAGCAGTGACCATGAGACACACACTACCTTAAAGGGGCAACTCCTTGTAGTTGAATTGACAGGCTTTGAAGTAACTACACAGTCTTGAGAGACTCCAAGTAACTCAAACAGGTTAGTCTTCAAATTAGAAGGGGTTTCGCTGTAGAGGTTTTTTGGCGACTTCAGTTTTTGTTGTNGATTTTTGATTTTTTTTATGCTTGGTTGGTTTTGAGATTTTTTGAAGTGAAGTGTAGTTTACTTTTAGAGTAACTGCTTCTTGGCACTGACACTGTTTCTTCAGAAACTTCATCCTGACATTTTAACTGACTTGGTAGTTTTGCCTGTAGTATCAAAAAAGTTCTAAAAGAAATTCACATCCTTCCAGTTTCTACCAGTAAATGCTGATGCCTCCTTTGGGACCTCAAGTCACTTAGCTTTACTGTAACACAGCTGCTCCAAAATGAACCAGGCATTAAACTCAGCATCAATCACCCCTCCTGTAACACACACTGCACACCTAACAGGTCTTTCTGTGATACAAATCCGATACTCCACTCCTTTGCAAACACTTTTCCAGTAGATATATTACAGATAGCAGCATCATTAGAAAAGGAAAAAAAACCCCTAGACACCCAAGAACTATAAGGTTCTGTAGGGAACTTACCTCCTTTTCTTCTTAAACATAAGATCTTCAACAATTTACATGTTTTTGAAGTCAGTTCTTTAATGTAAGATAAATAAAGGCGAGTTTTTTAGAGAAAGTGCATCACCTACTGTAGTTTAAAAATATCCATAACCCACTAAATAAATATCTTCCTGTCCTGTGAAAATGATTAAATGAAATTCTTACAATACTTTCCTTTTGTGCCAAGACAAGTCTTTCCTACCAGCTCCCAAAGGAGCAGATGTCTATCATTGTCACCTTGATCACCTAATACACTCAAATGTTGTCATTCTAAGTCTAAAAAACAAATTAAACAAACACTTTGAGACTTTCAATAATGCTAATCATGAAAGAACACACCGTGGCAGCCCCACAGGGGCCATTGCTGTCTGCTGAGCAGATTTTTATTTCGGCACTTTTAGCGGCCGTGTGAGGAGCCAGCAGAATTTAAACACTTAACTCTCCTTCAACTCCATCTCTCCATCATAAGGGAAAAACCAGGGAGGCACGAACTCACACAGCTTACATTCAAACAGCCCACCTAAACAGCTACTGCAAAAACTCATTGTGCTTACTCCAAGTACGATGGGCACACACTTTAACTTACTTTAACTTGCTGCCTTCTTTGCTCATTTTATAAATCCTGCTCCTCAAAAGCCAACTGTGTGCAAATGGGAGATGCCTGCATGCATGAGGAAGTGACAGCATTTCAATTTATGGGCATTCGTGAGCAGGTGCCTTCGTTAATTTCCACTGGTGTAAAGTCCACACACCACCTAAAGCAGGAAATATACCCTATACCCTTCCCTGTGAGCTGCCTTCAGCAAAGAAATCAGCACACTAAAACTCCCTCCTGTCCCAGGTTTGTGACTTCTCAGGACCAGTGACCTGCTCAGCAGGGTAAAATCCCATCATTCTTAACCAGGGTAGGCGTCTCCACAACCTTCAGGCACATTTCTTGGCCCAAGAGCACTCACACTTGCCAAAAGTACTGGAGCTCAACATAAACTCAAGCAGACCTTTACAACACAAACCACGAAAGTTTTCACAAGTTTTCAGAAATAAAACTGCTTTAGATCCAAAATCTCCCACGCAATTCTGCAACCCAATACTCCTTCAAAAGGACAGTGAAGCACTGCCTTAAAAGACATCTCAAATACCTGTCTAAGATGAAAACACACTGGGGAAGAATTGCTTACAGGTCTAATAAGCCATTAAAATAGCAGTGTACAAAAAGGTGAAAGTTTTTATAACAAAAACTGAATTAGGATGCCGCTGAGTGGAAAGCTAAGGCCAGCTGAGTTACAGGCACAAACACCTTTTATTGCTCCAGAGATCACTGCCTGGAACAAGCCTGGACACCAAACCTTGATCTGGAAACGTTAATCAGAATTGTCTGAAATCAAGACTGTGGGCTGAACCCTGTCTGTCACAATACAGAATGTGAAATAAGATCAATGAAAGTGACACTGGATTAAATAACAGTTTTACAGGCAGAATATGCCAATAAAATAAGAATATAAAGCATTTTCCTTTATTACCTTCCACTAAAAAGCAGAAGTTATTTGCTTTGGGAACTGGTATGCAATTAGGGGACTGTTTGGCAATCATACTTTATACATTTGTGGAATTAATCTTCTCTCTTTAAAGACTTTTTAATGAAAAGTACTAAATGACATAGAACTCATTACAGAAACACAGGAAATAAAACCATCTTTAGCTTTCATTTTTTATTATCTTTTAGCAAAAAATTAACCTCAAAATTATTTTCAGCTGTAAGTTGCATGCAGGCTGTTTTCTAACTTACCCAAAATTGGTAGGCTCTATGAAACTTAATTTACCCCTTTGCAAAATTTCAGCTGGCTGAAATAGAACATTTGCCCAGAAGTGAGGCAGCAGGACCGAACACAGCTGTCTGAATAGTGACTTACATCTCAAACCTAGTACCCAAAAATACATATGCAGCAGAGGACTGAAATACTCTGTGGCTTCAGCACTGGTAATAACAGCAACAGTCAAGGAGATTAACATCAGGCCTTGGCTTTCTTAAGGAAAGTCACACACACTCTCACATTACTCTTTTTTAAGCCATATAAAGGCTACTGTGGATGTGCTCTTCAGTTCAGACATCCCAAGAATTGCTCTCAATTAACATGTCAGAGGTTAAGTAAATGCCAATGTGTGGGAACCAAACAGCTACTCCACACTGTAAAATTTTACAGGGTCACCTCTGCCTGACACTGTACTTTAGGACACTGCTCCTCTCTTTCCCTGGCTCAGTTTCTTCATTTGTCTGCACAGTATATTCACACCCCTCTAGCCTATTAAGCAAAACAAAGACAAGACTGCAGACCTATGTCAGGCTACTCTGCCCTTTCCCATATTCTAGCTCCAGGAAAATAGTTTAAAAGTCAGCCCATTCTCTTAAATCTGTTTGAAGTCACTATTTCATTCTGCATTAAAATGCTCATAGAGCCTCAAGGGAAAAAAAAAAAACATGTCTCTAAAACCAGTCCTCCCTTAAACTTTCAGATAAAACTTTCAATCTTAAACTTTCAATCTATCAGCCAAAATGCATCCCAGAATCACAGCCAGTAATCTCAACCAGGTGTCCAACAGCGTGTTATTAAGTCACTTGGAATGGTACCCCTCACCAGCCTGGGAACACTTTTAAAACTGACCTCTACAGAAACCTATTTCAACTCCGAAGCAGAAATGTTTGTTTAGTTCTTCTGGAAATGATCAAGACAATTTTCACTAACAAAGCACCAGACAGTCCGGCTGCTAGTGATGAGTCACCTGTCTGTCTCTTTCTCATTGAAATACCTGATAGCAGGACCTATACAAAATGACCATGATTTTTGTGATTCTTGTATTTGTTCCACTGCAGCAGAGTGGTGCTCATTTTCAGCTGAAGAACTAAATCAAAGAGTAACTTCAGTGGTTCAGCATTTCCCAGAATGGCTGCACCAAGCTCAGGCATTCCCTTCCCTGCACCCAGCACTACAGCAAGCAAATGTCTTTGTAATTCACTGTGGGCAATTCCAGTCTTACATGCAACCTTCACATCTCATGACCATGCTCCTGCAGAAGAGAAAGCCTAACTCAAAGTATTTTTGTCACTGCAGAACCAAAAAAGCTTCATTAAGCTAATTACTGCATAAATACATATAGACAGCCAGTGCCTGTAGCAAGTTTAAACTAACTGGAAGCCAAATGAAGAACAGAAGCAAATACACAGCTAATAAGGATCTACTCCAGGTCGTGCCAGGGGCAGAAGCTCAAGTCCCGAAAGGCCCACTGCCTTACTGAAACACAGGCCACCCCTACAGCATGCCCTACAAATAACCAACAGCATTTAGGAGTTTATTGATTGTAGACCTGTGAAAAACAGGCTGCATGGCTGCTCAGATCTCGTGCTTTGTGCAGCCGTAACTCCAGGCCACAAGAACACGCACACTGCCTCTGGTCGGTGCAACAGTACCATTGCCAGGGCAGGAAATTTTGGAGACCCTATGAAAAGCCCTCAGTACTCAACAGTGCAGAAAAGGGAGAGACTTGCACTTAGGAGTGCACATGATCAGCAAAGCATTTGAAGGAAAAAGTTTCTGTTGAAGCTTTGGATACCTTGTTCATGAAAAAGTTGACACTCTCAGTTAATAATTTTAGAATTTAAAGCTCAAGATGAAGAAAGGCTGTCCCCAAGTCAAAACTGTTCCCTAGGGACCAGGAGGCAAAGGAAAACAGTCACTCAGGTACAGTATAGCTTAACCCATCAAACTGACAAAGCTAACAAAAAGAAGTTCGGTTCTACCTAATTTCAGTAGGCCATTGGGGTTACAAACAAAGGGTACTTCCCCATAAGAACAGAAAAATACTGTTTTGACTTCAGAGTGTCTGCATTTATCTGCATTTCTAGCACTTTGCTGTTCACTTTGCTAAGGACCAGATCACTAGCCCACTAGAAGTAGCCCACCTCATAGGGAAAATTCCAGCTCACACAAGAGGACACTACTACTTCCATAACTGTATTTACAGCTTGAGTTGCCAGTCCCTAAGCTGTGCCCAAATCTGGAGCTGCAGTTTTGAATTTCTCTTTGCAGTTCAGTTAAGAGCTCCAAACCCGACTCAGTGCTTCAGCTACAGAAGTGGATGTTGTTCACTTACTGGTATTGCAAGGCTTTCGCTGATCCACAGGGAAAACCAGCATTTGCCTCAGCATGCCAGATGGTGCCATCATCATTCAGATGCCTAAAAACACACTCATCTCTACTCCAGGTTAGAAACAGCCTCAGCAGCTAACATCCTTTAACATACCTAATAAAAACTCTGCTGCTTGCACTTGTTTTACACAAGCATAGAGCAGAGAAGAAAAGGGAGGACACAGGTCTGAAGAAATATGCCTTACAAGTAAGGCATCCTTGCCCTCCATGATGTCCGGGCCCAGCCAAGTGATTTAGGTGGGGACAACAGGATTTGTGGTAATATAGTCTCTAAAAATTCAGTGAATAGCTTCCCCTTTATCCACCCCCCTCACTTTAATAAGAGCACTAAGGATTTTTATGAGCTTCTTACTCAAGTTGCACATGCCACACAGTCACAACTCTTTTCAGAATTGTATCTCAGTACAAGTTCTTTTTAATAGAGATGTTCCCAATCTTTTAGAAACACAAAGTAATCTGTTAGGTATTTAGTGGCCACAATGCAGGGAATAGATGCAATGCAAATACAGCCCTGACCACACTGTAGCATTTCTTCCAACAGCATTTCTCCCAACAGCATTTTATTAACTGGTAGTCCAGATGTGACCGTAATACCCATCCAGGCATAGCCAAGGGATGATCACATTCTTCTCTTCTGTCAGCTTCAAGCTTTTCATGTAAATACAAGGAATGTTTGCTTGAGAATGTGGTATATACTGTTGGAGTGATTACTGACATTTTTGAAGGTTAGGGAACTAGCTGTTTTCAAAACAGACCCTTTCATAAAACTACTTTTTTTATTAACTGGTATCAAAGTGATTTTTAGTTCCTTACAAAAAACGCTCAACCCAAAGATTGACACATGAGCAGAGGAAGCACAACAAAGCCAGTTCAAGTTTCCCCTACCAGCCTGCCTTAGGCTTCTTCCAAAACTCTACCAGAATGAGCTATTATCCAAGCACTGCAGGTATCAGGGGCTGCTCTTACACAGAATCTGCAAGTACCAGCACCTACAGGATTTACATATTCTCTACAACACAGCAAAAGGGAGGCTAACACCCTTTGAATTTTCTAGCATTCTTCCATGTTCTTCCAGTTTAAAGTCAGGCAAGCACTGGAATTCAGTCAGAGCAATAAGAATCACAAATTTCACACTGTGAGCAAAGAAAACTTCCTGCTGTGCTCAGCCTTTCCCAAGATATGGCACCAATTCCAGAAGTTTTATGATCAGCCATTTCTCCAGTGAACCTGCAGCATAACCATTATTAAATGCAATTCATGACATTATCCTGAATGCTCATAAAATCCCACAGTAAAATGAGTCATATACTCTGCTTCAAAAGAGAGGCCCTCTCAAGTCAACAGAACCTGCCAAGGTACAACTTGAGAGAGAGTGGGAAATGAAAAGATAATGCATGGTACCACGGGTAACAAGTATTACACAGCCAACAAACAAATAAAAACCACCAAAGCCAGCAGCAACCAGTGTTGTCCTCCATTTTAATCCTGACACCGTTCTTCTTAATAGCCACCAGCAATAAAGTCTCATACAGTTGAAAGTTGCAAGATGGCAACTTGTCAGAAAATTGCAAATGAACAAATTCAGTTCACAAATCTCTATTTTAGAGAGGTTATTCAAACAGAAAAAAGGTCTTTTCATTGCACTCACTCCTCCCAAGTCATGTCTGGTGAAGCACATATAGGGGCTGATCTCTAAAGCTTACATCAAACCCAAATTCCACCAATAACCTGGCTTGCTCATACTTATCTCCAGCAGAAACCCTCAGTTTATGAGATCAGGAAAGTGCCAACACTGTAATACTTGGAATTTTGCTTCAATTCCAAGGATCAGACCTGTCCTTGTTTTCTGAAGTGGCATTATCTGTATTAATGAGAGTTTTGCTTTAACAAAGGGATCAGCGATATAGATATATGAGAAATCTGATATTAGATACAGACTAGACAACTACATGATCTGAAATGTCAGCTACCTTCTGAATATCAGCATTACTTTTAGTAGGCACTTATGTCACCTTCCTCAGATACTGTTTATAGTACCATGAATTTATGTCACACTCTTGGTTGCTCCTGCCCAGTACAGAGAAGGACAAGTATTCTTTCATATCTCCCAATGTCCTTCAAAGAAGAATGAGGAAAATGCCACTTCATTCTAGACAATCCGATCTACCAAATTCAGCAATTATTCTGGAAACTTGATTTTGGTCCATTAAGTGAAGAGGAATGTAAAATGTCAAGGCCAATATCATGCTTTTAGCAGCTTTTGTTTCTCTTGAGCAAGCAGAACATCTGTGTCCCTATTGTTTGTCAGGAACTTTTCCCTCGCAGTCTGCAAACATGTTTTCAGTCAGTAAGACATTACCCTCGTTTTAACTTAGGCTCATTTACTTACACTGCTTCATTAAACAATGCCCATAACTTGAGCCTATTTTAAAAATCTAATATTCAAGACAGAAGTAGCCTAACAATATTATTAAGAATATTTAATGTCCCAAAGCATCTCTTCGGTTGCATGCTGAAAAAAAAAAACCTAGTAAAAGTTACTTAAATCACATACTAAACGACAAGAAAACCTCCAAACATTTAAGAGGGATACGAGTACAGATGCAACATTATACTCAGCATCAATCTCACACAGAGCTCAGTTACAGCATAGTTGGCCTCAGCTACCCCCAGACTATGGAGAGTTGAAGGCTGCACACACCACATGAAAGGGAATCTCAGATTAGCATCAAGACCTTGGATTTGCCCTGAAGAGATGACTGTGTCAAGGAAAAAAAGTTTATTATATAACGTTATTAACACAAAAAAATTATTTCATTTTAAACTTTGTTTTAATTATATTTTCAGGACCAAATGCAAAGACTGATGAGCTCTCATGACTGCTTTGTTTACATACAGTATATACAGTCCTCAGGCACCAAGACTCACAGTATTTAATTTCTGGACTACAATAGGAACATCAGAGTTACAGCTGCTACTGCAAGCCTCAGCTGCTGTCTCCCATTGAAAATTTTGTGTCTTTACATATTTTAGTTGTTTCTAGCTTTACTGGATTAGCTCAACAGCTAGGTCAACAAGCAACATAACACATGACTCTGAATCACTTTCCTTTTTTCCTGACTCTGATCCTGCTCCAGGTACTTTTAAAAGAGATCAGAGAATCAGCTTCAAGAACGAAGGAGGGGGAAAAAAAGAGCAGAAAGAAAACAAAAGCTTGTGAATGGAAGTTTCAACACATGAAGGATGAGACTCTCAGAGAGCAAATCTTGTGGGGGCAAGGAGAAAGAAGATTGGGGCTAGTCTCTCTTGTAGACTCCATGTACATTTAAACTATTTACTGAGTTACAGAAACAAACACCAACGACAAGACAAAACAAAAAAACAATCCACTAAACCCCAAACTTCAGCCTCTAGTTATGACCAAATGGAATTTCCCCTCAGAAATTACAAGTCTCAGGGAAGGCATCACATGGCATCAGCATCTCCAGATCTCATCAAGAGACACAGATCAGTTATCTTCAGAAATCTGTGATACCCTTCCCTACACCATCTCAAACCTGAGTTCCTTTGGTTTCCTAGCATGCTGCTGGCACTTGCACAGGTGAGTCACACAGCCCATCTTTGTCATTTTTCACACGTGCCTCTCCTTCAGGCTGCCCTAAGCAAGTCCAGGAGCAGAGATGTGGCAATCACATGAAAGAGCAGTAGGCAAGCTTTGGAAGAGAATGCCATGAAAAGGCACTACTCTACATGTCTTTGTATTTTGAAGAAAAAAACAATACGCAGTCTATTCTCTATATATGGAAAAGATGAAGCGTCCAGGGTAAACACACTGACAACTCCTACAATTTAGCTGGCCTGTTCATTACATGATTGAGACACACAGAGAAACATTTTAACAATCCTAAGTGGTTTCAGCCTGGTTTATATACTGCACAGCATCCAAACCTGGCAAGAGATGTGTAGAAGGAAACAGTAGAACAGTTCCCTCCTCACTAAGAATACACACAACAGTGTGATACAGAAATCCTATTTAGAGTAACTGAGTTTATGCTGCGGCCCTCCAGCAGCAGCTTGCAGCTCTGCAGAAGGGCTCAGCTGTCACCACCCTGGGTTTAGGGGAGCACTGTTACAGTAGAGGAACACTGGCAGCTCAGGAATGACACCCAACAAGCACAGTGGCAGAATCCTTTCTTAGAGGAGCTCTGAACAAACTGCTTGAACACCAAAACACAGACTGTAAAAAGTCTACCTTTAAGTTAAATGCAGATTCATTTCTCCTATCAATTTAAAGTTTATACTGTAGTGTTAAAAACATTTATTCATCCATATTTTATTTTTGAGCAGCCCCTTTAAGAAAAGGTTTCCTGCTTTAAAAATGTCTTTAGAAACACTACTTCCATTCCAGAAAACCCCTTCACATACACAACCACAAAACAGCCCTTTTAGTACATGCATCTCCAAATGCTATAACAGTCTTTGAGGACAACCTCTTGAAAAAAAAAAAAAAAAGGCAAGGAAGCAGCCTCTGGCGATGAGGAATAGATGGAGAAGATAACTGTATTGTCATTTTCAGACGAAAAAGCATGGCTGAAAGTACTTTTACACAAACACAATTTCCTCTCCATTTCCTGTAGCAAGCTTCTTTGAGTCCCCAGCCCCTGCACTAGCTCAAACAGCACAGCAGTCACCACAGACTAATGAGCAGAGAGCAGAAATCTCACCTGATAGTAAGTCTTAATGTTTCTGATCAGGATGGTCAGGTTCTGAACACGAAGATAGGTATCATTATTCACATGCTTGTTGACACGTTGGTTGGTTGGTCGAGGATCTCTATTAAAAAGGAAGAAAATAAAATATTATTACTAATTAAACTAGTGTTAAGACTTAACACCTCAGTAACACATTTAAGTTTATGAATTAAATACACTGACAATTATACATATGCATTAATTCATGACAGAAAAAGCTCATTACCTCTGCACATAAGTAAGCTGGAAATATTTCCTGTATATCACAAAGTACCCTACTGCAACCCACACAGTACCTCAGGTCAGTTTCCTTTCTTACCCATATTTCCCTGAAAAAAAAAAAGCACATCTAGTTTGTGCAAGCTAGATCAAAGCAGTCTCTGGTAATATGGGGTTTTCCTTATCCAAATAAAGGCAAGTCTAGGAAATACTATCACACGTTCCTCGCTTTGGGGTTTCATGACAAGAAGAGGGTATTACTACTTGATCAGTGATCACTGTAAAAACTGCAAAGACCAGATGTTTTATAAACTGAAGGGGAAAAAAAAAAGAATACTGCATTTATTGCCCCCATATCATCTAACTAGATCTCTCATATACATTTTTGTTTGATTTTAAAAACATATCCAAATTGTATCTGAAGCAATTTTAGTTCCAAAATAAAAAGCAAGACTCCGCAAAAAAAGCTGCCAATAATTTCATACAAATGTACACCTTCAGATCGTCTCTGTACACTCCAAGATACTGCAAAAAAAAAAGGAACCCGAAAATCTTTATCTGCCAATAGCACAGATCAAAGTTGTGTGTTTGCCCTCTAATAATGACTCTTATCAGCAGGCTCCCACACAATCCAAACACCTGCCTCCCAGAGCTCTGCTCTGGCTGTTAATTAAGCCATTCACAGCTCTTCCAGGGCCAATTATTGAACTCGGGCGTTGACAAGGAAATAAAAGAGGAACTGATCCAATATTTATTTTTAAAATATGTTTGCCAGTGTTTACATAAGTACGTCAAAGAGCTTTTACTTTTTTTTTTTTAATGCATAACCATTCCAGAGCGCATCTTGAGTGAAAGCAGTGCTATGGGAGTATGAAAGAATACACAGATATTCCAGAGATGAGAGAAAACTGCCTTGACAGCAGATAATATCAGACATGGTATTTATGTACACGGATTTAAGCAGATGACCAATACTGGCATAAACTAGCAAGACACTACACAGCCTTTCCAGCAGCAAAGGATTTTGTATACAGATTTATACTATAATAAATTATGAAAGGAAGAACAAAAAAAGGCAACTGCAACAAGCTTTTAAAGTAAAACCTGTAGTAAGTATCTCATGTCGCTGCTACTCAGCTACTGGAGTGCAGAAGCCAAACTCGTGGCAGGTTGACAGGATGGGTCCTGGTGAGGGAGAAGCACAAACGCCACCTGGGCCTGACATTGAGCTCAGACAGCACCCTGCCTTCAGTGCTGTCCGAGCAGACCAGGAACCTCCAAGAATGCTGGACACAGCTATTTCAGGCAGGGCCGTGACAACGAAGCGGGGAGCTAAAAGGGAAGAAGCATTCGGTGAAGAGAAGCTGGCCAAACAGAAGGGTCAGCCTGCAGTTCTCATTTCCATGAGAAAGCTCACGCAGGCAGCAAACTGCCACGCCACTGGCCACTGTCTGGCAGTGTTCCCAGGTCTGTGGCCAGGAACTGACATCTCTGACTGGCTGGCAGTCACTGCTCCACAATCCTTCCCAGAACTGCACAAAATGGGGCAAAAATCCATGAACCACACTGAGCAGCCACAGGAAGGCAGAGGCTATTTCAACAGCTGCAGCAGTGGAACTGCAGGACTTGGATGAAGCTTTCAAAGGAACCCAAGACACAGAACAGCTCCTTCCTAGACAGGATCTGCTCATTTTTGCACAGTGGAGATTGTGTTACAAGAACACAAGCACCAGCAGGACCAGGCCCTCAGGAGCAATTCCAGAGCTTTTATCCTATCATCTTCGTTAAGGGTAATTGATTGCTCCAAGAGCCCTTAATGCCACTGACCTCAGGGTCCTCTTAACCTCCAGCGAGCTGCAGCACAGCGTAGCTCTGGCACTCCTGCGACTTCTCCATCACAAACAAGTTAAAAGCTTTTCTGAAAATAGAATGTAGCTCAAAAACATGTTTTGTAACCTGCCTCACACAGCACCTCAGCCTACTTCAGAGAGGACCCTCTGCACAAGAGCTGGAAGTCCAGCACAGCCTACACTTCAAACTCCCACAGAGCCTATTGTCTTCACAGGAAAATGGAACAATTCCTTCTCAACAAGCAAGATCCCGTTTCTGCTTTCTGTGCTTGAAGACAATCCTACCCTAAAGAAGACAGAGCTGTTGGCACCACACTTTGTACATTACAGCACGTGCTTGTAGGGTGAGACTTGTTCATCAAGAACTTTATAGAAATAAGCTTTTCCTAAGGATCACACTGAAAATTAAAGACTTTTTTTTTTTTTTT
>VXBU01005724.1:1226230-1240356 GCA_013400315.1 Bombycilla garrulus
GAGGTTTTTAAAACCTGTTGTAGCTTGAGTAAAATGTTCAGAATGTACGATTTCAAAGGCAGGTCTCTTTTATACAAAGAAACTGCTGGCATTCTTAGCTAGTGAAGAATTACGGCAAAACCCGCCTTTTCTTCAGAAGTCTCATATATGGTCCAAGAAAGCATATTCTGATTGTAGCAACTGACCAGCCAATCCAGAGTTCCACTTACAAAACTCCTGCCCTGTTGGCTTTTTCTTTCTTTTTTCTTTTTTTTTTTATTTTTTTATTTTTAAATTCTTTTTTTTGTTTTGTTTTCCATTTCCTTCCCTGAGAAAAGGGCAACATGTGGTCCAAGCTGGAGAGCTCAAAGGCATAAGTCTTTCCCCTAAATGAAGTATTTCTCCTTCTGCTCCTTTGAATTGGCACTTGATTGGCAGAAATCCATTTGTATAGGTTGATCTGTGTCATACACAGTAATTCACAAAAGATTGCTGCTTTGCTGTGGGTTTGTTTTGTTTTTGGAAAAAAATCCTTGCCCAACTGGTAATGTTCTTCAGCAGTTGCCATTATGATGACTCAAGCTTTGCTTTCTTTGACAAAGGTAAAGTTTCCTCTTTATCTTCATCTTCATCATCCTCTTCNATTCAGCCCTCCCCCGCAGAGGTTTTTAAAACCTGTTGTAGCTTGAGTAAAATGTTCAGAATGTACGATTTCAAAGGCAGGTCTCTTTTATACAAAGAAACTGCTGGCATTCTTAGCTAGTGAAGAATTATGGCAAAACCCGCCTTTTCTTCAGAAGTCTCATATATGGTCCNAGAAAGCATATTCTGATTGTAGCAACTGACCAGCCAATCCAGAGTTCCACTTACAAAACTCCTGCCCTGTTGGCTTTTTCTTTCTTTTTTCTTTTTTTTTTTATTTTTTTATTTTTAAATTCTTTTTTTTGTTTTGTTTTCCATTTCCTTCCCTGAGAAAAGGGCAACATGTGGTCCAAGCTGGAGAGCTCAAAGGCATAAGTCTTTCCCCTAAATGAAGTATTTCTCCTTCTGCTCCTTTGAATTGGCACTTGATTGGCAGAAATCCATTTGTATAGGTTGATCTGTGTCATACACAGTAATTCACAAAAGATTGCTGCTTTGCTGTGGGTTTGTTTTGTTTTTGGAAAAAAATCCTTGCCCAACTGGTAATGTTCTTCAGCAGTTGCCATTATGATGACTCAAGCTTTGCTTTCTTTGACAAAGGTAAAGTTTCCTCTTTATCTTCATCTTCATCATCCTCTTCATCATCATCAGGATAATCTACGAGCCCAACGAGGCCTCCCTACAAAGACAGAGCCAATTGTTAGAATTAGGAGAAAGTTTGTACATTGATAATTCACGGTTGCATTGCAACGTGATGTTTGCATAGAATATTGCTGTAAGCACACTGATGCAGAAGGTGTTAAATAAAATGATGCAGAACAAAAATAAATCCTTCAGTATGAAGGAAAATGACATTACCTGAGAAATGTTTCAATGAATAAATTCAAAACGGGCTTTTACCTTTCCAACTGGAAATATATCCAGTTGAAATTTAAGTAAAGCCAAAAATCGACATGATTTTGCTAAGTGTCACAACAGCTCCGTGTGTAAAGACAGTTTATTTTTACTGAGCACAGCTGACTGCACTGAGCAATCTGGAAGCACATCAAAAAATGAATGCAGAGTACCTTGCAATTTGCCTTTTAGAATTATGATACCTTTAGAACACACTAGATACTTTTAGATACGTTTGTCTTCACAGAAGTTAAAATGTGTAGTGACAAGGAATTTTTTGAATAATATAAGCGAATGATGTGTACAGGTTACAGAGTTTAAATAACTTGTCAGATGAAAATGAAAATGTATCTACTATCATTAAAAACGCTCTTGTGTTTCAAATACCCACAAATTTAAGATTAGACAGCTCCCGACCCCTTGAAGAAGCAGCATGAACTTCTGAAACTTCCTTTAACTATACTATGTTGCAATTTCAAAACTTAACCAGAATTTGATGACCAAGGCAGCCGTAGTCAAATACTTTACTCAAAGGTCCTATTACTTACTCAGGTACCTAATAATGGACACCCAAACCAGAACATTTCAGTCAACTGTATACCAAAATACAACTTGAAAAACAATTACACATTCTCTGTACAGTCACATACACATGACACTGAGTATACCACACCTAAAGCAACAATATCAGATAATTAATGAACAACCCAATTTCAACAATATTTCTAGTTTGTGACTGTGGCACACTTTACTCTGAAAGAAGGTAAGATACCTTCTGCCTGAACCCACGAGTGTTTTTCAGTGCACTTCATGTTCCCCTTTGTAACCTGAACATTTTTCTTTTGTCACTACTACTTGAATTTGTGGAGTCAGTACTGTATTCAATATGTTCCATATATGAAGACTCAAATTCAGACTCAAGGAATTACACTGTCTGGGAGAGAAAAACCTCTAGGGGACTGAATGGATTTGCAAGGCAACTCCATCCCTTTTAAAAAGCACTTTAACTCCTGGTTTATACAAGGAAGTTTCCTCCACACAGGAATTTAGAGGAAGTGTCCATAGGTTCTTCCGTCAGCCAAACTCTTCTGATCCAGATGTTTTCAAGAGGATGCAATCCAAATACAAACTCTTAAGCCATGCTGAGTAGGAAAAAAACCCCTAACCTAAACCCCCACCTAGAAGTTAGGTGAACAAGCAGTATGGTAGCATTACAAAACAAGGATGAATCAGTGTTATTCCAATGGTAGCATTACAAAACAAGGATGAATCAGTGTTATTCCAGGCTATCTGACAACTGACATACATACCTCACCTTTCAGAAATGGAAACATTTGTTATGAAAATAAATTCTCATATTCTGAACTGCACTGAATCAACATTACCTTATCTGCCCCCCTCTGCTGGGAAAATAGCTGTCACTCTACTTTCCTGACTCAGTTCAAACATTTTTGTTCAAAAATCTAGTAAAATCCAACAGTGTCCTAAAATGTTTTTAAAAAATGCTAGCTTTGAATATTCAGTCCAAGTTACAGTGCTCTTTTAAAGTGGCCTCCTTCTTCTACTTCAGAATGTTTCAGATCTAAACTATAAGTTAGTTCAAAGGTAAAAATTAAAAGTTGTTCTGTCAATCACCATCCAATGCAATTTATATCTTCCACATAGGTCAGTTATAGAATTCTGAACAATATTAGAATGGTGATAGTTGAAATCCTCAATGGATATGGCGGGGCGCTGTGGTATCTACCCCAATTTGGCTATGTTTCTAAAATATTTATTTTTACCTGTCAAATATTCCCATGCAATTTAACACAAGTACAGTGTTGTCTGTATTTCACCGTAAATATCACTCCTAAGAGCAATTCGTGGCATGCTTCCTACTTGAGCAGTCTGGGCATTAAAAGAGTTTTTATATCTTTCATCTACAGCAGATCTCATTCAAAATGCTGAAGGCCAGACAAGAAGTACACACAAACCACACAGTCCATTCATTAGTGCTTAACTTGTCGGGACTCACACCAACTTCAGAGAGATGCAAAAGCAAATTCCTACTCTGTAACAATGAAGTCAACGTACAGCCGTTCAAAATTACCTTAGTTGTAATAGCTGCCATCTGAGATGTGCTTTTAGAAACTGATCCAGGTGAGCCAGGGGACCCTGGAGACCCAGGGGACCCAGGGGATCCAGGCAGATTACTTGCAGAGGACTGGCTGGTAAGGTTAGATTTTGTACCACTGGAAAAAGAAAGCTTGAAACTCGGGCTCTGACGACCTGAAAGGTTAGTTTTCAGAAGAACTTCCTTTTCTTCATTCTCTTTCACTGGAAAGAAAAAAGAAAAAGGCAAAAGTAAAGCAGTGTTCTGAGGGAAACATTTAATTACAAATCACTTCACTGTTTGGGAAAAAGCTTAATACTTTATGTATAACTCAGTTAAGTGAGTCATCACAAACTCTTTTCCACACTATTGCATCACCTACCAGTGGCTGTCACAGGCCAGAAATTAACACTTTTGTTCTACCAACAGTATCTCCTCAACATTTACGTAGAAAATTTTCAGTTATATTATGTATATTCAATACATAACATTGAATTATAACCCAAATATAACACAGAAAAACTTGACTACCAGCTAAGATTTTAATTCAAATGCTCTAAGAAATCTGCAACACGTTTTGTATAATCAATCCTGCTTTTATAAACAAAGCTTTTTGGAAATGTGGTCTACCAAACTGATGTTGCAATTTCAAAATAAATACATTAAAATCCTTCACTGCAGTAGGACTAAATAATACAAGTTATGGCATTCATCTTCTCATCACTTACATTTTTTTCTTTCCATGAATTTACTGATAGGGTCCATAATATCCTCATCATTTTTAGGCTTGTCAGAAGGGGGCACCACTGCCTCTCCGTCTTCCATATCATCTTCATCAGTATTAAACCACATTTCCTCCTCATCCTCCAAGGTTCTTGCATCCCTTCTGTACCTGTGGTTTCTCAAAATGGAGCGCATGCTGCAGAACAGAAAGTTTGAAAAGCTTAGATTCAAAAATCAAATGGTACTAATTATAAAACTTCTGCCTGACACTCAGTGACAGCTAACAGATCCATACATTGCAGAGCAGTAAAAACACCAGCAAATCATTCCCTAAAGTGAAGCTTTTGTATTTTCAATGCAAATATCATTAAGAACTCTGCATAAAGAATCAAATAAAGTACAACTCTGCAACAGCACATTCAGACTACTCGACCAGTACAAAATTCTGTAGTTATATAAACAACACTATTAGAAGTAATTTTAATAAATCTCACTAAGTGCTGCATTCAGGCTTGGTTTACCAGTTTGCACTGTTGAATAAAACGCTGTAAAACAAAGAGTTTGGAAATACAGACTTATTCTCTGAGAATACTTTGTAACCTGTTAGTATTCAGGGTCCAACAAGTTGAAACAAAAAAGTAATAAGAATCTAACTTAGATATGGCTCCAGTTTTAAGCAGATACACTGAAGAGAAAGCAGAGAGCTCTCTGCCACATCCACCTGTTAATACTTTTGGTTGCTTATCAGTATTTTCCACTTTTCAGAGCCTTGGATATGAACTGCTGCCTCTCTCTCTCCCTATTTGATCTATTATCAATGTTGGTTTATCTCAGCTCCACCTTCCTTTTCTCTTTTCTCACAGAAGCAGTATTATGGTCTTGGAACAGAGGGACAGGGATGTGTCCCTTGAAGAATGGGGAGGAGAAGTGGAAGAGATACTGAAAACATTTTCATTGCTAGATATTGATTTTAACAGTCAGTTTCCAACAGCAGCATGAAACTCTTGATGAAGCAATTTCATGGTTTTCATAAAGTGTCTGTTACTGGGATCAAAATGCTAACAATACAACCTAGACATTAGTACTCAAAACTGCAGATCCTGCACATGCTCTTCTAAGTGCTTCAATGTTTTAAAACATATCTACACTTATAGTCTCATTTTAATTGTACAACTCTCAAATTCAAGTATTAAGAAATCCTGTGGCAGGAAATAAAAGTCTGAAATGTCAAAATATCCTAGTAGGACTAATCAGAATTAATTTTAATGTGTTTTCAAACTAATTCAAAACAGCAAAACAAGAACAGATCTTGCTAACAATTCTTAAGAGTAACTCATCTGTTCACACAAACAGTCATTTTTAATGAAACTAGACATAAAGCAAAAATAAATGGACAAAAAAGGCCTAAACTTTCTATTTTTATATATCTCAACCTTTTAACTTTGGGCAACTGTTTGCTCTGGCAAACGGAAGGGGTGGTTCAAGCTTTGCATCAGATTGCTTTTTACTCCATCAGCAAATCTAACAGGGACAAAAAAGCATTCTCTGAGAATTTCTTTGTATG
Source organism: Bombycilla garrulus (assembly GCA_013400315.1). Classification (NCBI taxonomy): domain Eukaryota; kingdom Metazoa; phylum Chordata; class Aves; order Passeriformes; family Bombycillidae; genus Bombycilla; species Bombycilla garrulus. The sequence continues at coordinate 1,232,128 of VXBU01005724.1, forward strand.
TTCTACTCCTCAGGCATTTTGATAAAGCTTATCTAAATATCTATTCCCAAAGCTAAAATAAAAGCAAATCTGATGTGTAAATTTTTGAAGGAAAAATCCACAGATGGTAATTCACAACTGCTGGTCTTTCACATCAGCACTGGAAATCTGTTATTCAAACAAATCACCTTGGTAGAGATACTTGGCAGGCTTCCAGCCTCTATCAAGTACTGCACATAAGTTTAAGATATGATAAATTAGCATTATGACTGGGGGTCCAGCAACTAGTGTTTGCTAAAAGTTGATCCCAAGTCTGTAGCAACACACTTGAAAATCACACTTTTAATCAAGCAAATTCAGCAAAGCTTCAGATGCAAGCAGGAGTCTAAATTACCTATATTTTCCAGTATAAGAAAACAACCCACCAACAGTCTGATAAGAGAATTAAAGCATCAATATGCTGTTAAGAGCATTTAGTGTATTTTACCTGTCAAGTTTTGGATTATCTTGTCTTTCCCTTTGTTGCTCAAATCGTAGTTTCAGTCCTTTGAATGTCTGCACATAATCTACATCTTCCAGGGCCTTCCAGTAATTTTCAATTACATGAGCTGTTAACGATTTTATATCTTCCTATAGCAAGAAACAAACATAAAGTGACTTATTTTCATTCAAATTAGTTTATTTAATACAATATAAAAAGTATCTGAAATGAGGATTCCATAGCAAGCACTGTATTAATTAACTTATGCAAAAATGAGTATCACGCACAGAAGTGTCATTAAAAATCTAGAGCCACAAGTATTTGATTAGCAAAACAGCATCAATTTTCCAGCAGTATCTCTTTCAAAACATTACAGAACCTAAAACCTGATAAAAACTATACCAAACCCAATCCTACAATGTCTTTCCACTGTAACTGAGAGATATTTGTGTACTGATAGAGAGCACAGCATGCAGTCCTTCAGGAACAGGCTCCCCCAGGAAGGGTCCCTGTGGGGTCACAAGTCCTGTCAGTGAACCTGTTCCAGCAGGGGCTCCTCTCTCCAAAGGGCCACAGGTCCTGCCAGGAGCCTCCCGAGGGTCAGAGCTCTGGCCTGGGCTGCTCACAGGCTGCAGGTGGATCTCTGCTCCACCACGCACCTCCAGTGGGCTACAGGGGCCAGCACCAGGGGCATCACCACGGGCTCCAGCCTGAGCCAGTGACACATTCCTCTTGGAGCCGTATGAACACAGGGGAAGCTTCCAGCACCTTCTACAGGAGCCGCCCCTTTAGCCACTGCAAGCCCAACAGACCGCTGTACAAGTCACGACCATCTGTATAGATTAACTTTTTTTATAGCTTCAAAACCAGCTTTTTATCAACTCTTCCAGGAGGATCAGGTCAATTTATTCTTAAGTTTCTTGAGCCCCAACTCAAAGATGAAAGAGATGATCAATGCTCAAGATTTCAAGAGGTGACAGTATGTGGTGACTTACTCCTCCACAACGGTCTGCACCCTAGCTTGGCCCCATCTACCACATTTACAGTCTGTACAGCATTTTTCAGAATCTGGATGCAAACAATAGCAAGGAGATAGTACTGTGCAGACAGCCAAACTGGCATGAATATTTAAGAGACTCCCCATGGAAGGAACTTGGTAGCACTCCATTAAAATAATCAAAAGAGATTGGTATCTCTTCTGTATAATTCCATATTCCATTGAATTGACATTACGCAGCACAGCTATATTTGATGAGTTTGTAGCAGTAGTTTCTAATTACATTCCTGTCATAACAAGCCCATCCAATCTGCATGATGAAATTTCATTAGTGCTGCCTTTGCAAATCTGGGTACTGTGAGTACAGTATCAAGTGAATTTCATCTTCAAGCAATGGTACTGTTTGAATGTAAGAAAGAACATGTACAAATATGTAATTGTGATATAAAACAAGGTTCAATACAATGCAAGCAAATACAATATCATATGGTCCCATTATGAGAGCATAATTAAGGGCAAAAGCAAAACCAAACGTAATCTTAAATTACAAGTCTAAACAATACAGTAATTATCTTCAGCAGACAACAGCACTCACCACCCTGATAAATTCGAACATCTCTATTATGGCAGAGTTCATCAGATTATAACGGGAACCATTATTTAGAAATGCTTTGACCACGGGTTCAAACAAAAAACTTTTCATTATGTAACGGTTGTAGAATTCATCCTTTAGCCCAATTATCTTTCTCTTGAAACGAAGGGCACCTGAAACACATGTTGTCAAAAGAGTTTTTAACTTTAAAAGCAAAATTGCAGAAATTATTCAGCATTAATTAGGCCAATTTACAGTCTCATTTCATATAAAGCAATACATTCAGTCATTCTCTGCTTCTCAATAGCCTTGACTATACTGCTGAAGATTACTTACCTGTTCTATCATAAAGAAATCCTCCACCATAACTGTACACATGGAAACACCTCTGCTCACCAAAGAATTCATATGGTATTGTTTAATTATAATACCACTAATAAAAAATCTATTTTTGACTTTTAAAATTACTTATGGTAATGGTAAAACATTTTCTCAGTAAAAGAACTCAAAAATTTGCTTATCATCCCTATTATTCAAATGTTTGATTAGATTTAATTAGTTCTATCTGATTAGAATATAAATGATCTCATTTTAAAACTGGCAAATGACATTTTATTCATACATATAGTAAGGCAAAGGCTTAATTTACAACCAGTTTAAAGATCTTTTGAAGCTCCAAAGTACACACAAGTGAGAGAATGTCCACGCATAAAGAGCAAGTACAGTATTCACATGGCAGTGCATTTTGCTTAGCACCCATGTGTACAGGTTATTTGGTTACAAAACGTAAAAGGCAATTACTGTATGGTACTGCTCAGACAACTCAAGGCTTTGGTTTTTTTTAATTTTATGTCCACAACAGAATTACAGAGATCTCTTATGTGCCTCCAGAATTAAGTCTGCTTTGACACTACATACCTGAGCATGGTCAAGAAACTACCACAGTCTGAAGAGCAGCACACTGAACTTCTGTGCAGTTTAATGCAGTCAGGTAGTCATAGCTCTAATTAAGTACCTCTGATAATTTCTACTAAAAAAACCACCAAAACTTACAATGATCTCTTAGTATATTCAATACCGACATGTCATCTCTTCCATTCCCCTCTCCACTGAGATAAAGCAAAATCCTTCTTTTTCAGGACAAAAATGTATCTACAACTGTAGAATTATTTACTAATAGTAGCTGATATATCTATAATCTAGTATGAGAAACACAAACTATAATAGTATAATTTCTGTAATCAGTCAAAAGTTGTCATGATCTATGAAGAGTTTTATTCCAGCAGAGTGAAGATGTGTCAGTTCACATTCACAAAATGCTGGTGTATTCCTGAGCTTCCAAACTTACACAATGCCAAGAAAGCGTGCTTTGAGGCCATGAGAACGAGCACCCTTCGCAGGATATCTTTGTTAATAATGTAGTTTTTTATGTGATAGGTATGGTGTTCTACACAGAAAGTCAGCAATTCCAGTATTAATGCCAAGAGTTGGGCTGTCTGAAAATCATCTGTAATAAAACAAAACCAAAATAATTAAACGTATCTGGAATACTGCCTTCAGAATATTCTTCAAAACTTCAAATATCCAACTGCACTCCAGTAAACTTCTCCAAGTTTCTTTTATTTTCCCACATTTTATGGAACATGCTGCAGGATGTATTTAGTCTTTAAACCAGAAATTGAACAAATTTGTCATAGACTGAGTATTTTCTATGAATACAGATATGGCAGGAAACTCTGTAAAAATATGGAAATGATTACATTTTTCTTAAATTGGTGTTTGAAGGTTCAGAGTACTGAACTTAACCTTAACACAAGTAGTCAGGATTATTTAACCAAATCACATTATGATGCACACATATCTGGATCATAAACCACACCCCATACGCAGTGTCTTGATTAAGTTTGCACCAAAAAATGTGATCTATAATGCCTTTAAACTAAAGTACTCTGCAAGGAATATCTTGGGGTCTTTTAACACTTGTAGTAAGAACTGCTGCTTGTAGACAGCATGAACAATTACTTCATCACAGATCTCTGCTTTCTTAGTCTGATATAGAAACAATGCTCTCAAACTGAGCACACCTTCCCAAGGGAAATGTTGCAACATTTCTAGTAATCCCTGATATTAAGAAGCCATTTAGACATATTTAGATGTCTATGTCAGTGAACTGTCCCATGAGTTCCTAAAAATGATACAAATATTTTATTTTTTGCTAAAGCCAAATTTGCAACAAATGTTGTTCACTTCTTAAATCAGGTCTCTGCAGAGTTTTGTGCTTATGCTTTATTCAAATGACTAAATATTGAATCAGCATTTTACTTTGAACTATGTTTCATAATCTCAGACTCAATTTTTTTAGATGGAAAATGTCCTTTGACAATTATTCTAAACATTGACATTCAACAGCCTTGATGTGCCCAAAATCCAGAGTATCATTACCTTTGCTAGGCTTGTCCTCTGTAGTATTGGCCAAGAGAGGGGCTGTCAGAACATGCATACAATGTTTGTAGAAGAAACCCAAGAACTCTGTCTTTTCTGTTTTCTAAGGAATGAAAAAAATATATGTAACACGTATCATCAAATAACCTAAAAAAATAAAATGTAATTTCATTTGGAGTTATTTACTTACATTGGCAGTGGCAAGCATATTTTCTGGATCAACTAAAGTACGAAGCAAACCCATGAGTAGCACTGCTCCTCCAAGTTCTGGATCTGTGTCACAAATCATGTGTTCTATAATGAGGTTAATGAGTAATATATCCTAAGAGAAGGGGGAAAAAAAATCAATTCAAGTGCTACTCCCTTGCACCAAATCTGAAATTATACAATGCAACAAGTATATGTGAACAGGTGAACTCGTCTCACCTAACAGAACTCTTTAAAACACAGCAGTTCAGTGTCCTGTTACCAAATTACTTCTTCAAAACTAGGGCTCATGGCATTCACAGAGTCATATATACCATTAACTTGAAACCCCAGTAATTTTAAAAACTATACATCAATTTCTGAGGACTCTCTACTCACATCATCATTCTGTTGTGCCTCCTGCATGACAAATTCTCGTACCATGGATGGGTTGTATTCAACCAAATATGAGAATATATCAGTGGCTGCACTTCGTACTTGTGCATCATCCATACCCTGGAAAAGTCAAATAAAATAATTTTGTTCTTTTGAAAGGATTAAATGGAACCAGAAAACATACAGCTTTCATTCTTTCTCACAAATCACACCTAACTATTGCTAAAACCATATTCTAAAATTAAGTCAACTCTCACTTCTCTGTGAATTTGACAACAGCTGGACAAAATAAATTTTATGGTTTCCCTGCTCTTTGGTTGATTTCCCTATTTTCTGACTTATTTGGATACTGAAAAGCAAGCAAAGCTAGGAAAGCAAAGAGGAAAACAAAAACTGAAGAGTGCCAGGGCACCTACCAATGTCATCTTGTAAAAGCTTTTAAACTTTTACAAAAATATTTTGAACATTCTGAATCTTAAGCCAGGACAAGCCAAATAAAGCAAACAAAAAGAAAACCACTTGCTGAAGTTTGTGCTGAAGTTATTTTTTAAAAAAGCTCCACTGGAGATAAACAAAATTGTTATGACAAATAGAATTGAAATGACTTACCAATATGACTTCTAGTGCAGGCAGAATGCCCATATTTGACAAAGTTTTGAAAAAAGCATCTCTGTTTTGAGGTTGCAGTGTTTGTGAGAATGCACAAAACTCTTTCAGAAAATTTACCTGGAAAACCAGGAATATACTATTTTAGTAATTAGAAAAAAAAAAAAAAGATTCACATGTCACTTCACTTTGTGGTAACTCTCACATATTTTGCAGATTTCTTACCAGTTCCTGTCTTTTCTCCTCATCTGTGGCTTCATCTGTTAGTTGTGCAAACAAGTCTGTCAGAAATTTTTCATCTTCCTACAAAAGCAAAACAATACCATTTGTTTATCTGACAATATCAAAAGACATTCAAGTATAATATAAAGCTCCTCTAGACCACGCTTCCTGGAATGAAGAGAACATATGTTTGTATACTGTAGTTAATCACACCAGTATCAACCTTCTAATTCAATTTTCAAGTAAATTAATATGCATCTTGGTTCTGAGCTTTAATCATATTCAGCATCACTCCATCCCCCAACAATTCACTCTCAATCACAACATTTGTTGTGTTGCCTTCCAGTTGCCCTTTTTCTGCTTTCTACTGCAACTCTCATTGTTTTGTCTTTGACTTCTTCAACTTCCTTCCCCCTTGTCACATGGCAGTCCTCCTAAATCACACTACCCTTGGTCAGCTGGTTACACACACGTATAAACAACATCTCCCACCCAGCCCTACACAGGCACAAATACATGTGTATCTCGGGAACGTTATTAGATCTCTGAAGCACAACAAAAGCAAGGACACAATGAAGGGAAAGCTGCCTAACAGCAGGAATGAGGTGAGATTCCTTCCCCCTCAATGTTGTGAGAAGGGTGAATTCTAGAGACCAAATCAAAACAACTGCTCCTATTACATACAGAATTTACTGGACAGTCTGGCTGACAGCAATCAAAACCCACTGCTGTACCTTAGCAAAACTACAAATGTGTATTTAGATTGAAAGAAGCAGCAACATTTAGCTTTCCATAACCTTTACAGTCCTAACAACCAGGAGATTACTAAGACAGAAATAAGCCTTCTCCCACCCTTTTCCCAATATTATGCAGCAGTAAGACAGCACCTTTTTTTTTTTAAATCCTGTACATCAGGTACTAGTACATTTCTTCAGAAAGCTGCCACTGCTGTTTCTTGTGAAGTCAGTAACACATGGATGTGCAACATCCCTCCATCCCAAAACCAGAGTGCAAGCTGCTTTGCTCATGTTTGCACTGCATAAAGCAAAACCATGAAAGTACCTCAGATACACACACAAAAACTTTCTCACGTTGTGAATTACCTCAGCACCTCATCCAGGCTCACCACACAGCCCTTCTGAGGAAGTGAGTACCTCACTTCTGACAGCACACCATGCTAAGGCTGCTACAGCACTGCCACAATACAATCAGCATCTCTACACGGCACTGCGCAACACAGAAAAACCCAAACCAGGCTGGCACGAGCTACTATATCCCACTGCACTACAAGGTAAACCTTACATTTAGAACATGACACCTTTCTTCTTGTCTCATGCTGAGCTGGGCTCTTAACCTGACCCAACAGACAATGAAAAAGACTGATTTCTGGACACAAGTTCTGGTGCTGTTTCTGTGACTGCTTCAAAATCAGCACAAAAGGAGACAGGAGAGGCCTCATTTGAAGTATAGCAAAATTCACTCTGGAGGATCAAGCACAGATGTAAATTCTGACTTCTAAATATCAACAGTGAAATATGTTCAAAACAACTACTAAAGTATTTGATTTCAAGAAACATACCTTAAGCTTTGACAAGAGAATGCAAGGATGTTTCATTACCTGCTATGCTGTTACAAGGCTTTGTAAGTTTTCTGTTCTAATATTTAACTCATTAGACATCACAGGTAATGTAAGTAACCCACAGCAGACATACTGATACCCTTAGTCACTGAAATAAAATAAAAAAGCCCCACACAAAACAAAACCCCGTAAAACCCAGTTCTTTTGAAGAATATGCAGGTTCTTTTCCATGATTAGCAGTGCATTTAAGAGAAGGCTACATAGCTGGCTTTCATTTCTCTATTCACTATTTTGATCAAGGTGTAGAACTAATCTTATCTATGAAAACTATTGAGAAGATGCATGCATATCACCAGCTGGAAAGCATAACCCTATTTCCATTCTCACTGTGAAAGCAACTTTCCACCTCTGCCATGGTATCTGAGGGTAAGGGCAATTCAACTACCTTAGAGTGATCACTGTGAAAAAATAATGGAAACTTCAGCAGCAGGTAATCATGGCTCTCATGTATGTAGTGTACCTCTAAACAAACAAACAAACAAATAAAAGTATATGATCCTACCCAAAGCATCAAACTGGGGTTTTATTTTATGTTTTATATTCTGGAATGAGGAGAGGAGAGCCCCTGCACTGCTGGTGATCCATGGGCTTCATTTCTGACCCACTTCAGTGCCACACAGACAGTCAGCTGGGGAAACTGCGCATGTGGCACTGCGTGGCACGGGTGGCACTGTGTAGTACCTGTGTGG
>VXBU01005725.1:908-43695 GCA_013400315.1 Bombycilla garrulus
TTTAAAAAATTTATTTATTTATTTATTTATTTATTTATTGTTTTGTTTTGTTTTGTTTTGTTTAGTTTCGTTTTGGTTTGGTTTGGTTTGGTTTGGTTTGGTTTGGTTTAAAATAAAATACTGCTAACACTGTATTTTTTAATAGATGCTCTTTATTGGGAATGCTAAGTTCTTTTCACAGTGCACAGCCAGGCATCTGGCAGAGACCCACAGGTTAACTAAAAAAGCACATTACTATTCTGATATTATTGATGATGCTATCAATGCTTTAGGTAGACTAAAAAGAGGAATTGCAGCTTGTTCCTGGGCTAGTCTCACAGCAGTCTTGTCTCCTCTGGCAAGAAGCAGATCAGTTATTAAAATCTCAAAAGGTTTCATTTACACTGTGGCAAAAATAAATTAAAGAAAACAAAAACCCAAAAAACTACCTATGAATTATACACCACCTTATTTTTGTCAGGACCAAGTTAAGGACATAATCCAAAACTGAAAACTCCTTGAGAATACCTTTAGTGATTAAAGTTCATGCAAGAACAGTGTAGGTTTTAAGAAATCACATAATAGTTACATGACACTCTTACTCTCATTAATGCAGAAACTGAGCTACAAATGCAAATTATTTCTGGGGAAAAGGCCTTTGAGTGATAGATGTGAGATTTTCAGAAACAAACCTGAGAACTATAACATGAACATGTGGATGTGAGAGCCAGTTGGATTTTTATTATTCATTCCCATCATATTTTTTGGTCACAAAGGAATGTGTTGCACTAGATTTTGTCCTGGAAGAAATAAACTTTTCATTGGAAAGTGATAAATGTTATGGGAGAGGAAGGATAGCAACAGGGAAAAAATCTGGGCAGCAGAGGAACCAAGGAAAAGAGAGTAAGAGGATATAAGAAAAGGGAAAATGAAGAGCAAATTATGGCAGAGCTGCTCATGCAAGTACAAAGGTGTGAGTTCAGAGATGTGTAGAGTTTGATTTTAATGAGGTAAAGAAATGGAAAGGCAGAGAAGAAAACTGACTCAATAAATCATCAAAGTACTGATAACCTGGTTGATGACAGCAACTCTCAAATAAATATTAAAAATGAGCAGTTAGTTCATTGCCTAAGAGGGAAGGTGGCTCCTGGAGTGAGAGAGCAAAGGTGTTATCAAGAGTGTTTGGCAGAGGTGAGATGGGAAAGTCCTTTCACATATCTGCACCAAGGAATATATAAAGGTAGCAGTGGGAAAGTGATTCTGCTATCGATGAATTCTTTCAACATTAGAAGGAGAGACACTGGGGAGATTAATTGTTTCTTGGAATTGTAGTCCTGTCGGTGCAAGCTTTCTGAAAACATGATGGTTTTAGACTTGCAGGCAGCACCTTTAACTTGTGGATTTCTCTAGGGGTGATCTCAAAATTGGAAGATGAAATAAAATATGTATTTTCATCAGATTTTGTGTTGGTTTTTTTGATTCAGTTATTTGGTTGGCCCTTTTTTATAGAAGAAAGGAAAAATACCCAGAAAATCCCAAGAGAAAAAAAAAAAATATTACTGAAAACTAAGTGCAGCTCCTAAATACAACCCATGCACTACTTTGCTGCCTCATATTTAAATTTCAGACTTTTAATGTCAGGGGAATTAATGGCTAAAGATATCATAAGGCGCATGCTGAATACATTACAGATGTAAGAGGATTATTCTGATCAACCAGATGGAAATGCATATTTCATCACACTACTACAGCTTTAACTCTGGCCCGAAATAAACAATATTTTTCCATCAGTGATTTCAGTATGCAAATAGAACAGAGCATACAACCCTGCTGAAAAAGAAACAGTTTTGGCTGAGATTTTCCAAAGCAGTTAGTGGAGCTGAACCACTCTGTGACTCCCTGAGCTTTGTAAACTCCTTCCTAAGACCCTAATCTTTGTGCACAGCTAAAACGTCAAAAAGAAGAGGTAGCTTTGAAATGTATCCTTTCATAACATGGCTTTTCTCTTAAAATCTCTAGGCACTCTTCAGCTGAGCCTGACAGTTTGTACAAACTGATACAGTATTATTGCTTTTGTTTTCACCTGCTGAGGCAGACCTAACAGGCATGCGTAAGGCATACAAAAAGTTCCCTGANTTAGCAATAGATAAAATAAACTTTGTAAGTTCATGTAGCTACCACCAGGCTTATAAGAAAATTGATAGAAACTTGTTTGGACTTTTTTTCCCAATGTCTTCTGCATATTCCTGTCTGTTTAACCAATCCAAGACCCATGAGCCATTGGGATGGATTTTATGATTTTCATAAAGAATTAAAAAAAAAACCAAAAAAACCCAACAAATTAAAAAGTGAAGAGTCTGTATTGAAGACCTTTTCATATCTATGGTTTCATCAATTGGAATTGTTTACTGACTTTTCCACTGTCACTGAAAGGAGCCTCACTTGCACTCGGCACCTTTAGCTACTCTGAAGTTGCTTTAAATGCCAGCATCTCAGAGCTGTTCTCTTACTTCCAGACTTATTCACAATGACTTGCAAGAGAATTCAGAAACAGGAATAGACTGTCTTCCTAGTTTAATGAAGTGGCATTATTCAACTGTTCTGGTTGAGTTAGGCCATCTAAACTGGTGATAAAAAGCTAATCATCTGATATGGAGCTATTGAACAGATTTGGGGAAATCTCAGCTTGCATTCAGTAATAGCTTTTTGAATTTTCAAGTCCAACTGTAACAAAGTCATCACATTGTCAATGTNTACCTGAATGAGAACTGAGGTGCTCTTTCTGGTTGCTCAAGGTAGCCCTAATTAATCATTATTAATTATGCCTGATTCTGTACTATTATTCTCTTTTCTAAATGGTAATTTATATCTAGTAAAATGATAGAACATAAAAATGTAAAGGAAAGGATATTTTAAAGAAAAGATAAAACAGCTTCAAATAACTACTTAATTAATATATGGTCTTACAAATATACCTGTTATTAAGGCTTGGAGAGTCATTTAGCAATAGATAAAATAAACTTTGTAAGTTCATGTAGCTACCACCAGGCTTATAAGAAAATTGATAGAAACTTGTTTGGACTTTTTTTCCCAATGTCTTCTGCATATTCCTGTCTGTTTAACCAATCCAAGACCCATGAGCCATTGGGATGGATTTTATGATTTTCATAAAGAATTAAAAAAAAAACCAAAAAAACCCAACAAATTAAAAAGTGAAGAGTCTGTATTGAAGACCTTTTCATATCTATGGTTTCATCAATTGGAATTGTTTACTGACTTTTCCACTGTCACTGAAAGGAGCCTCACTTGCACTCGGCACCTTTAGCTACTCTGAAGTTGCTTTAAATGCCAGCATCTCAGAGCTGTTCTCTTACTTCCAGACTTATTCACAATGACTTGCAAGAGAATTCAGAAACAGGAATAGACTGTCTTCCTAGTTTAATGAAGTGGCATTATTCAACTGTTCTGGTTGAGTTAGGCCATCTAAACTGGTGATAAAAAGCTAATCATCTGATATGGAGCTATTGAACAGATTTGGGGAAATCTCAGCTTGCATTCAGTAATAGCTTTTTGAATTTTCAAGTCCAACTGTAACAAAGTCATCACATTGTCAATGTTCCTGCTTCCTGGTTCCTGTGGGTTTTTAAAACTACCCCTAGAGCAAATGAGAGAGGAAAGTGTTGAAGTCCCTGTTCTGTCTCTGCTAGAAAAGAACACACTTGCAATTTCGTATAATGAAGGAATAATATCCTGTACACAGTGGTCTAATTAACAATCTAGAAAAATGCTTTGCCAAGACTTCTTCATAAATGTGTGGGTGAGGATAAGAATGAGAGGGGGAAGACAAAAATTAGTTCTTGGATTAGCATTCAGAAATGCAACAATTTTGTGCAGCACTAAAGTAATTATTATATGTGATGTTAAAGACAGTGGATGGTATTAATTAGCACTGGCAGCTAAGTTCAGAGGCAGGTACCAAACCAGCAGACAACTTCAGATTTCTAGTTCAGTTCATATATCAAGGACATTCACTGCTATCTTGAAGATAAGGCTGGCTGTCCTTTAATCTTTATGCATTTTTGGGGTGTAAATGCACTTTTTTTTCTCCTTTTTCAGAATTAGGTCCCTAAGTGTCACACCCCAAGTGAAAATTAAGGGCAGGAAGTGTTCCTACACAGTACAGTCTGCTTCATAAACTGAACAACTCTCTGAAAGAATTTGGAGAAATACTTTTTAATTGATTGCTGATGCTGCTGGCCAGTTATGTTCCCAGCCAGTAGTCAAAGTTATATAATGTCTTTCTATAAATCAACTTTTCAAGTGGAACTGGTAGTCACAAAAATGCATGTACTTTGTTTTTCTGTCAGTCATAGGTGCCCTTGCAATGTAGGACACTCAGCTATACTGTGCCATGGGCAGCATAGACAGGGATTGCCCTTAAACACCAGCCCCTACATTTTAGAATTTTTTCGTCTGTGGTGAAAAACAAAGGCTATAGGTTTCCATGAGGTAAGAGAAATAAAAATACCATTTACTTCTTAAGAAGTCTTCAATTTCAGAAAAAAAACCACAACCCCTGTACAGACCAAATTAGTTTAAGGAGTTTTTAATCCCACAGCTTCCCATTGGTGTAAGCACTCATCCCTCCACAAAACAAAACTCCAGATAGTTTCCTATATCTTTTACATTACCTTTTTTCAAGACTTAATTTGTTACCATTTTCTGCACTTACTCCCAGCCATGCTAAAGTATTTCAGTGCTATGAGATTGAGAACAGGGAGCCAGAGGAGTGTTTGGAGATACTTTCACGCTAAAAGACCCAGAAACTCTTCTACCAGAAATGGAACAATGGGGATTTTTAAGCTATTGTTCCATTTATTTGTATCAGCTTTCTGTTTCACAGATATCCTTTACAGGGAAAGGAAGAAGGGTGAAATGTAGGGAGGTGGAGAAACTGAGTTTTTTGATGATTAGCTGGGATGAGACAGGAAAGAGGGGTGGTTATTATGAGATGAATCATATCCCAAGGGCTTCACAAGGCTTCATGTATGTTTCAAATACTCCTGGGCTGTAATTATCTCAGGATAGGTAAAAAGAGGTATTTTTAGAAATGTCAATTTCCTTGATTTATTGGAATTTAAGAGCTCAGGCAGCAGACTCAGAAAATGGGAATTTATGGCCCTGTAAAGGTTGAGACTCCAGCCATTTTGCAGTAATAACCTGAGGGAAAGGAAGCTCTTGATTCCCCCATCCCAGGAAGGCCAGCAGACCTTTTGAGACATTGATTTATGCCTAGTAAGTAGCTCTGATTTCCTTTCTTTTTTTTTTTTTTTTTTTTTTTTTTTTGGTATGTGTGTGTGTGTTGTTTCCTCATTTGCCTTTCTGCAATTAACTTAATCCTTAGAGCTTGTACTATCTCCAGTGCATCACTTGGAAAAATCTTCAGTGTCTCTTTAGCTGTCGCTCTATATTTCCCTGTTTCCATATCTCTTCAGACTGCCTCAACTCTTCAGACTGCCTCAAAGCAAGCTTGTACTTTTTATTAAATCCCTTATGTGTATTTTCCATCTGTTTGTATGTTACTTGCATCCTCTGTGGCTTCACCATCCCTGAAACAACTACTTCCTTGACCATTTTTATGTTTGGTATAGGGGTGGGGCTGAGTTTGTATAGAAATCGAAGAGCCAAGGACAGGTGATGGAATCTCAGCAGAGAGACTGGAACCTGGGCGAGTCCCCAACACCTCTCTACTGAGCAAAGATTTCATCTCACTTGCGCCCTCAACCTGTCCTGATGCTAAAAAGCAGCCCGGGACTTGACATTTATTGCATGATGAATTTACTGAGTTTCTATTTATGTTCTAAAAAACCTAAAATGCTTGTAAAGTGTTGGAATTACACACTAAGAGAACAAAAATCTCTGTCCAGCAAATTACACAGCTGCTGTGTAACCACGTGCTGTGGAAAAGAGGTTTCTTTCTATTCAGCAAATTCCACAGCAGACAAGAGTATTTGGCATTACTCATTTGTTTCAGGTGCAATTCAGTTCTCTCTGGGTTCCCTGCTGAGTAATTATTCACAGTATGTTCTCAAGCAAATCATTTAGGGCCCATGTTCAACAAAGGTTTTGGTGCATTTGCTTTAGTGGTTTAACACAGCCAGCAACTCAGCTCCACTCAGCTTCTCGCTCACCCTCCCCATGTGGGATGGGGGAGAGAAGCGGGGAGGGTAAAAGTGAGAAAAGTCATTGGTTGAGAAAGAAAGTTTAGTAGGAAAAGCTGAAGCCATGCATGCAAACAGAGCAAAACAAGGAATTCATTCATCTCCTCCCATGGGCTTCCAAGTCTTCAGGAATCCCCAGGAAAGTAGGGCTACATCCCATATAGTGGTGACCTGTGAAGACAAACCCACCACTATGAATGTGTCCCACTCCCTCCTTCTTTCCCCAGCTTTACATGCTGAGCATGACACCATATGCTCTGAGCATGACATGATATGCTCTGGGACATTCTTTGGGTCATTTGGGGTCAGCTGTCCCAGCTTTGTCCCCTCCCAACTCCTTGTGCATCACCATCCCCCTCGCCGGTGGGGTCGGTGAGGAGCAGAAAAGGCCTTGGCTCTGTGTGAACACTGCTTGGAAATAACAAAATCATCCCTTGTGTTATCAAAACTGTTTCCAGCACAAATCCAAAACACAGCCCCACACTACCTACTATGAAGAAAATTAACTCTATCCTAGTAAAAACCAGCCCACTTATCAAGCAAGTTCTAGGCTGAATCACAATCCCTATGCAGTTGAATAATATAGTGTCTTTTGAATGTCTTTTCAGCATAAGACACTGGTGTTGTTCTGGATATATTATCTCTTTTAAACAGTGGTATGAATTTCAAACCCGTTGGTTGCCTTTCGATTTACCAGGAAAAATCAGAGGGTTATATTAGTTAATGCTGTCATACCAGAACTCAAGTTTGCATATAGACTCTTAAATTTTTTTTTTTTCATCTTTTATTCTTACTCTCCTCCAAATCCTTTTTGTTACCAATATAAACAATAGGCAATTCCTTCTAAAAACAAATTATTACTCTGATGAAAAATATGCATAAAAGTGTCTCCCTCAGAACTTAAGAATGGATATTTTTGCCTTTATTTTGAAGTCTTGTGGTCAGAGTCAAGGCTAAAACAGGTGTGGTAGGGCATATAGAGGGTGCAGTATTTGGGAATTGAGTCTCAGTTGTCAAGGTTTACCTTCAACAAGCAACTAAGGACCCAATAGTCACTTGCATTTCCATTCTCACAAGGAATTGGAAAAAAATCTCTCATAGTTCGAGAAGAGTTTAATAACTGAAGCAAAGTAGTAGTAGTAGTAGTAGTAGCAGTGTAGTAGTAGTAGGTAGTAATAGTAATAATTTAGCAACAAAATCATAACTAATGATTAGTAGTAAAAATAACAATAATAATGAAAAGAAGAGGATTGCTAAGGCCCAAAAGAAACAAGTGACGCACAATACCATGCTCATCATCGACTTAACGATTCCCAGTTCATCCCACACCAGTGTACAGTAGATCCTGGCCTATTTTTCCCAGTTTGTATACTGGGCATGACGTTCTATGGTATGGAATATCCCTTTAGCCAGTTTGGGTCAGCCATGCTGGCCATGTTCCTTCCTGGTTTCTTGTGCACCTGCTCACTGGCAGAGCATGGGACACAAAAAGGTCCTCGACTTAGAGTAAACACTACTCATCAACAACTGAAATTTTAGTGAGTTACCAACATTATTCTCATACTAAATTCAAACCCTACAGCATTATCATCCAAGAAGAAATTTAACCCTATCCCAGCCAAAACCAGGATACTAAGGGACAAAACATCTCTTCAGATAGAACACTTCCATCTTTTAATAATTTTTCTTTGTAGTGTGGCTGTTGTAATACAATGCTTAATGATGAAAAAATCTCATTTCATTATTCTAACATATCTCTGCATATTGTTTTGATAAAAGAATGTGTGTGATCTGTTTTCTTCAGCCAGCAACCTACTGTTGCTTTAAGAAGTAGAAGATGAAAATGTTTGAGCATTAATGACCTGCTGTACCTGCCATGATGTGCTGCGCAGCAGAGCGGCTGAAGGCAATCATGTGCTGCACCCCTCTGCTGATATTTAAATAGCTCCTGGGAACCCACTTCAATGTCGTTTGCAAGTTTGCCAAGCAGACCTTTATTGATCAGAATGTCAATTACGGTATCTCATACGCTTGCATTAAGTACCCTGCCCAAGAAAGTGTGGCAGAATGAAGGCTATCAGCACTGATATTAGCCTGTCAGCCCATGAATTTGCAGCTCCTTGAGAGCACGAAGAGAATAATTTCAAAGATAAAAATGCATTGAAGATTTTGCACATAGCAGCTATATGTCATGTTCTGATGTCCAAGCTCATTCCAATATTTTCCTTTCAAGAATAACAGAAGTTCTCAGGCCTCATTAATGAAATCTATAGCCCAGTCTTATGTGCAAATAAAAAAGTTAACTTGCAGAGCTCAGAAAGAGAAGTAGATCTATATGAATTAAAAGCTCATGCAGGTGAAATCTGACACTGCACTAAAGAGCAGAGAAAAACTTACATTCTGGCATAAAATCTCAAACTCCAAACCAGTTTTCTTTAAAGAGATGCTGTTGGTTATTATTTATATTCCTAAATATAAATACTTCTAAACTGTTTAACGATAGAGTGCTTCTCAGGATCTGTCCCTCATAAATTAATAAAGGAAAATTAAATCTAACAATGAGTTTAGCAAGTGCATGTCATGCATCTGCTTAAATTTTTTAGTCAGTTTTGTTTTATTCTTTCCCTTGCCTAGCTCATATTCAGTAAATAGTCACAAGTAGGCCTACTAAACACACCTGCTCTGAATGGTTTGCATGGGAGGAGCCCTCTTGACACAACAACTTCAGAGCTTTCAGTGACTTACAAAAATAATTATTTGTTCATCAGAGGAAACACTCATTAAATCACAAATTACTGCATTTTAAAAAATTTTGTATGAGCTTATATATTTGGATGCAATGACACCTGTACAACAGTCCATGTCCTTCTCACACAATATATCCAGAATAAGGTTTCAAAACCCCTTGCACAGAATTGATATTGAAAAAATAACCTTTTATCTTGGTAGCAACAATTCTTTCAGGTATTTTAGTGCAGATGAATCACCACCTTTTTTCTTGCATGTATTCTGTACAGTGCCAAAAGCAGAGAAAACCTCCACACTCCTACCACAATGAAGATGCTACAGAGGAGATGAAAAGAGAATATTAGCTTGTGGTTCCTGCTCTAATTGTGTATATTTTAGCTACTGTAGAGAGAGTGGATGTCTGATTCAGGCACACTCTTCTCTGAGGGAGAAGAAAGGGTTACCTTTAGAAATTTACAGTTTCTAGGAAATTTCCATTTCCATTCTAAGAAAAGCCTCATTTCAGTAAAGTGCCTTAGACTTTGAGAAAAAATAACTGTGGTGTTGATTGAATAGGATATATAAGAAATTCTGCTTGAAGTGACTTATAATGTCTGCTATGTTAAACCATTCAAAAAACATTCTACAGTGTCTATGCTAAAAAGAAAAGCCCAAAAGCTCTTTTGTAGAAGCAAGAACGAGGTGATATAAAAAGTGCAACTTGTGCAACCACAAAATTGCCTCTGTCTCCTTGCTCTTTCTGTGCTCTTGAATTTAAAGCCTAGGTCATATTCACAGAAAGATTTTTCTTGTTTTCTAAGGAGGGGGTAAGGACTTATAAGAGTAAGATATATTTATGGGGGAGGGAAAAAAGAAACCAAACCCCAACAGAACAAAGCAAAACAAAACCAAAAAACTCTCATATTAAACCTCTCATTTTCTCATAAAAAAGGGGTGCAGCAGGATATCACAGGTCCACAGATATACCCCTGGCCACACTCTGCCCTTCTGGGCTTTTGTGTTATATATACTGTTCAAACCAATATTTTCAGCACATTTTCTTAAAGCAGAAATAAAATACTAAGATAAACATCCTTAAGGGATGCCAAGCAATTTTTCACAGAGTGACTGCATAGTCAAAATAATAATTCAGTCCATTTCCACTCTTGTCATACTCTTCTCTGTATGATATTTGAGGCAACTTCTGCTGTGAGGGGACATACATTAGAATATAGACAATGGATATCTAGAACAGGTGACTTGTCATGCTCGTAGACATGTTCCAGACCCTGCTCAGTTTTATCACAGCACTTACAAAAGGTCAGTACCTTTACTGGAAATAATGCTTCACTTATGATTTCATGCACCATCTCCTCAAAACTGCTCCATATTCCTTCTTTCAAGGGATTTGTTAAGCCAGTTTTGGTAATAGTGACATAGTGGTTTTCTGGGTCACCTTGAACTAGCCACTTCAAAACTTCAAAGCTAGGAGAAACCATAAAAATGCCTCTGTATTTTAGAGGGCCAATGTGGATGAATAAATCAAAGGCCTTCAGTGAATGTTTAATAGCCATGTGTCATTATAAATGTCACTACTTTTTTAGGAAGTGGGTGGATGGTTGTGATTTATATCTTTTAAATTATTAAAAACATTTTCAAAGGATTCTCTTAAAAATGAAGAGGCTTTATTTACTTGGATTTTTTTATCTGTACAGTTGCTGTTTTGTAAGGACATTAGGAAGACAGGCCAGGGAGCTGGTGCTAGACAATATTTAAGGTCTCTTCCAATCCAAACCATTCTATTCTATGACTCATTAATGTTTGTTGGACTGAGATACTGTGGTGATGAATAGCAGAGAAACACCACTGAAATAATTAATAGTTTCTTACACTGTTCAGGCTTTGAATAATGGCATTAATTAGAGTAGGGGAAGTTTACTGTATTGAAATTGAATAGTTGGGGTTTTCTACAAATTATAAACCACATGGTGGGTGGGAGCAAGGCAGGGGAAGTGGAAAATGTCCTGTTTTGGAAAAAAATTCTGCACTGTTGGAGAAGTCTTGGAATGTCTCTATATCAGTTTTTCTTTGTTCTCTATTTATATATGTGTCAAGAAAGGATTAATTATTCCAGTCTTTACTGTCATCATAAATCTCCACACAAAACCACCTAATTATATAACATTTTTATGTAGATTACATAACATTTTCCTCCATGCACGTGTTCATTGTTATCCTATCCAAAATTTTTCAATATTTTATAGCAATCAAGTGAATAGAGGATGAAATAGAAAATTTGTAAATCAGAACACATCTAGATCTGCCCCAATGAAGTGGAAACATCTGAGTTGTCACCTCCAGATACACCATGTCAGGGGTAAATTTGTGTAATTCTCGTCCAGATAAAGATGTATGCCAAAAGAATATTTTCACCATTACTAACACACATATAAGCACACAGATCAAGAATCACATAGGACATGTATGCTCACTTATGTGCATGAGAATGTAGATTTACACACATTCATTATATGTTGTGACTTTCATGTGTGTGAATGTGTATTTACTCATTCATCAAATAAAAGCTGAATTTCTGTCATATTTCTAAAACATTTTACCGTTGAATATTTTTCAAAAATAAATATAAAAATCAATTATATCCAGTGAAAAGAATTATCCATAGCTTTTAACAAAAGTATTTACTTATAGCTAGGTATTTTTTTCAAACAGATATTTCACAAATTAATTTAATTCAGACTTTCTCATTTTCCCCAGGAGTGCACTCCTGATCTACAAGCATGTTGTTCAAGTCCACTGTTGCCCCCATGAAAGGGTTATATTTGTGTGGGCAAATGAATGAGAAGCTCCTTTCTAAATCTGAAACCATACTTGGGGCACAAAATTATCACTAGTAAGTGACATCTCATTTAGATATGTGACCAGTACTGTTTTCAGCTAGTTAATTTTTTGCTTAGTAGATGGTACAGTGCTGTGTCCCCAAAACACTTATTGTTTCTATCTCAGCGTCTGTAATCAAACTATGCACTGTGCTGGAGAAGCCTGTATGAAAAGAGGTTATAGGAAAGTATAAGCAACAATCATTTGTGTTTTATGAAATTACTAGTGGAAACTGCCGGAGACTTTCCTGTCCTGGATTATCCAGCAGTGTACAAAAAGTCCTTTTCTCATCAGCTGTCTGAGTCGAAGAAGCACTCTGGAGTCCTTAGTTTGTGTTCTCAAGGCAGTTTATTAGTTCCTTATCAAAAGTAGATTTCTCTGCCCTGCCGAGGTCAACAGAGCAAAACTTTCTGAGACACACTGTGCCCTGCACACCGTCTGCCCTGCACACTGAGTCCTGCAAGGGAGATCGAGGCACACTGTCTTGCACACTGTCTACTCTGCCCCCACCCTGGGTCAGCTCTTTTCTTTTATACTATCAACTACGTATCCAATGTTTACCATTAATTTCCAATCCATGACCCTTACATTACATTGTCCAGCTCTCTGACAAACCAATCCAAAAGTACCAACATCGCCAAGAAGATGGAGGTTAGGAAGAAGAAGAAGAGATAACATGCCACGTGTAAGAATTCTCCATCTTGACTCCCAGACCCCCCTGTCCAGAATCTCAAACCCCCCTGAACATGGGTCCAAACCTTTCCCTTTTCATCTATAATTATTACTATTCTACTCTTTAAACTCTGGTGACTTGCAATTCTTCTTATAAATTAGTAATTTGTCTCATGGATTAAAATCAAAGCCACAGGCATTCTCAGTATCAATCCAGGTTCTCTGACACCTCTGGCAAGGCTGAAAAGCCTCCTGACCAGGGTTTGGATCATTCTGAGATGCCATAGGAACCGCCTGGGTTCCAACAGAAAGCTGCCCCTGAAGACCTGGTTTTTAAGATCTGTGTCTTATTCCCAAACTTTTTAGTTATTCTACAAGAAAATTGAACTCCTTTCTGCCAGCTGTGCCTCACCTACTTTAGGAAGCCTGGGAGGTTTCTGCAGTGCAAAGTGCATAGAATATACGTGATCTGGAGAACAGCTTTCTTCGTCATCTGTAGCTGAACTGCCAAAATTCCTAATCTGTTCTGAAAACCTGTCATTCTGTCTGACCTAAAAAGTTCAGTATCTCATTAATAACCTTCAGAGCTGCCCAATCTCCTTTGCAATGTGTGTGTTAATGATGGATGAAGCACCCAAAGAAGCGACTACTGCATCAGAGAAGGAAATAAACAAGCTGGCATTGCCCCTACAGCATTTGATTGATTTAGAACATGTGCAGGAGCTGAGTAAAGAGTCTACAGAGGTTTGACTAGAGTTGCCAAGGCAGTTGGTACTGTGAGAAAAGGTCAGAGAGGTTAGACATAGTTGGATTTTTCACAGACATCTTATGGTGTCACTTTTATTTAAAATAAATAAATACTTGAGTTTCGAGGGATGAATCAGTCACATTCCACCACCAAGAGGACAGACGTCTAGGATTTTATTTTACTAATGGTTTTGGTTCTCTTGGAATCCCATCCAATCTCACGCACATTCATTGTACCAGGAGCAAACAGAGACTAAACCTGCATTTTTTCATTATCTGATTAAGAACAGAACTGTTGAAACTACAACACTCATGCCATGGTGTCTCTGCTTTTTGTCATGTCTTCATTTAAAGTTCTGGCAGAGAGCAGGATGTCTGTTCCTGTGCTTTTTGTGACCTATATTTGGTAGGAATGGACTCATATTTTACTTACCTTTAGGTGACTACGATATTATTTCTACAAAATCTGTCTAACTTTAGCATCTAAACAAAAATTTATTTTGTGATAATTTCTCCATTTATATTTGCCATTGCTTATCATAAACATCACAAACAGCTGCAAAAAAAAAAACAAACAAAAAAGAAAAAACGAGAAAGAAAAAAAATCACCTGGTCAAATATTTTCCTGCTGTTTTAAAGGAAAACCAAATACTTCCATTTTACTGGATTTTTTTATGAAACCAAGCACTGTGCAGAAAGCAAATGTTCAAGTCTTAGCAAATGTTAAGCTTTAGCTGAAACTAAAGCTCTACTACCACAAATCAGTCTTTCTTTAGGCTACTGTGAAATAAATGTGTGAAAACTTCGTCACTTGGAGTGAGAAGATTTCAAGCCGAGGTAGAGTGGAAAAAATGTTTTGACATCTGACATCTTGGAATCAGACGCATAACATTTTAAAAATCACATCTTATGTTCTCTCAGAATGAACACCCCAGGAATTAGAAACCTGCCCCACAGCATAAGTTCTTCTCTGTGTTTCAAGGATTTTACAGAGTTAAGGTTTTCTTTTTCTATGGTGAAACCAGCGCTGGTTTTACTAGGCAAGATGGTGATTTTCTGAGCTGACAGCAGACTTCTAGTTCCTGTCATATAGTTGGTTTATTATCTTCATCCATTAGTGTGTTTTTGAAAGCATTTCTCTTTCTGAAAGGTGCTTACAAAAATAGAAAATTAATGCTTTATGACGGAAATCTTTACAAATTAACTGAGAAGCAGTCAAAGTGTTTCTGTTAAGAGACAAGTATTGGTGTTTTCCTAACAAAACACAAAAACACCAGCAACAAAACCTCAGAAGTCCTCATTTACCTGAAAAGTTACTGGAGTTTCTTATTTCATTTTTTGAATATATTTTCTCTTGACAAAAGTGTTTTTAAGATATGGATATTAATAACATTTTGACATATTCTCTGGTCTCATATTTAGCTATGTTCAGGGTTATTCAAGGTATTCCAAATACTTTTGTAAATAGTTATTGAGTTCTGAAACTCAGAACCATGGAGCAAGTTGTCCCGGTCTATCCTTCATCACCTTCATATGTCTTATTCTATTGAAGAAGAAGTCAGGTACAGAGAAAGTTCTAAACATCAGGTGTTTATGTGTCTATCTTCTGAAAAGAGATAAAAAATGGACAGACATAAGATGGCACTTAGTTTGCCAGAAACTTTAGAACTACCTAGCAGCCAAGAACATGGTTAACTAGTGGCCTGCAATAATTACTCATATTTTCTATTCTTTTTCTAACTGAGCAACACTGGTGTCAGTTTGAAAGTATTGGTAGTGCAGGATCTTCTAGAAGGCTTTCAGAGTGATAATAAATGAACTCCAGTCACAGGGCACTCAATTCCAAAATTTTCATGTAAACTAAGTTGCTTGCATTTGTTAAAGTAACTGGGATTTGATGTGATATTGTGAGCTGCCAGAGGTTTACATTTTCAAATGTATGAGATATAGCCCCAAGAGCTCCATCCTTTTTTTATAGGTGTCATTCAAGGCTGATGTTTCAACAACAAGAAATTTATTTGGACATCCATTATTGTATGTACTCAGAATCCTAAAGGTATATAATGATGTCTACGCAAACAATTTTTTGCCTGCAGAGAAGAACTAAGCAGGCTGAGGTAGTTCAGGTGTAATATTGTTTAATAACTCATCTCAGGACTGATAAAAAAAGCTTGCCCTAGGAAAATTATTATTAGAAGCTTGCTCTCATAGGTGAGTTTGGAGCCCTGAGTCTGAATGGTGACAATTCCTGGGATGTCTGTCCCACATGTAGTTACAGTGTACAGGTATGTAGTTATCTTGTTGATGTTCAAGATATTTAGCACAAGAAAATGTTCTTGGAAACACAAAGCAGTACAGTTAAGGGGTAAGCCAAAAGGAAAGGATTTAAATTACACACCAAAAAGGGCATCAGAAAGCACATGTTTAAAATATTCATTTACAGTAATGCAGAAATTTGATTATGATTTACAAGACCATTCTCCCAGTTCCTAAGGATGTCCCAAATAACCTTTTCTGAAAACTATGTGCCTTTAAAAAATTGCAAAAATATCCTGATTTATGCAAATAAATCTGTTCCATTGAAACACAGAGTTTCAGTAAAAAACAGTTTCAACGCCCAAATTTTCTTGTGTTTGTAAGCTTCAGTGCTGTTTTAAGTCTCATTCATAGCGATGCATATGGTTTCTTTTCACTTGCTTGTTTGATATGCTCTAAGTGCTTGAAGATATGAGTATTTCATATTTGGTTTTTTGATGGTCTTCAGTATTTCAACCTTATTGTTGCTGTCATCTTTAAGAATGTGCAAGCATCAGTACACATGAGCTAAAAAGCATTTCAGTACAATGAAAGATAAGTTCAGTAAATAGATAACAAGAACTTTACAGTAGATGTTTTGAATTCTCAAATAAAAGTCAATAAAAAGCATTACCCTATCTTACTCTAAAACTCAATGATTTTCAGGGTTGTCTGTGCAGGAAAAAAATATTTATTGTAGTGCAGCTATAAAAACATTATTGAATAAGAGGATGTCAGTTCAAGAAAAGGTTTCAGGGAAACGAGGTACTTTGTTTCAATGAAACAAATCCTTAAACACAAAATTAAAGCCTCCAGGTAGAAAAAAGTCTATTATTCAACAGAAGACATACATGGTTTTATGAAATGTAGCATCTCTTTTTTAATAGAAGTCAAAAACAAGTGATTTAGAGGAAAAAACCCCTGTCCTCCTCTCTTCTATCCTGCCTTTTTTTTTAATTCCCCTTTGGATAAGTACTTTTTGCAAGTGTCCTTATTCACAAAATATGAAAGATAATGTATTGAAATACTTAAACCTTTAAATATTTCAGAGGAGATTGTAATCATAACTATACAGGATACATATTTCAATATGGAATGTCTATGCATATAGATTTTTACGTACTGCTAAGTAGTTGAAAGAAAAATGCTCTTACTTCACCTTTGTGTTACAATTCCCTCTATTCCCTGGGATTTTGAGTCTTACCAACTCTTCATGGAATCTGCATTTTGCATTTCAAGCTGCAAACAGAACTTTTATGTAACAAGATCCTCTGGAAGATCCCCCATTTGGTGCACAATTGTGAATGATCTGAAAATCACCACAGAAATATTTCTTACAACCTAATCAACAAAGGAAGGAATAAAAAAAAATATTACATTTTCTTAGGCAAAAAAGAGAGAACATACTACTCACACATGGTTTATTGGTTTTCAAAATAAAAGCCCAGGAAGGGATCCCTGGAAGTTCTCAAGGCTGGGTCAAGCCCTGAGCAATCTTTTTTAGTGGGAGCTGTCTCATTGGAATGAGATGGTGCCTTCTAGCCCAAATCATTTTATGATCTCCTAGGCTAAAGCCTGATTCTTCTAAGGCAGTGATTTGCACACAAAATGGTGGGCAAATCCTATGGGGACATTCCTATGGGCCCACCAGTTACTGGCACTTCAAGTTGTCTCCAGTCATGACTGCACTCATTTTCCCATGGAACATTTTGGGTGCAAGTCATAATCTCCCAGTTTTCCTTCATTTCCTAATGTATTTCTTTGCACAAACCCTTATAATCCTGTTTCCTTGAACTGTGACCATTAAGCTTGGCAGTTCAGGTTGACTGAACATCAACCAAGTGTCCTTCATGTTTTACATGCCACTGTTTTGTTTTATTTGTTTTGGTTTTATCCTTTTAAACAGTAAAGGGTAAATAAGCATTTTCTGTTTCCTTCCCTCCTAAGTTTCTTTTGCAGTTTCAGATAAATCCCTCTTTTTGTTAGCAGCATGATAATTGGAATAAGCATACAGTACTTTCTCCAAATTTGTTTTACTTCTCTCTCTTTTGTCTCTCTTTTGTTTCTCTCTCTTTTCCTTTGCAGGTTTTATTAATAATATCAGCATCTTACCTATCTTTTTGACCTATCCATGGGGACCTGCTGTTGCTCCCTCACATATTCTCAGCAATTCAATATGATTTTTGTCTCATTCTCCTCATGGTTTAACATACCAGCCAATACGAAACACCTATTTGTCAGTGTTAAATCACTGTCCTTACACAGATGCCTTCAAAATTGCTTGCTAGTTGTTTCTTCGCATTTGAATATTGTGGCATTCACAGTAGGTCAGAGGAGGAATATATTTTTCTGTTAATATTTATTCTATATAAATAACCACCAATGTTATTTCCATGTTGTGTTTGCAAAGACTGAATTTTGAAAATGGTCATGTATTGATTCTATACAGAATCACTGAATCACAGAATGGTTTGGATTGGAAGGGATTTTAAAGGTCATCGTATTCTAAACCCCCTTGCATGGGCAGGGACACTTGCCACTAGACCAGGTTTCTCCAGCCTGGCCTTGAACACTTCCAGGGATGGGACCTCCACACTGTCTCTGGGCAAACTGTTCCAGTGCCTCACCACCTTTACAGTCAAAAATTTATTCCTAATATGTAAACTAAATCTACTTTCTTTCTGTTTGAAGGCATTTCCCCTTGTATTGTCACTTGATCCCCTTGATCAAAGTCCCTCTCCAGCATTCTCGGATCTCCCTTAGGTACTAGAAGGGGCTCTAACATGCTGCTGTAGCATTCTTCTCTCCAGGATGAATATGTCTAACTCTCTAAGCCTGTCTCCATGGCAGAGGTGCTCCAGCACTCTTAGCATCCCCATGACCTCCTCTGGACTCACTCCAACAGATAAGTGGACTTAAAGGTCTCAAAATATAAAGTCTTTTATCTGTACAGAAATTATTTCCAAACACACCAAAACTATTTGTGTAAAAATTTGCAGATGTCACAGAGTAATGCAACTCAGTTTTGAGGAACAAAAGGACCATTGAGAGATTTGTGTAAGTCTATCTAAAAATACAAGTTCAGAGCCTGTAAAGGTCACAGGGTCACTGTAATTTTCAGGGCAGTAAATACCATGGCACATCACCCAGATTCGCACCACTGCAGAAGTCATTCCTTGTCATCAGAAGAGTTTTCATAACCACGTGTCTTTGTAAAGTCACAGATGCTCCTCCATAGTAACTGAGGAATCAGCAGGACCCTCCAGTTTGAATCCTGCTTGAATCCAGTAAGAGAATTTGTAGAAAATGTAGCATCAGATGTATTTCAGAGGGGTAGTATGGGAGCAGATTTCTAACAAGGAGTCAAGGTAAATCCACTTCACAACATTATTGGATTATCCCTTCTCGGAGTTTAATTAAATTGGTTTTCCGTCTATTAACTGTTATAACTAGGAAATGGCAGATGAGAATGAAACTTCACCTCATTGCACTTTAAAAAGTTAAATCCCTTATTGTGTCTCTAATGCTAAGAAATATGCATTATTTATGTTAATTATGCAATTGGATTTTACATGCAACTTCAGAATGTGTCCTTTTGTCTGTGTCTCATCCATGAAGATTACCCACTTTTCAAGTGTTAAAACCATTACTGACTTGGGTGATCAAATAGAAAGGGAAGAAGCTTGTTCTGAAAAGCAGCCAATCCCAAAGTGAGCGTGCCATACTAAGTTCAGTGAGAAAACAAAAAAACCCACTGAAAACATAACAAGTGTAACAAACTTTGTAATCTTCACCATCAAGTATTTTGAGCTATATTTAGATTTAGGCTACCAGGCTTCTCCTCTTTCTCCGTTTTCAGAAAAAAATACTTGCAAGGTTTCTTCTGTTTCAGAGCATGAGGAGGTATAGTGAGTTTGACAGGACAATTCACAAGGAAATGGATCAGAACATTGCAGAAATATTCGTTTCGCTATACCAGTACACTGCCAGTGCAGAAATTACTCCAAAAAATACACTTCAAAATTGTAATATGAGCTTGATCAGAGGAACAGAAAGAAATGTAATTGTCTAGGTAAAATATCAAAGCTGGATCTTTACAATGGAAAATACCAGACGAATATCCTTCTAATTTTCAACTCCAGAGACCTGAACACAGCACCCCAGAGGATGCCTGTGGATGCCTGTCTTTCTGAGGCACTATTAGGCACCTGCAAAACACGACTTTGGTATACCCCATGAAGCCTTCTTCCTGCTGTGCCTAGGTGAAGAGGAAAGGACATGATAACTGTGACAGTTTTCTACTTCATGGACAAACTGAGAATTTTAGTATCAACTTGAAACTGAAATATTTATAACAATAGAAAAAAAATGATACTTTATTGTCCCAGATTTCATCTGCAAAAATGAAAATGTTCTCTTGGCTGTGTGTAGCTAACTGGGTCTAGAGACTCCAATGAGGCATTTTTGGCTTATCTCACTCTGAAGATTTTGCAAGGGGAACAGAGGCTGGATTGTCCATAGCCCCTCAGTGTTGTGAAAGTTGTGTTAATGATTTGTGAAAGGTGTCAGAATTCAAAGCAGAGACTGGGAATTGCCTCTGGTCCATACTACCTGCTGATACATACTTCAGGTTCATTTTGAAGGGTGCTGCCTGGACGTGTCCAGAAATGTGCTTAAAACCATTCTGAAAATATCACAGCATAAATAATTGAAATCCACTTCCTGAGAATATTTCTTGGTACTTTTTAATTTATTCGTATAGATTTAGATTCTCTCACTCTTATTATGAGCTTTCTGGGAAAAAAAATCCTCGTCTTGCTGCTTCTCTATACTGAGAATAATAGAGATGGATCTTATGTTGATCAGCAAGGTGCTTCCCATAATGTACATAGGTAATGATAATAATTATTATGATGGATTAAGAGAGAAAAAAGCTTGTTCTGCTGTGAAAAATAAATAGTGGAGTTCTTAAACTATTTTTTTTTAAATGCTTTGTGTTTAAGAAATTCACTGGTAGTAATGGGGGCTCACATTTTAGAGACATCTTTTGTTATTTTCTTTTTTTTTTCACCAGTGTGACTCGTGTTTCTATGGTGAACTAAAAGAGGTTCTGCCATACAGCTCTTCATATGAGTTATTTTGAGTCTGACCAAAATTAATAAAAGAAATTCAGAATAATGCTGATTCCCACAATGCTTATAAAAGCGTTTTGTAAAGCAGAGGACTGTGGCATGAGGCTGCAATATCATTGGTTTATATCTGATTGAGAAATATCTAATTTGTTGATTAACAATCACCAGAAAGATATTTTATAATTTCAAGATTATGAAAAGGACTACCTTTCCATTTATTGCTCATCTAACCATTTAGTAATAATGCTATGTGGAGGAGAATAATCACATCATTTACCAAGTAGGTTGTACTTGCTCTTGAATTTTGCTTGATGCCAGTAACATCATGCTTTGATACCAGTAAGGTCATGCCAATTCATACAAGTTCATTTGGCTCCTAATGCATTCAGTTGTAACAAATGCTAAGGAAACCAAGACAGAGATTGCAGCTATCATAGTTTACCTCAGTTTTATAGTTAATCACTTATCTCTGCATGTATGAGGTGTGGCCTTGATCACAAAGCTCAAGGGTACATTTCTTATTTAATGGTACTTTTTATTCTTAAATATTTTTATTTAAAGATGGCAAATTTTTCTTGTTTCATTTTTTGTCTAATATATATATGCATTTTTTAAAATTTCTTTACTTAATTTGTCTGCTCCCTGCCAGAAGAAAAAACTTTGCCTCCACATTACAAAAACTTTGCCTCCACATTACAAATTAATTCATTGGCAAAAGACGTGTGGTGTTAGACAGATAGCCCCAGCTTCTTTCTTTTCCAGTCTGTGAAAGGAAGAGAGTTCTATTTTATTTGACTAAAGTGTAAGGAAGACTGATTCTATAGTTTGGTCTAGAGATACTTACTAGAAGTACTTCGTATTCACACTTTCTTAAGATGGGTTGTCACTGTTTTTGAAAACTTACAGAAGTTAAAAAACAGTTTGGAAATTTAGAAATAAAAGAGCTTTCAGTACACCATGTATATTCAGCATTTCATTACTATTTACTAACCTTTTTTTTTTAATGTGCCTTTCCAAATCAGACTTTACCAAAAATCGTACAAAAACATTTCTGAAAAATCTGGCAGAATTTCCTAATTATTTTATTACACTTCATACTGTCTGCAATGAAAGAGCAGGGCCACCAGGCTTTGCAAAAAAGTAAATATTTCTTTACTGAATTCTCTTCTCTGCACTTTGACATTATTGAAAGGAGAACAAATGGATGCAATAGAAGTCCACAAGCAAGCTGAGAATGTATATCTGTGTTATCACTAGGATTCTCACTCAACCACGTGTTCATTTGCAGATATAGTTTGGTGATAGCCACTGGACAGTCCCCACTGCAGGACCACTTGCTCCATCAGAAAAATGAACCTCACAGCTCATTCCTGGGCTCTACTGCTTTGTGTGTGCCTGCAGTATGAATTTCTAATGGGCTCATGCTGAGAGTCACAGCTCTTCAAGCCACCAAACAAAGACTTAAACCCCCCAGCTGTGCTTCACAAGCCAGTGTAGAACATCAATCCGCTAGGGACATTTCTTCTTTCTCTATGGATATTACCACTGAACTGTACCCACTTCCCATGTCACCCAATTAAGCTAATACTAGCTGTCACAGGACATCAAAAAAAAAAAAAAAAAAAAAAAAAAAAAAAAAAAACCAAAAAAAAAAACAAACCAAACAAAAAAAAATAATAAAAAAAAAAAAACACAAAAACAGAATCCCAAAAAACCCAACTTCAAACTTTTTCATATTTTCATATTAGCTTGCCCACATAGTCAAAATATATCTCGACTCCTATGCATGTTTTAGTTTTCATTGATCATCATGGGCTCCAAAATTTCTACCCCTAATGCAACAATAACCCCTCTCAGTGTGACAAGTTTTTGCAAATGCTTCATCCTACAGCTTGAAACAATCACATCCATTACATAGATCCTACTAAAAACTTGAAACTTAGTATTTCTGGAAGAGATGATACCTAGCAGGGAGAGACATGGCAAAATTGTTATATGTGAGACATCTACAAATGTAGTTATTAATTTCATTTTGTTTAGTATCAAAGCTGTGATTATTTGGTCTCAAGCTTCTCTTTACAAGTATTTTTCATTCTCCTTCGAGGATTAGAACTAAGAGATCAGAAAATTTTGTAGAAAATTATCTCTCACGGGCCACTGTCTACTACAATCATTGTAGATTGACCATGGTATTCTTTTATCTACTCTATTGTGGGGTTTTGTGCATATAATTTCCTCACAGAATGAAGTCAACTACTTAGAATTTTCTTACAGGTTTTGTTGTTACTGTTTATAAAATACATGACTAATCTACTAAAAATTTTTCATTTTGTATATTCGGACGAGATGTTGACTGTGAAATGGCTTACAGCTCAGAATCACATATTTGGGAAAGGCCAGGCAAGAGGCAATCACAAAATATCTGCCAATAATATGCACAGACAATGATCATCTACTTGCGCCTGGGGACACAGCTCTTTCTCCAAGCAGTGCTTGGCTGGGACTTCTCTGTGTCCTGCATTTTAAGAGCTAGTTCTTGAGACATTAATTCATACACTCTACCTGTCCAAATATAGATAAAGTCCAAACATAGATAAAGAGGTAGATATTTGGGATTCTGTTGATGCACAATGTTGCTTTATGGTAATTAAATATAAAATAGAATACTGGCCTGGGACTATGTACTAATTTTATTATAGTTTTCCTAAGTCAAATTAGTTTAGGCTTTATAAAAATGCTGAAATTCTGCTTTAAATGAAAGTCAATTGAAACCAATCTATTTTTCTTTTTTATTCTTTTTCTTTTTTCCTTTTCTTTCTTTTAAGTAAGTATTTGAAGGGATATCTGATATCTCTGACATGGGAGCCCACACCACTGGGATCAAGATTATTTCTGTATGTCTGCTGTCAGCCCTGAATAGTTTGGATTTTACTCCAAGCCCAGACTAACTGGCTACAGGGATCATTGTTTGAAACTATTTCCCACTCAATTCTGCTTACAAACAGCTTCACAGAAGCATTTTTCTTCCTTATTAAAAAAGCTTAAAGTTAATATTCTGCTTTAATACTTTGTCTAGAATTAATTATTCTGCTAAATTAGGATCTCAATAGAAAAAAAAGATTTGAAGGAATGCCAAGTACACCAAGAAAGAAAAATGTTTGTAAATTTAAAATGACAGAAGTAGCTTAAAGTACTTTTGCCAGTTAATCAACTGGCTGAGATATACAGAAGCAATATTGACTGTAGAGCCTCATAATTACTCTTTCAAACTTCTATTACACTTTTGAAATTCCGTTTATTTTTTTTTAAATTACTTTCTTTCAGCTATATCATATTTTTGAAGTTTGATAACGATAATATTGGCTGACATCACAACTTGTTCAAGATAAAAATTATCTGCTGTTGCAGAAAGTGAGTTTATCTGTAGCAGAATAATTCCTCAGCCAAAGATTATGACCCATTTCACAGTTCAGTTGAATGCAGAATGTTTAATACTACTGTTGCTTCTTGGTTGTTGATACTTGGTTTTTCTGTCCTGAAAAGGTGTGCATGAAAGACAATTTCTACCCTAAAGAATGAGAGACTTTTTCTTCAAATCAATGAATGAAATAAAAAAATGAAAAGAAAAACCATGATACAGAGAATGTAATTTGAGCAGAGTGCCACACAAGATTCATTAGAATTAATGCATGGTGACATAAACTCTCCTTAGGCCACCCATTTCATCATAACTTTGCTGAGCCTTAGAATCCTAGAATCATTAATGTGTTGTGTGCAAAGTCTACAAACCCTCATAGCAATGGCAGCAAGAAGTGTTTTCAGAAGTGGCCAGAGATTATTTAGTCTCTCTACACTAACATTCCAAGTATTCCATTATTGTTAAGTGAAATTAATGTCCAAATGCATAATTTGTTTTGCATAATTTTATTGTGACAGGCATTCATAGTTTGGGCTGTGTCAGAGGTGAATCCATATGTGTTTTAGAAACATATAATCTTTTAGAGGGTTCATTTTTGTCTCAAACTAAGAAATGGTTGTAGAAGCAAGGCAGATAATTTTAAGCACAATAACATTTACACAATAAACATTTTCAGAGCATGATTTTTTTCTTAAATTTCTTCAGTTGTGATTTATAAATCTTCAGAATAAATCTGCAGGACTGTGTTTTATTTTACAGACTTTTATTTTAAAGATCACTTGGAGTTAAAATAATTTCTAAAATGTTTGACTCATTCCAAAGTGGATTTAAAAATCCACAGACTCATCTGCCATTTCTTTGCCTTCTCAAAGGTAGACAAATTCAATGAAAGATCTACAAATCAAGTTAAAAATCCCAAATAGAAAGATTTCAGCTACCCCATCTTATTTAGCTCTTGAGATACATCTGGTTTAGGCTGTAAATGTGCCCTTAAATCCTGTCATGATAATCATGTTTAAAAATCCTCCTGTCATATTTTAATTTGTTATGATTTATAAGTCCTCTTAAAGTTTTATGTCTCTGATTTTCACCCAAAGGGAAGATATAGTAAAGAGTTCTGAGTTCATTTTGAGTTCAACCAGATGGCACATTTCTTGTGACTATGTCAGCTGTGGTAAATTCTCACAGTGAGCTTCAAGAGAGCCCAATTATCTCATAAAGTGACTCACCACATGGCTCATAACTGAGTGTCCATGCTTCAATCTTTTGGTTAGGAGCAGTACAGAAAAAAGACAAAATACATTATTTTTCAATAGATTCAAAGCAATAAATATTTTTGTTGCTCTTGAATTTCATTCCATTAACCTGCAAGGATGGATAAGAAGTTAAAGTCGGGATTTTCCTCTAAGAGTTAAGAGTGAAATTTGGTCACAAAATTAAAAAAAATTACTTCCATTCTTCCTTATTTAAATAAGAATCATCACATGGAAATTATTTGCTTTCTAAGACAAGATGTGTCTGTATTCTAAACAGCGTAAACTGCTTTAAGACAGTACCAATAAGAGTAAGCTACCTGCAGTGCAGAGCAGATCAGAAGGTCTAGCTGGTCTTAGAAAACTTCGGAATTATGTAGTGCATTTTGAAGTCCTGTTTAATCTACTTGCACAATCTTTATGTCTGGGTATAGTTTTGTCTATTTTTATACATTATTATCTATATTTATACATCTGCCAGTGTCTGAAAGTTCTTTTTTTTGTATTATAATAAAATTCCCTGGTTGCCAGTGCCTTACTGAACTAATTTGTGCAACAGATAATGCAGATGCTTCAGGTCTCTGTACATTCAGATAAAGCTAAAGGGGATTGAGGCAATACCAAGTATTAAATACCTTTCATTTGTAAGCAGTAAGCAGTGAACAATCAAAAGGGGCTAAACTGACCACAGTCCTCCAGACTGGATGAGCCTGTGGAGTATATGCACAATGGAGTATCATGAAATCATAATGGATAGAGAAACGTGAGTATAAAATAGCCAAATTTAGGCGATTTTTAAATTCATAAGGAAAGGAATCTCTCCAGATCTAATTTAAAAAAAAAAATAAAAAAGGCAAAAAAACACTAGCTCAAAAAAATCTGCAAGCTATGGAAATATACTGTGAAACAACATCATATATGTCTTATTCTTAGACTCTTTTGCAGTGATTTATCATTCTTAAGAGTAAAACAGAATTCACAAATATAAAAACTTCTGCTCTTGTTTTGAAAGGATATTTCTCACTTCCCTCACATCATTCTCCTGATGTCTTGGGGATCTGCAGGACTGCATAAGTTCAACAACTTTTAAGCTAATTAGTAGTTCTATTTATTTTTATGTATTTAATATCCTAGGGCCTCCCCTAAGGGGAGTGTTCAATGTTCAGTAGTCAGAGTTCAACAAACAGGGAACAAACTCGTGTCAGGTAGCAATAAGTATTTCACACAATGCTTTAAGCATTTCAGAAGAGGATTTTGAAATTTCATTCCCTTTTCTCTTATGTCGAAGAGGCAAGTACTCAGGCAAAATGGACAGAATACAGCATTCTTCTGAGACAGGGAATAAGTAGATCCAGTTATCCTTGTCAAGCATCATCGGGTCTGGAAGTTTGCATTCAGAAATTCTAGTCTTACATGTTCAAGAATTATAGAAGCATTGAGTTGATTATCTCAGCT
Organism: Bombycilla garrulus; assembly: GCA_013400315.1. Classification (NCBI taxonomy): domain Eukaryota; kingdom Metazoa; phylum Chordata; class Aves; order Passeriformes; family Bombycillidae; genus Bombycilla; species Bombycilla garrulus. The sequence continues at coordinate 27,706 of VXBU01005725.1, forward strand.
GAATGCTTTATGAGGTTTACAGCTGAACCTAGAATAGAATTTTCAAATCCAAATTTGCTTCTCAAGGAATATGCATTGCTCCAGAACCAATTTTTGCCCATTTTTGTGTTCCTGCTATGGGGTACAATTTAGCAGAAGTACTGTATCATTTTTCAGGCTATTGCCTTTCATACATTTTTTCAATTCTACATGCAATAAAGATGGTTCTTGCATTAAAAGAGGACAGTGTGAAGAAAATTGTAACAGTTTAAAGCAGCTGAAACAGCCTTTTTCCCTGACCTGCTCAAACGGACATTTCTGCAGGCTCTGTTACTATCAGTAGACATCTCTACATCACTATCTGCCAGTTTTCATTTTACAGCATAGGTGTTAAGTAATTAAAACCTAAAAGAACCCCACCACTGCAAGTAAAATGGAAAAAAGGTTTACTAGAATAAGGAAATTTTTCTACAGAGGCATATACTAGAGAAAATAAGATTTCTTCTGGGCCAAAGCCACTAAACAACTTCAAGTTAAATGAGAATTCAGAGGTACTTTGAATGACTTGTTCTGTCTATGGGAAACGGGATTGCAACTTCTATAACTGTTTATTTGGCTGTGACTGCAGTTTTCAGCTCAGGGACACTAATTTTCTAGGAAGAAAGCTTTTAAAATATGTTTTCTTTGATTTTCTAGCCTAACTAGTCTATTTCCATACCAGAAAATTTTCTCGGGGCAATCCTAATGAAGCGAGTGTTGAAGCAGAGACAATCTCTTCTTTAGGAGAGCTTTTGGTTAAAAGAATCCTCTGCTCTGTTGAGTGTCTGATTATACCCAGATTAGATAAAGCTAATTAAGCACTTACTACTTAGCAAAATTAACATCTAACCAGTTATGTATGTGGGAGTTATTAGAGGAAGTCAAAGGGTGACTTCAGTGAGTGGTCTATAAGTACTTTCGTATCAAATCAAAACTGATCTAGCTAATATTGTAATAAAATAGGGACAAATAGGAAAAAATTGCTATAACTCTGCTAACTACATTCATATTTACTGTCTGATTTATTAAATTTAGCCTTGAGGGATACTTAAAAGAATTGTATTTATTTATTTATTTCCATCTGTTGTCTGTATACTTTCCTTCTTTTTCTAAAATTTTGCAACTAAATGTGGCTAATACCTAAGAGAATTGAATTTTAATTTCTTCAAATTTCTTCTTCATGTTTATTAAGTTTATATCAGTTCTAATTATTAGATTACTGTTGTTATATCAGCATGACAATCCCTTGTATTAGATTACTAATAAAAACAATAAACCCAAATTTTTCTTATTTATCTACAGTATTATAGTTTTACCCCTCTGTCAAAAAAACTCAGTCAAAAATATTAAGGTAGTCCTTGAGATAATATTATAATATATATACAAGTATACATTCACAGTTTTCTCATTCATTCCAAGCAGCTTTTATAGACCCAGCTTTTCCTAAGCTAAGTTAAAGTTCTATTTGTATAGAAGATGAGGTACTATGTGAGCTATAAGTTTGTATCACCATAAAAATTACCATCAGAAAAAATATCATTAGAAAGAAAATAATTTATTCTCCTCCTGTATTTTTTTTGGAACACAACATTTTCATAAGACTTCATTGAAAATCATTAACAATAATCATTTTCTTGTAGCTATGTGCCTCCCTTCCTTATTGAAGTTATGAGGTCTAAATATAAAAGAAGATTTCAGTGTTTTCTGAGGTGTCTACAAAGTTTGTACAGAAAAAATGTAGCTCTTATTCTCTGTTTTTCTTCCTTTGTGCATGCATTGTGATGTCTGTTTTCATGTAAAGGTTTCTAAAACTCATCAGCCAGTTGTAAAGGCTGCCATGATTTTACATCTTACCTTCACACAGTCATAGAACCCTCATTTCTCTTGCTCTCTAGAGAAACAAAGGTCTCTGCTCCAGAGCTTTCTGCATTGGGACCTTCCAAGGGTACTTGTGCAAATCATTTCAAAGTCATTTCAGTCTCCAAGGATAAGGGAGATTTGGGAGGTGGCACAAACAAGCCAAAGGGGAAAAAAAAATAAAAAAAAAGAGGTTGTTATTAAGTAGTTTTTAAACCTTGTCATTGAAAATATATGATTAGATATCACCTGGAAGAAAGAGAAATCTTAGATACCTTGAAGACATAATTAAGATTAAATGTATTTTTACCATATTCTCACAACCTTTCAATATCCAAAATCCTAGAATCGTTGCAACTGTTTAGGTTGGAAAAATAGCCTAAGATCATCAAGTCCAACTGTTTACCCCAACACTGCCAAGTCCACCACTTGGACCAACCATGCCCCCAAGCGTCACATCTTCATGGTTTTAAATACCTCCAGGGATGGTGACTCCACTAAATCCTTGGGTAGCCTGCTCCAGTGCTTGAGAAACCTTTCAGTGAAGAGATTTTCCTTAAAATCCACATTAAACTTCTCCTGGTACAACTTGAGGCCATTTCCTCTTGTCACACTGTTTGTTGCCTGGGAAAAGAGACAAACCCCCACCTAGGTAGATAAACTAATTTCACACGGTTATGGACAGTGATAAGGGCCCCCTGTATCTCCTTTTCTTCAAGTACACCCCCAGCTCCCTCAGCTGCTGCTCATCAGACTTGTGCTGCAGACCATCCCTCAACTCCATTGCCCTTCCCTGGACACGCTCCAGCACCTCAGTGTCTTTCTTGTAGTGAGGGGCCCAGAACTGGACACAGGGTTTGAGGTATAACCTCACCAATGGTATAACCTCACCATACCAAGTACAAGGGTATGGTCACTACCATGTCCTGCTGAACATGTTATTTCTGATACAGCTCTGATGTCATTGACCTCCTTGACCACCTGGGCACATGCTCAGCCAGTATTCAACTGTCTGTCAACCAGCATCCCCAGTGGGTATGTCTTCTCTTCTTGGCCAAAAACAGTAACTTTCTTTTGTTGGTTGTCCACAGTAATTTCTGTGCATAAAAGATAACTGAAGGTTTGAAAAGAAACCTAGAAACACAAAGAGAGGGGGTATATTTTGACAAATTTTCCAGCAAAATTCTCAATAGATCATGTGTTCTGAGAAGTGCATTCACCAGCACCAAAATCAGCATGGATAACCCTGCTCAATAATTTCCTTTGAGCTGGCTGCAGATTCTGTTATCAGATGGGACTACTTTTAAAACCAACTGAAGTACTTACATGTCCTGTACCAGCTTTCTCTGTAGTTGTGTTCTTACCAGTTGCCTTTTGTCACATGCCCCAGTATGAATTTTGCTCTTCCCTGAAGGCAAAAATGGTAGGGCAACTTTGCAATTCTCTGAAGGTTCTTGCAAGTGAGCTTGGAATTAGAGTCATTACCTGGAAAAGCAGAAATTCTCATGTTCAGGAAGGAATAAAAAAAATGAAGTGATATTCCAGATCCTGACAATGAATGAACAAGAGAATAAAGGCTCTGGTCTATGTAAACAGACATCTGGTCTTCAGAATTTATTTTGTCCACAGTTTTTAGCTTGGATTGCTGAGCCTAATCTGTCCCAGAGCCCATGAATGTCTACAGTTATTAACAAAGCATTATAAAGCATGTATAATATCATAAAAATATTTACTGAGGAATCCACCAGGGCTTTGTTTCAATCAGTTCTTTGGGTATGTAAGTAATCTTTTCTATTAAACCATCTGACTGCACATGGCAGAGCTTGACTTATGCTTAAATGATATCCCAATGAGAAATAAAAAATGAGCTGTGATTCCATTTATAAAAGAATGCATCAATAAACATTCTTTAAAGAAATGAATCAAAGGAGTATGAAGAAAAAGCCTTAACAGGTTGCTAGTGAAACACTTCTTTTGTATTTGGAAACAAACTAAAATTCATCTGTTTCATTAAGAACACTTAAACATGGTACAGTTTCCCTGCATTTAAATCAGTGGAGCTAAGACCAAGTTTTGATCCTCTGTATCTTAACTGCTCTTCAAACAAGTACAATCAAAATATGTTCCGAGAAATTTTTTACTTACCGGTAATTTTTTACTTACCACAGCACTCAACCTTTTTTTTATACATTTCCACAATTTTTTGTAATCCAACACAGTTTCAAAAAATTATATACTCTTGTATCAGTATAATTAAGAGCATTTTCAAGTAGAATGCATGTGAAAGTAAAAGACACAGAGTTAAGATCACAGAAGGGAGCAGAGTATAGGGTTATTGAATCTTGTTGCCTTGTCATACAGAAAACCAAAGAGAAAAAAGAGGTAGAGGGATACAAGTGACAGATTTTTGTTGATGTATTCATCCTGCTGTGTACATTAGTGCACGTTCATAATGGTAGGTTTATAGAGATATCTATCTTGCAGAATTTTTTGTTCCTAAAAAGCACATACTGAGAAATCTGTCAACTCATTGAAGTGATATATTTACTCTCAAACCAGTATGAATTGTGATCAGAGCAGTGTATGTATTGATAAAGTGCCACGAGTCTTGCTTCTTAAATCTGTCTGATAGATCTTGAAAATTTATGATTCATGCAATCCAGATAACATGCAAAATGTTTTTCTGAGTATTTATATATCTTTCAACACCAAAATACTTGAATCTTCTTAAACAATTGTCTTGACAAGACCACAATTACTTAGCAAAAAGTAGGGAGAATTGGTTGATAAACCAGATAGTTGCAGTCTCAGTCAGAGTGACCTGCCAGTTAGAGAAATATCCTGACACAAATCTCAGGTTCACCGAAGGGAAAATGTTAAATCCTGGCCTCAAGGATAATGAGCCTCCTAAACCAGCACAAGCTGAGAACCAACCAGCTCCAAAGCCGCTTGACAGAGCTGGACCTGAGTGTCTCAGTGAACAAGAACTTGAACATGAGCTGACAGTGTCCATTTGTGTCAACGACATCAGCTTCCTAAAGTGTATTAGGCAGAAAAGTGACAGCAGGTTGAGTGAGGCATTTCTTCCCTTCTGCTAGATGTCCTGGTAAGACACACCTGGAGTTCTGTGTTCCTTTCTGAGCTCCCCCGTCCATGAAAAATGTGGACATATGGAATGAAGTACAGGAGGGAGAAATAAAGGTGACTTAAAAATGAAGCATTTTTAATTTGTGGAGAGACTGAGAGAACTAGGATTGTTAAACCTGGAGAAAAGAAGGCTCAGAAGCAATGTAAACATGTGAACAGATACTGCTGATGAGAAGCAATAAAGAAGGTGAAGCCACAATCTTCTCGGTAGTACATGATAATCAACAAGAGAGAATGTGTACAATTCGTAATATGAAAAATACTGGTGAAATGGGATGAAAAGTTCTTTTTTTATTATTTTTTTACCTTGGTGAAGATGTTCAACACTGGTACAGGTAGCCCAAAGAGAATGTGGAGTCTCCATCACTGGAATTGCCCTGAGCAACCTAGCTGACCTTGCTGCGTTTCCAGAGACCCATTTCTTCGGTTATTCTATGAAAGACATCTTAACACCAACCTGCTGAAAAAACAGGACAGCAGTGTCTACATAGAGAAAAAAATCTCCAAAACAAATAAAAATCCTCATTCTAAGTGCAGTGGCCACTACTATAAGGCCTGCTTAGTGTGAGCAGATAAGCAGTGAAGTTAGGAAAATAATCTTTTTCTGTTCCTCCTGGTTGCCCCTCTGGAAACCATAAAGTATATGAACTGGATCTTATGTTTTTCTTATTTTTTTTTATTACAAAGCTCAGTTCAAGGCTTTCAAGAAATGTCGTGACTTGTCATTACGGTTACTTTAAGATGTAATTATGCAAAGTACAACCATTAGAAAGCAAAAGAGACAGTAAGCCAAGTAAGATTAGTCTGGAGCATTAGATAGACTGGATGAGTCACTGAACCAACCACACCAACAACTATTGCCTCATCCAAAGATCACTTAAATCTTTTCAGAGGCTTCAGTGGATTTTGGATCAGCTCTCAAAAATATAAGTTGCTTCATTTTCCTGAATTTTAAAATACGCAAAAATTCTTTAATCAAGGCTTTTCTGATAAGAGCAGGACAGATGAGGGGGACAGAGATGTGCTGCTACTTCTATTCTAGTTTCTTATAAAATGATACACTGCTCCAGTTTCAAGAGACCTTTAAATAGCCCCTGAATAGGCAGGCAGGCAGGCATCATCTACCAAACCAAATTCCCTCATGTATTTTATGTATTTTAATGTTTTTATAAGTAGGCTGGTAACATAACTACAGTAGATATGTCCAAATCATCTGTCTGATTTTTTTATACCATCATTTTGCTTTTGAAGGTGTAATTTTTTTTCTTGCAGCCATATTTTCTTTGTTTTTAGGATCCATAATGATATTTAGGATTTTTGTTGGTGGTGGTTTTTTGTTTTGTTTTGTTAGGGTTTTTTCAATTTTACATAAAATAAAACAATTTTGTCAAGAACCTTTATTTCAGACAGACTTTTTAACAAATAATTTTCCAATTATAATAACAATACTTTAACTTATTTTTACTGCAGTAAATGGTCTACTGCTATTTTGGCTTCTCCATAGATATTCACAGCTTTAGAGGTGAAGAAGGTTTTTTTAGGAAAGCTGGACGCTTCTTAAAAGACTACGGGGAAAAAAACAAGATGTTTATTTAAATCTGCAGTTGAAATAAAATGTGCTTCAGGCAACATGCTGTAGGAAACAATCTTTCAATGTTATTTAAAACCTAGACCTGTGCACAACTTAAAAAAGCAGCTAATTACACAAAAACTATGATTTTCCCTTATGTATTCATGTGTCTTAAAAATATATGTTTTAAATGAGAAGACAATCCTATCTTTCAGCAACACAAAACAAGGTATGCTGTAAAATGGGTAATGCAAAAATCATTCCAAAAATATTAATCCCTTTTGGAACCTTCTGTTTCAAAAAATGTTGTATGTTCTGGAAACAAGAATTGTTAGAAGAAGTTTGTTTTCACATAATTATAGATACCTTAGAGACGATCATGAAACAGAGGCTGAGGAATAGTAAGCTTTGTACTATGCACACATCTGCAATCCTAATAAACAAAGATGAAAACAAGAGGCTACTAGCTAAAAAACAGAGTCTGAATGCTAAAAAGCTAAAAGTAGTGAGGTCCAGAAAAGTGGCTCTGGAATTTTAAACCTTCCAGCATGAGTTAAAATCTGCCCCAGAGTGTCATTGACCTCAGGGATTTACAATATAAATGCCTATGTTATAATTTGACCTATAAAAAATAAAAATTAAAGTCTGTCTGTCCAACTCTCCACTCCCCATTATCACAGATCCAGAGGCTTATTTTATTAGACTGTGACTTTACCTTTGGGAACATGAACATTACCAAGGGCACATTGTTAATTTTGTCATGAACTTGATGCCTTCAAATGTTTTATTTGCAAACATGCAATCCACAAGTTACAAAGAAACCATTTTTTCCATGATTGGTTCACTTGTAATTCTTGTGGTGTTAACAATTATTGCTATTTCTACAACTGCAGACAAAATTCCTGAAGCAGAAGAATATTTCTGAATTGGTGAAGACATTGAAGCCTATTTGCCATACATTTGTTCGGGTGGTGGGACCTGCAGACAATTTCAGCAGTCAGCTATACATAAAAGACTAGTGAGTGGCATCCCTGCCCATGGCGTGGGAGTTGGAACTAGATGACCTTTGAAGTCCCTTCCAACCTAAGCCATTCTGTGACGCTATGACTTGCAGTGTCCTTACGGACATGGGGTTTAGCATACACCCAACCAGGCTTTCCAACGTGACTCAAAAAGGTGAAAGCCTGCAACAGAGGCTACAGGAGAGAAAAGATACAAAAACTATCAAGATACATGATTTCTTGCTAAGTATAGAGCTGGTAGACATTTTGATAGCAATGATCCTATAAGACCAATGGCTTGAATGGCGATTTCCCTGAAATACAGTAGAGACAATCAAAACCATTTCAGGTCTTAAGAAATCAGCAGTTTACATGTGCTAGCCTTTTGGAGTAATTTTTTTTTTTTCTTTAAAGAAAGGCTGATAATTTTTGGGAAAAAAATAAGCAAGTGAGTTTTTATTTAGTGCTCAATTCTGTTGAATATGGTTTGAATCAAAAAGCATTTCAGCTAGCTCTAGTTTACATGTTCAAAATCTTTGTTTGCAAAGTAAAAAAAAACATAATTAAGATGCCAACAACAAACTATTGCTAGAATCTTTTATGCTTTGCATAAGAGCAATTTCCATTGAGTACATATCAATTTTTAAACTTTTGGCAGACACAAAATTCTTGCAGAGTATAACTTCTAAACAATTACTTTTCCTTTCAAATCAATGCTTCCTCTATTCAATATGTGACTATAACCTATCAGATTGCTGAGAGACACTTTGATAAATTTAGAATGATAATTTAAGGGAAATGGGAATGAAAAGAAGGAAAAGGTCACAAGGTTGAAAAGCATTATTTAGAAAAGATCTGTTCAGCTACCCAGTAAATATGCCACAGTAGGAACCTGTATTAGATTATGGTTTGTAATCTTCTCAACCAGCTATTCCTCCATGAAATTTTACTGTGAGGGTGGTGCTATGCTGGCTACACGGAAGAACTCCATAACTCGTAAAAGTTATTAAGTAGGTATGGTTTATTTCAGTGCTGAGGTGCATGGGGATAATTCCTCCAAACCATGAGTGCCGAAACCCCAAACTACTGCTCTATTTATCCCCTAAAAGCCTGGGATTACACAATTCGCCTAATACATATTCATTTCCTAGCCCCGCCTAGTCCCACCTAATGTCACTTCACATTCAAATGAGCCAAGTGATAAGTGATATTCTCTTCTACGCTTGCCCCCCCCCCCCAGTTCAGGGGTCGTCGGGGGTCTCTGATGAAGGTTCCCAAACTCTTCATTGCACTTAACTTTTCAACTTTGTCTCTGAAGCATGCATCTTAGCCTCTTGGGCACAGTCCAGGCCTTGAGATTAATTCTTGCTGGTTTAGGCCCTGGTTTTATCACTTATCACTGGTTGCCTTGCATCTCTCACCCTGTTTGCAAGTTCTGGCTCCATTTATTGCAAACTTAGTCTGCATTTTGTATGCACAGTAAGTGCCAGGCTTTCCTCATTGTCTGGTTAGTTAATTTGAAGAACCATTCCTTACTCCTCAGTTCTTTGTCTCAGTGGTACAGGCTGCCCAGACAAAATTTGTATGATCTATTCCTGGAAATCTTCACAGCCAGGCTGGACTGGACTCTGAGCAGTGCAGTCTAGTGGAGGGTGTCCCTGCCCACATCAGGAGGGTTGGAATGATTTGGTCTTTGAAAGTCCTCTACCTTAACCATTTCGTAATTCAATTAATTTTCCAGACACCTGTCCCTGCCTTTTTTATGTCATGTTGTGTCTTTTGAACTTCATTAAATCTAAAAAATATTGCTAATTTTTACTTCCTGATAAAAGATATTTTGATAGCATCTTGAAGATCCAGTTAAGATGGAGAACAGCTTGTATTGGTTCAACACCATCCCTGAGATCTAGTTACAAGCTCAAAGACTCCAAACAGACAAAGCAGTTGAGTTAAAGATAACATAGCTCTTTATACTTGTTATAATTAGAATTACTAATAGTATTAGTAGTTTATTAGTAGTAGCAGTAATAGTGCACTTGTATATTTTAGTAAGAATCAGAGATCTCCTGAACCAGGCAATATACAGTAAAGAAAACATGGGGTTTTTTTTTAGGTAATTTATATTTTCGGTGTCTGAGAAGACTCTGCAAAAGAATGAAACAGGTAGGATTACGCTGCATTTAAAAGTTTTAAAGTAAAGAGAATTTATTTTATCTTTCCAAGAATCTGTGTTATGGTTCCCTGGTTGTTTATTTTTTTTCATTTTATGTCAATGACAACAGTTCAAATATGCGGCACAGAAATGCATCGCCTACACAGTACAAAAAATTACCCTCTATTCTGACTGAAGTACATGTTCTCTCCATCTAACCTTAAACCTCTACATAAAATTATTCATTCCAGCTCTTATTTCAAGATGTTCTGATGAATATGGAATATGTAGTTCCTTTCCAGACCAGTTCCAACCTGGATTTCTGATTTACTTCTTTAGTTATGGATATTTCTCTTACTGTTCCAAACTGCCGTAGGGACCAAGTCAAGGGATAACCTTGTAAATGACCGGAAATTCATCTTTTGGAGACCCCGATTTCAATCATGCTTTCAGTGTTTAAAGAATTTTTAATTTGAATTTTATCATACATTTTAACCTGTTTATGTTTTCAGTCAGAAATAATCTTAGCAACCTTGTGTTTTCTGCCTACCCTTATGAACACAAGCAGGAAGCACACACATCTGGACAGATGAAAGCCAGGATATTTTGGCTTCTAGCAAACTGAACGTGCCCAGAAATGTTTCCTGACACTGAGGCTAAATACCATGACTTGGCTTTAGATACAAGGAGGCTGTGTGGAGGCTGACTATTGGGAACGACCTTTAGAGTATTTTGACAGCCAAATTCTATCAGGGAACTGTATGGAAAGGCTGGCAAAATTCATGCCAAAGAACATATTAACAGCTTAATGACCCAACACACTCCAGCACCTAGGAACCTTCCTGAGTCCATGGGTTTTCCTACCATGTGTAGTGTTTGTGCTGTTTTCATCTGAAAATTGATTCAGGCACATTTCTGACACAGGCTTAAATTATTAGAAGCTTTTAGTATTTTTTATCTTGCTTAGAACTGTATTTACAGCAAGGACATAATATTGTAAATATGGGTTTTATGTCTTTGCACAGGGTCAGAACAAAACTTTATGAACCACTCAAAATGCTGAAGCCAGGAATATGTAGCTCCATCCTAAATAATATTAAGGTTATGAGAAAGATTAACTGCTAAATCAACATGGCCACTTCTGTCTCAGTGGGTTGTTTGTATAGTTTCTGAAGGCAGTGCTTGGCTGAGAGATACAATTTTTTTTTTCCACCAGTGTCATTTTTGAAAGAATTTTCCTTTGTTACAAATTGGAATAAAACAGGAAAACAAGATTTCATTTCATCTTTGGAAGGGAAGAAACAAAATTCATATTTTCAGCAGGGAAAACATTGTCAGTTTTGTTTCTCTCTCCAGGATAAAGTAATTTCAACCAAGTACTCTGTGCTTCACTTTGTCTGACAGAAATATCAGGGTTGTTTTTTGGTTTGTTTGGTGTGGGGCGGATTTTTTACGATTTTTGTTGTTGTTTGTTTGTTTGGTTTTGGGGTTTTAATTACAAATTCCCCTATTGGGGTAGTTTTTTCATTTTTAAGATCGTATATGCTACTAGAAGAGTTGAATGGGAATCTCCTAGTCACTTTGAGTTTTCTCATCCCTGCAAAGTGACTGAATCACAGACCAGGTTCATTATTTTCTGCATTTACTATTCTGATCAGGAATTTACTAGGTATTCAGGAATTAGCCACAAAAGTTTACTGAAAATTACTCTTCACTTTAACTCAATATAGATGTATAAAAATGATAAATCACAGTGGCTCTCTTAAGAATTTTTTTATTTTTTAATTTCTTAGGGTGCTACTTTCTTTCCAGGAAAAATCTTTTCATTTCTAACATGAAATCCCTGGCCATGATAGCACTAATTGCATTGCCTAGGCACATTGAGTAGGGATTTCATTTCACACATCACAAACTATCCACACAACCTTGTCATAGTAATATTTCATACATATATTTTTCCCAGCAAAGTCTAATCTCTCTATCCTAGTTTCACAGTCCACTACTCTGAAACAAAGCTCAGTTAAATCTTAATAAAAAAAGAAGAAAAAATAAAAAGATCAAAAGGCTCACTGACTTGTCTCAAGCCATTGTCCCTGAACTTGATAAAGGTTTCTGCAACTTCAGCTGGACTAGAGGGACAGGACTTTGGTAGCCATCAAAGGAGGCTGTTGCTAATAAAGCCCATTCAAAGGGAAGGAAAATTAGGTGTAAAGAGACAAAGAATACTTAAGGCTAAGTGACCATTAGAGAGTTTAAAAAAATTTTGGTTTTTATTCAATGTTTTTGTAGAAATTAAAGCTTTACAATTAATTTTTTTTTTAGTTGATACAAATTGCCTTTAAATCAAAGACAATTAATTTTCTTTCTTTATCTTTAATGGGTTATGGATGGTTGCTAATTTTTCTGTATTGATTTCATGCACCTGTTTTACCTCAAAAACATATTTTTCAATCAGCAGTATGATGAGAATAAGAGAAATTTTCATTTGTGCAAGTGGTATTGCACTAAATGTGTCATGAAGGTTTTAGATTTCCTTTTGAAGCACTTTTACAGGTCACTGTCAAAGTCAAAATACTAGTTGGTCCATTGCCCTGTTATGGTGAATGCTTCTGTATATTGCTTTTTACCTCTATCTCTCAGGCAGGTCCACAATAAGGTGAAATAATGTTAACTCCTCCTATTTGAAATCGAGTCTTTTTTGTTCAGAAAGTTACTGTTCTCACAAAGTTATGATTGTTTGTTGTGGTTTGAAATTCACTCTTGCCTGAAAAAAAAAAAAATAAAAAAGAATTAAAAAAAAAGAATAAAAAAATTATAATAAACCAGTCACCAGCTGCAGTAAATTCATGAGAGTATGATTAATTACTGGAACAATTGGCATCAAGATTGCAACCCATTGAATGCAATGTTTGCATCAAATCAAAACAATTTGTACCAAGAAATGATCTGCTCCTCTTTTGATGTGTTGAAAAGCAGCTTTTGATTGAATATCTGGTTACTAGAAAAAAATATGGCAAGTATTTAGAAGTGTGCATTCTGAGCAATATAGATTTTGTTACAAAGTAAGTAACTATTTTTTAAGATTATGAATCTTTCAAGATGTGCTTTTTCTCTCTATTTATTCCTTTGAAGGGGACATGGCTGTTCAGGTAACAGTCATTGAAAACCTGATAGCACAGGCATATCAGTAATGTTAGCAGGTGTTCTTTCACAATGTAGAAAGAAATTTACTGTTTTCCTACAATTCAATGAACTTTCCTGATTTGTGGAGAAATTTAGTGGATTTAATGGACTCACTTGATTTGACACTTTTAAAGCATCTGAACCTTGGAAGAAGCTTTGCAGGAATTTTGGTAGTTTTGCAAAACATTTCTGATAAATTTTATTCCAGGTATATATTGCTTTCTGTGTTTCAATGTACTGAGATAATATTTAATATCTTAGAAAGAATTAATTTTTGATAATCAAGAATCAAACTTACATTTTTTTTTCTTAAATGTATAAATGTTTTTACTACAACTTGTGTTCTTCAAGATTATTTGACAGGACATTTCAACTTCGATGTCATGAACAGCAGAGTGCTGTTGGATGCTAGCTCAGCAGTTCAGCTCTGGTTGTGTGTAAGGAGATGGCTGCATCTTAAAATGTGTGTGCTTAGGCATCTATAGCTCCATTAAACCAGTGCTGATATTTCAGACTTTTCTGATACACAATCAGCCCTGCTACTAACAAATTAAAGTATGCTTTCATTGTAGCATATTTGTTTATGGTATCTAACAATCTGCTCTGCCTGTGTGCCTGGTATAGAGGAAACCATTGCCTTCTGCTTGGCAAGTCAAACAAATGCCACTATAGGATTGTTAAGCTCTGATAAAAACCGTACATTAAAATCTGTGTTCCTGGACTCTTCTCTTCAGTGCATCTGTTCCAATCCTCCAAGCAACGAAGATGGAATTCTTCAATGGATTTCTACAGAGTCAGTGGATTTTTTTCTAATGTCTGTCCATAGAGTCTGCCCTTGGCTAGAGTATTACAGAGAAACAGCAAACACCCTGAGCTGGCTAATTAATGGAAATACAAAAAGCTTGCTGCCAGGGAATTAAATGTTGGCAAACAGGTCCCTTTAGGCTCTTTCTGAGAAGGCTGGCAAATGCAAGCTGTCTACGCATTTGGCTTGGGATAAAACACAATGCTAGACATGGGGTCTTTAATTTTTTTTTTCTTCCATATAAAAAATTCTGCAATAGCTTACATGGCTTAGATTGACTTCAAGGCAATTATGCAGGGTGCAGGCCAATATGGAATTCACTCTGCACAATCATATGTTTCATATTGGGTTGTCATTCACTTTGTAACTCCAGAGTATAACTCAGGAATACTCTGCCAAAGACTCCACCAAAGACTGCAGGGTTGCATTTCTCTTTAAAGCATATAAAAAGTGAAAAGAGTATACAGCCTGTATTGTGAGGCTAAGAGAGAGAATAAAAGGACCATGAAACTTGAGTGGTATGGTTTCAAAACTGCATGTTTTGCAAAAAATCCCAACCCTCCATTTCCCAATAGTTCTTTAATGTGGCTCTAAGCTAATGCATGCTTTAATCCTGCAGATCTGTCACTTACAGTGAGAACCAGAAGAGGTCACATGAGAGTTTTTTTTAACTTTTTTACCCACAGAATAGGACAAACCTATCATCTCAATATAGTACTGATTTGGTGTACAGAAAATGAGTAAATTATGCTCATTTTTCTTTTAACCACCAGCTGTGATAGTGAGGAATTTTCCTCATCTACCTTTGCTCCATTCTTCAACTTTAACTTAAAATTTCCTCAGAGAAATATCTGCCAGCACTGAAAAGTTAGAGTAACTCCATACATCCAGAAATGAAGAGTCTGCATAAGAGAAAAACAGCCCATTTTGGCATAGCTGACATCTTAGATGCCTGAATCTTTAACTAGCACATAGATTGTGCCCCACCTTCATATATCTGATCCCAATTATCATAGAATCATAGAATGGCTTGGGCTGGAAGGGAACTTAAAGATTATCCATTTCCAACACCCTGCCATGGGCGGGGATGTCTTCACTAGGTTGTTAAGAGCCTCATCCAGCATGGCCTTGAACGTTTCTAAGGATGTAGCATAACCATCCTTACAGTAAAGAATTTCTTCCTAAAACTAATCTAAATTTACCCTCCTTCAGTTTAAGGCCATTCCCTATTGTCCTATCACTACATGCCTTGTGAAAAGTCCCACTCCAGCCTTCTTGTAAGTCCCCTCAGAAACTGGAAGTCCCGTTTACATGCAGCAGACCTTTATATCAAGTCTTCTTCCATTTTAAGTGCTTATATCCATCACATGGGGTCTGTGGTCTTTCTGTTTATATAAGAAGTTTCAGAAGTCCTCTGTTTGACCACATGCTGCATGGAGAAACTTCTTGTCTAAGTAATTTCTGCTGCTATGAAATCTGATACTCAGCCAAGTGCAACAGTCCAACTGGTTGTGCCCTGTCATCCCCATCACCAGTCTGTCTCAGCGGCTCTAAGCATGAAACACTGAATACCTCAAGTTGGGAGGAACCCAAGGAAGGGTTGGAAGGGTTCATCAAGTCAAATTCCTTGCTCCTTGCCAGGCTATGTGAAACTAAACTGTATGACAAAGAACATAATTCAGATGGTCTTTGTTGTCACAGTAGGACTGCATCTGCACCTTGACAGCTTCACGCTCACTCTTAATTGCCGATGTAGAACTTTCTGTGCCCATCACTCAGAATATCAAATCATTCATTCCTCGGGAAAACAGAGCACAGAGTTTATACTATCTTAAAAAAGCACCATTCTCTCCTAAAATTCCATAGTCCCAAGGAATAGATTAGCTAATGAAACCTACTAGAACTGAAAAGAGTTTCACCCTCATTGTCATGGTTTGACACCGGCCAAGGGCCAGTGCAAGAATGAAAATATGTTTTTCTCAATTTCTGCTGAGATAGGACCAAAAAAGGAGCACAACCACCCAAACTTAAAGTATAGAAAAGAAACTTTATTAACTAACACTAAAAAAAAATCGAAAAAAACCAGAAACCAGAAGGAAACTTTCAAAACCTTCATCCTCCCCCAACCAGCTGTTCACTCTCCCACTGACAACATGAAAAGACAAAACCTAGGATTTTCAGTCAATCCACCCTCCAACAATCATTTCCCCAACCCATCAGGAAGAGCAGGACTCCCTCCTGCCTTGCCATAGATCCT